>CM066198.1:37956279-38496601 GCA_033675215.1 Rhodiola kirilowii
GAAGATATACAAGTATTCGAAGTGTAATATTTGTTTAAGATTATAATTGCAAATATTTGCACGGAGAATATACGATGAGACGAATTGAGATCGGTGTACACAAATCGATATATTCGAGAGGAAGATTGAACCCAGATTTGGAAGGCTGTTATATCTGATGGATACAATCTGATATCTGATGGAGAAGAGTCTCAGTCGACTTAAAGACTATATAAAGAAGAAGAGTCTTCATTGTTTAAGTTCGGCTTTTGGAAGATAGCGATCGGAGATTGAAGAGTGTTCAAATCCGGAGCTGACAAGGTGCTGCTGTGTGCGGGCAAGGTGATCGTATTAGTTGACTCTTCGAATTGAGTAGTTTTGTTAGTTGTCACTGTGCGAGACAAGTGTAACAAACTGCAAGCATATTCCTTTGTCAATAATACGGATCTTGAAGCCCTTCTGGAACTGTCCAGAAGGCAAGTGGTTTTTATCCTGCTGCAAAGGTTGCAGTAAGGTTTCCACTCTAAATCTTGAGCATTTACATTCCGTATTATATTTCTTGTACGAAAGTACATTTCCGCTGCCATCTGTCTGAGGGATACCACTCTGGGATCTCCCTCATATAGTTGGCTAACCTAACGATCCATCAAAAATGTACAGGATGACCCCAGCACTACAAACATCTGCCTCTGGACCATATCGTTTCTGTAGGACTTCTGGTGCAACATAATAAGGACTGCCAAGAACATCACTGAATTTGTCACCTTGAAAAGAATTGGAAATAATGATTTTTGAGTCATCACACTGACTACCCAAACATGTAAAAGAGTAGCTACTACAGTATGACAAGCTGTAACATGACATAACAACTAGGACAATGAATTATGCGACAAATTTCTATAACTTATCGCATAGAGTGAAATAAAAATGGTGAAGAGAGATAGACATTGTTGGACCCTTGTGTTTTGATGATAACAAACATTTAACTAATAATCCACTTGAGTGTACAGAAATCACTGTCTGACAGGTAAGCTCACCGGGCATCTCTGAGAGAGAGCAGAGCTGCGAGAGAGATGCGCTCTGTGTGAGAGGTACACCGACATACGAACCAGATCGGATCTGGGAAAAGATACACGGAGATATACATCGAAGATGCAAGAGTATATGCGTGTAATATTTGATTAAGACTATTAATGCAAATATATACGCGAGGAGATGTCAAGTATATGCGAAGAGAATATTGACGCCAACTTTGGCAAGTATATATGTGATATCACATCTGTGAGATATCAATCTGATCTGTGATGAAGATCTGTGAAGCCGAGTTGAAGACACTATAAAAGAAGGAAGAGTATTCAAGTGAAGGTTCGGCTTTTGGCAATAGCGATCGGAGATTGAAGAGTGTTCAAATCCGGAGCTGACAAGGTGCTGCTGTGTGCAAGCAAGGCGATCGTATTAGTTGACTCTTCGAATTGAGTAGTCTTGTTAGTTGTCACTGTGTGAGACAAGTGTAACAAACTGCAAGCATATTCCTTTGTCAATAATACGGATCTTGAAGCCCTTCTGGAACTGTCCAGAAGGCAAGTGGTTTTTATCCTGCTGCAAAGGTTGCAGTAAGGTTTCCACTCTAAATCGTGAGCATTTACATTCTGTCTTGTATTTCCTGTACGAGAGTTATTTTCCGCTGCCATCTGTCTGAGGGATATTACTCTGGGATCTCCCTCATATAGTTGGCTAACCTAACGATCCATTAATTAGTATCAGAGCCGGAAAGCTCTAGATTGTGTGTTAGCCTTTGCAGGAAATCATGTCTAACGGAAGCGATTCGTTCTGGAAGCCGCCGGTGCTCAGTCCGGGAGAGTATGACTGGTGGAAGGACCAGTTCAAAGCCCATGTCTGTTCCCTGGATGGGAAGCTGTGGCGAGTGTTTGAAAAGGGTAACTTCCCTATTCTGGATGTGACAGATCCTAACAAACCAAAAGAGAAGGAGAAAGACGAGTACACGGATGATGACTACAAAGCTCTCCAGCAGAATGTCAGGGCCAAAAAGGTTCTTAACATGGCCCTCTTCCCAGGAGACCAAGTGAAGATGGCTGTGTACAAAACTGCAAACGAGCAGTGGGATGGACTTGCTCGACTGTACGAGGGAAACGAGGACATCAAAAGGAACAGAATCCTAGCTGCCACAAAGGATTACGAATCTGTCGAACAGCGCAAGGACGAATCTCTGGATGACTTCTACACCAGATTTCAAGTCATCGTCGCGCAGCTGAACTCCCTGGATGAGGTACTCCCTCAGTGGAAAGTAACTCATCAGTTTATGCAAGCTCTCTGCTCCAGATGGGACACAGTGACTACTGCTCTCCAAGCTCAGAAGGGGATCAAAGATATCACTCTGGAAGAGCTCGTGGCGAATTTGCAAAGCCAAGCTGGAATAGCCGAGAGGAAAATGGCCCGGAGACAAGCTGGAAAATCTCAGGCTATAGCGCTTAAAGTTGAGAAGGCCTTAGACATAGCTCAAGTAAGCCTCCCATCTAAAGGAGAGGACGAGGAGATAGCACTTCTCTCAAGGGCTTTCAAGATGGCGAACACAGGCAGAACACAGAACAGAGGTAACTCCGGCGGAGGACGAAACAGTCAAAGGTGGAGCAAGGGATCCTCCTCAGAGGAAGGCAAGACAAAGGCTGGAGCAAAGGAAGAAAGAACCTGCTATCACTGCCAGAAAAAGGGACATCTCGCTAAAGACTGCTACAGCAAGAAGAAGGGGGAACCACCTGCCCCAAAGGAAGCTCATGCCATGTTTGCAGCATGGAGTGACTCTGATGAGGAACAAAGCGATAGAAAGCTAGTCAAGGAGCCATGTCTGATGGCGAATTCCGCAAACGATGAGGTAAATGAATCTGACTCTTTCATAGATCAAGTATTCAGTGAATCTGACTTTGCAGAAACTATCGCCGAATTGCTAAAGAAGATCACTAGCCTCAAGGAACAGATTGAGGTCATGAAAGATGAACATGAAAATGACATGGAGAACAACCGTCTCTGGTCAACCAAAGCTATGCAACTCGAGAGAGAAATGGAGGAGCACATTTGCAAATGCCCCACCTGTGAAAAAAGGGATACACAGATCAGTGATCTAAGTGATAGACTGAGGAGCTTGAGAGTTGACGATACCAGGAAGGTACGATCAATTGCAGAATCAGACAGATTCCAGTTGGACAACGAGGAGCTCCGTCAGACTGTTGCAGATCTCAGACAAAAGGAATCGGAGAGAAAGAAGGTCTAGCTTAGAGAACTAGAAGCCAAAAAGGTCGAGGAGGTAGAACAAGACTACAAAAGAAGGTTTGCCAGACCCGGACTTGGGTATATGGAAGAAACTGATGAAGAGGGAGCAAACAGAAGGATTGCCAAAGGAAAGGGACCAATGACTGAAGTCGGAGAGGGCTCCCATCAGCAGAGAAAGATGGAACCCACAAGACAATCGGGAAGAGCAGCCTCATCTCCTCAGGACAGTTATCTCCACGACAGAGACTCTGGACCTTTCAAAGCTGGGAAGGCTTTTGAAATATGGACAAGGATGAGTTCCAATCGTCAATCCCTCTCCATCAACCCTCAGGCACAGAGAAGGATACCAGCACACGTAGAGAAACACAAGAAAACTGGTACACTCTACTACCGTGTCTGCTGGCACTGCGGTCACTCCGGTCATTACAGAGCCGACTGTGAGAAATGGAAAGAAGTCAACGAAAAGAATCACAGCCGTCAGAGAAAGGCCGGCACCGCCCCTATCCCTAGGAGAAAGGCTTCTCCTCAAAGAAGAAATAACAGACCGGAATGGGTTCGATCACACCATGACACAGCCATCCACGGACGACCCAGAAGAACCCCCAGGATGAAAATCAATCTCACTGATGACAATGATTCTCGTGCCTCGAAGTTCCCTTCTGCTGCTAAAACTGTCCCAAAGCCCAGTAAGCCCAAGCTTGTCTGGGTTCGTAAAAACTGACCTCTCTTTTTGCAGGATGGAGTGAGGAGCAAGCCATGGTATTTGGACAGTGGATGCTCCAAACACATGACGGGAGATCCAGGATGGTTCATCTCACTCCAAGCCTACTCTGGAGACAACATTATCTTCGGAAACAAGAGCTCAGGTAAGGTAGTAGCTACTGGAGAGGTAAGAATTTCAGAAACCATTAAAATTCGACAAGTAAGTCTGGTTGAAAATTTGAGATACAACTTATTGAGCATATCACAATTGTGTCAACATGGAAGAAACCAAGTGATATTTAACTCTAACAACTGTGTTGTGAAGTGCATTGAGACAGGGAAAATAATTCTTCGAGGTGTCCGGGAGAATCAGATATATACAGTGGACCCAGAATTCGTCCCAGACGGGGAGCTGTGTCTGTCAAGCATCACTGACGACACATTGCTGTGGCACAAGAGATTTGGACATGCAAGCACGAGGCTGATTCATAAACTCCATCAAAATGAATTGGTGGTTGGTTTACCAAAAGTGGAAAGCTCGTTTGATCAGATATGCAGCGCCTGTGCCACAGGCAAGCAGGTACGTACTTCGTTCAAGTCAAAACAATCAGTGAGTACTTCAGCTCCTCTGGACATGATTCACATGGATCTATGCGGTCCAGTCAACGTCGTCAGCCGTGGAGGCAACAGGTATATATTAGTCATCGTGGATGACTATTCCAGATATACATGGACCATCTTTCTGAGCTCTAAAGATGAAACGTTCTCTGAGTTTGTGTCATGGCTGAAGCTAATTGAAAACAAATTGAGTAAGAAATTAGTATCTATTCGGACTGACAACGGAACCGAGTTTCGAAACTCCCAGTTTATCTCCCTGTGCAGGACAGCTGGGATAGATCACAATTTCTCAGCACCACGGACTCCTCAGCAGAATGGTGTGGTAGAGAGAAAGAACAGGACACTGGAAGACATGTCAAGGACAATGCTGATTGCCAGTGGTGTTCCCAAGGGATTCTGGGCCGAGGCAGTACATGCCGCCAGCTACATACTGAACCGAGCATCCCTACGCTTTCTGATAGGAAAAACACCTTACGAGCTGCTGCGAGGAAGAAAGCCTAACATTGCTCATTTGAAAGTGTTTGGTTGCAGGTGCTACGTACACAACAACGGAAAGGAAAATCTGGGAAAGTTCGATCCAAGGAGCGATGAAGGCGTGTTCGTAGGATACCCAAGCCATAGCAGAGCATACAAGGTCTACAACCTGAGGTTAGAACGGGTGGAGGAAAGCATTCACGTAACCTTTGATGAGCGCGCTATGACTGGACACCTTGTGAAAGATCCCTCCTCACAGGATGATGGAGAACTCCAGCTTACTGACAGGTCTGATCCCGACTGGGTACCTGCCCAAAACGAGACTGCAGAGCCAGCTCCAGAGGTTGTTCAGACTGCTGCTCAAGAACCTGCTGAACCAGCCGAAGCTCCACAAACAGAGATATTAGGTGAAGAGCAGGGTCCAGAAGCACAAGTAATAGAGGTTAACACAGACCCCCCAATGAGGAAGTGACTGCGAATAACCCTCCTCCGGCAGGGACCGCAGAAGAACCCAGAACCACAAGGAGTGGGAGAGTTACTCAGCCCCCATCCTGGACAAGGGACTACCAATGTTACTCACCGCAGAACCAGGTAAATTTAGACGAACTATGTCATTTCTGTGGATTCGCCTCTTTTGTCTCTCATGCAGAACCAAAGACGGTTGCTGATGCGCTGAAGGATCCAGAATGGGTCAATGCCATGCAAGAGGAACTGCATCAGTTCAAAAGAAACAAAGTGTGGCGACTGGTTCCCAGGCCTGAAGACAAGAATGTGATAGGAACAAAGTGGGTCTTCAGAAACAAGATGGACGACAAGGGAGTGGTTGTAAGAAACAAAGCCCGCCTTGTTGTCAAAGGATACAACCAATAAGAGGGGATAGACTACGACGAGACATTCGCCCCAGTCGCAAGGTTAGAAGCAATCAGACTACTAATTGCTTATTCGACTTACCATGGTTTTACTCTGCAGCAGATGGACGTAAAAACAGCCTTCCTGAACGGAGTCCTGAAGGAAGAAGTGTATGTGAGCCAGACACCAGGGTTTGAGGATCTCACTCACCCTGATCATGTCCACATCCTTGACATGGCACTATATGGGCTGAAGCAGGCACCTCACGCCTGGTATGAGAGACTGTCACAGTTTCTACTATCCCACAGTTACGTCAGAGGAGAGGTGGACAAAACCCTTTTCCTTCTGAAGGAAGGGAAAGACACTCTGGTTGTTCAGGTATATGTAGATGATATCATATTTGGTTCGACTAACCCTAAACTTGTCAAGAAGTTTACAGATCTGATGTCGAGTGAGTTCGAGATGAGCATGGTAGGGGAACTCAAGTACTTTCTAGGACTTCAAGTCGCTCAAGGAGAGGAAGGTACCAGAATCCATCAGCAGAAGTATGTTAAGGAGATTCTGAAGAAGTTTGGGATGGAATCTGCCAAGACGTGTGCCACACCAATGTCCCCGAACGACACCCTGGCAAAGGATGAGTCCTCACCTCGAGTGGATCCAACTCTGCACAGGGGAATGATCGGTTCACTGTTATATCTCACTGCTAGCAGACCCGATATCTTATTTAGTGTCTGTCTGTGTGCTAGGTTTCAGGCTGATCCTAGAGAAACCCACGTGAAAGCAGTGAAGAGGATATTAAGATATCTGAAGGGAACAGATGACCTATGCTTGCTCTATCCGAGGGGAGGAGATCTTCGCCTGGAGGCATACACCGATGCTGACTATGCTGGGTGCAAGATAGACAGGAAGTCCACATCAGGGATGGCTCAATATCTAGGACCATGCCTCATCTCTTGGGCTTCAAAAAAGCAGTCCTCGATTGCGCTGTCCACCGCTGAGGCGGAATACATCGCCGCCGCCGCTTGCTGTGCGCAGCTGCTGTGGATCAGGCAACATCTAAGTGATTATGGTGTTGTTACAAATTGTGCTAAGATATTGTGTGATAACACTAGTGCTATTAACATCTCTAAAAATCCAGTACAGTTCTCTCGTACCAAACATATAGAAATTTGGTATCACTTTCTGCGTGACTGTGTAGAAAAGGGAACAATTGAGATGGAATATTGCAGAACTGAGGAACAGATTGCAGACATATTCACAAAAGCTTTGCACAGAGAACCCTACGAGAAGCTGAGGCTGGAACTAGGTATGGTTTCTCTCCCTTAATGCTATGACCAATTGTTACTCCCTCAGTGATTAGCTAGACTAGATGCATATAAGTCACGTCTGATGGAGAGTCTAACATGGATGTTCTGTGCTAGTGAAAAAGTAGGCTGTGTTCATAATGTACTCATGCATGCTTGCTATGAGATTGATGACTGCATTAGGGACCAAAAAGCATGAAATTATGATTTCTTTCTGCCCAAAAGAGACCTCTATATTTGATCCCACAATATAATCCAAGGAGGTACTCTAGACCAACCTTAGCCTATCTTCGTGTGGAGTGCTCCTATGAGCCTGTTGATGCGCCTCTTTTTCTGGAGTTACTCCACATGAGGTATGAAACCAATATGATGTGTTTGGATGAGATTATTTTTTTTTGATTGGGTGTGATGTTATTTGTACCATTTGGGTAAATTAGCACATCATACCAAAACCTTGTGTACCCATGAGACAGTAAGACTGAGCTATCACCGTGGATAGATCACCTTCGACTGGGAAACAATCTCTGTGACAGGTGTGAAGATGGGCAGTTATTCATCCTTCGGTAAAGATGTCTTGGCATTGGGAAGACGTAAAGTTGAATTGAAAGGTGAACAGTTTTCTGCAGCAGGGTTTTGTCGCGTCGGTTGCCTTTATGAGGAGACACTCTTACATTCAGATGACACGTGTCGTTCCCCTGTCTATTGGAGCATGCCTTTTCAGTCTGATTTGATTTTGGCAAGGGGTTATTGCTGAACCATTTTTGGAAGGGAAGAAAAGGTGGAAATTGCAAAATTGAAGGCGGTTTATTTATTGAGAGGAGGCGACGTTTCGAGCAAAGGACAGTGTTGTTTGGACGCTAGGGTTTGTTGCGGTATAAGAAGAGAAAGGAGAGCGTACTGTTCCCACACCACTCTCAGACTTTGACTTCTCTCTCACGAAAGTTCTGAAGTTTCGAAACCCTAAATCCATGGCGTCTTCAAACCCTAAGTCGAAACTCTCACCCGCCTCTGCCGCTAAGTTGGCTACAAAGCTGATCGCAAGCGGTGTAGACCCCGAAAATCTGGACACCATCCTGCAGTCGGTTACGCCGTCTGATTCTGGTCCAACCAACTCTACAGTGGCTAGAGAAGTCGTCAGATTTGAGGAACGACTCGATGCTCTGCGAGCGGACTCCTCTTCTCAACGCCCTATCAAAAAGGAAACCTCGGTTGCCGCCAGGTCAGCGGGCAAACGAGCAAGGAAGACGGCTCCTCCTTCTGCCAGGAAAAGTCAAAGAACTGCCACATCCTCCATTCCGATTACTGAAGAGGAAGCCGAGTCGGACGGTATCATCGAAGAATCTGAGGAGGTGGTGAAGGGGTTTGCACTGGAGTTGGTGCTGGAAACTGAGTGGATGGTGACCCACAAGCTGGGAGAAATTATTGACCTACTGGAGGCCCAAGGTTGGGGCGCGCTGTTCCGAAAAACTGTTGTGGTGGATGTGAAGTTGGTGAGGGAGTTTTACTCTCAACTGAAGGTTGCGGAGAAGGAGCAGGAAAAGGGTAACTGGGAACTCTTGGCCGTTGTCAGCGGTGAAGCGTACTCAGTGAGCTTGACGGAGTTGGCCACAGTCCTGGGGGTGCCCAAAGGAGGGTATGCCACCTACTCAAAAGGTGCCTGGCCAGGCACTGTGGCAAAGGTAGAAGTGTTTCAACGGCTCGGGCTGGATGTCACAGCAAAGGGTCAGAGGGAGAACACTCACATGGACGTGCTCCCTAGAATCCTGCACATAATTCTTGTTTCGAATATCTCCCCCAGGAAGCACAAGCACAGTCAAGTAACCTTCCAGGATATGCTCTTGGTGGATCAAATCTTGCAGAGGAAGCAAGTGAACTTGGCCTTTCAGGTCATGAAACATATGGAGAACAACAGCAACAATCCGTCTAACGGGCTACCCTTTCCGGGCTTTGTGAAGGAGATTCTGAAATACTGGGAGGTTTATGAACCAGAGTCGGAGAAAGTGCTTTCGTATGCACTGGCAGAGGAACACATCACCAAGATGGGCTTAGAATTCTCTGAGGGAGTCGGTTGGACAATTCCTGCTGCCGTTACAGTGGATGAGGATGAGGATGAGGAGGTCAAGGATGTGACTCCCATCAATGCTGCTGCTCCCATCAATGATGCAACCCCCTCTGAGGGCGTAAGTGAAGTGCTGGCACTGCTGACTGTGCTTCGTGCAGAGATGAAGGAGCTCAGGGGTGAGCTGAAGGAGGTTAAATCTGAAGTGGTAGAGGCAAAAACTGAGCTGGCAGAGGTGAAGTCTGAATTGCAGCTCGTGAAGCAGAAGGTGGTTGACCTGGAGCTAGCAATAACTGTTGACTCAGGGGCAATGTCCGTGGCCGTCCAGGATTTCTCAGGGCAGATGAAGGACCTTGCCACAGAGATTGTGAACCAGATGAAGGACTCGTTCACGATTGTGCCTTAGTCTGCACTGTCTCATGGATCCCCCCTCCTTGCTATCCCCACCCACATTAGCCGCCCCCCCTCTTTTTGAACGTTTTTTTTAATTTCATGCTTCAATTCTCTATGTTTTTTGAATTCTCTGCCTCATGTGTGGTGTCTGCATGACACGCTTCTATCTTGCGGGCATGAATGAAATGTTTTTCTTTCCATCACTCTGTGTTCTTATTTGCATATCTTTTTGATGATGCCAAAAGGGGGAAGAACTATATGTGCATACACTAAGGGGGAAAATCAGTACCAAAATTTCAGCGGATGTCTATCTGAGGGGGAACTGTGCTAGCTAGACTTTAAATAAATATCTAGTGAATATAAACTCTGAGGTTGCTAGCTATCCAAAGGAAATGTAGATGTAGTTCCGGTATCATTGTTGTGTGTGATTTCTTATCTGTGAAGAAGTGTTTGTCATCATCAAAAAGGGGGAATTTGTTGGACCCTTGTGTTTTGATGATAACAAACACTTAACTAATAATCCACTTGAGTGTGCAGAAATCACTGTCTGACAGGTAAGCTCACCGGGCATCTCTGAGAGAGAGCAGAGCTGAGAGAGAGATGCGCTCTGTGTGAGAGGTACACCGACATACGAACCAGATCGGATCTGGGAAAAGATACACGGAGATATACATCGAAGATGCAAGAGTATATGCGTGTAATATTTGATTAAGACCATTAATGCAAATATATACGCGAGGAGATGTCAAGTATATGCGAAGAGAATATTGACGCCAACTTTGGCAAGTATATATGTGATATCACATCTGTGAGATATCAATATGATCTGTGATGAAGATCTGTGAAGCCGACTTGAAGACACTATAAAAGAAGGAAGAGTATTCAAGCGAAGGTTCGGCTTTTGGCAATAGCGATCGGAGATTGAAGAGTGTTCAAATCCGGAGCTGACAAGGTGCTGCTGTGTGCAAGCAAGGCGATCGTATTAGTTGACTCTTCGAATTGAGTAGTCTTGTTAGCTGTCACTGTGTGAGACAAGTGTAACAAACTGCAAGCATATTCCTTTGTCAATAATACGGATCTTGAAGCCCTTCTGGAACTGTCCAGAAGGCAAGTGGTTTTTATCCTGCTGCAAAGGTTGCAGTAAGGTTTCCACTCTAAATCGTGAGCATTTACATTCTGTCTTGTATTTCCTGTACGAGAGTTATTTTCCGCTGCCATCTGTCTGAGGGATACCACTCTGGGATCTCCCTCATATAGTTGGCTAACCTAACGATCCATTAGACATGGCTGGTAAAAACGCACCAGGTTTAAAGAACATTGACAATCCAAAGTCAATAGTTTTGAGAAGTGAATCTTCTTGCTGATTCACAAAAAGGAAATTTTCAGGCTTGAGATCTCGATGCATAACTCCTAATGAATGACAGGCTTCCACAATCCCAACAATCACCCTAGTAAGGTTAGCTGCTTTTCTCTCCGTGTAATGCCCACGCTTAATAATCCTGTCAAAAAGCTCTCCTCCAGCGCACAATTCCATAACCAAATGAACCGCCATTGGGTCTTCATATGCCCCTTTGATCGAGACTACATTAGGATGGCCGGCCAAGTGATGCATTATCTGAATTTCTCTCCTCACGTCCTCCGCATCTTCATCGGCTTTTGGCAATTGTTTTGCAAGCATATTCCTTCCCAGTTGTTTTCTCAACACAAAGAAATGTTGTTCCAAATTGCCCTTGTCCTAATTTCCTCCCAAAAGTGTAGTGCACTTTGATATTTCCGGTTTCCGTTTGCAGAATAGATACACGCAACCCTGCACTAGACACTCTTTTTATTTGCGGGGGCAGTTTTTGTTTCATTGGCTTTTCCTTTTCATTCACCTTCTCCTCCTCCTTTTCCAACTCCTCCTCCTTCAAATCGTGCTCAGCTTCAACTTCAACCTTTGGCATTGTCATTTGCTCCGGAGGTTTATCCTGGACCGACAAATCAATTTTCTTATGGACAAAATCTGAATCGTGGACTGATTCTCCATTACTTATAGATATGTCATCTGGAGATCTGGTTCGCCATATAGCAGTTGAAACTGACTGAAAGAATCCATTTCTTGATATATTCGGTCCGACACAGTTATTCCCCATCTCTTACCTCAACTCAATACCTCCGATACTCTTACAAAACTCAAGCATCAAACTACAAGTCAAACTCCAGTCACAGTCAGCAAAAAAAACACAAAACAAGCAAGATCTTAACTGATCAAAATCATCAGCAGCACATGACTAATCCTATGGTGCATCAGACTCCACCTAACTGGGCACATTAAAAAACCCTAAACCAAATCAAAGCTGCAATCAAACCATATATGAGAATTCAATATACATTTCAATGACAACCAACTCCAGGAAAATCAACAAAGGTCAAGCACATGTACAACAAGGTGACTTAGATAGGTTAACACCATCCAAATCAAAATCCAGAGATGAACAAGTCCACACTACTCCAATCTAACACAAGCCCAGATCAAAACAACACCCTCGTACTCACGGAAAATTCACCAGTTTACCCCACTTCCAAACTCATATCACCATTATACACCAAACCAAACTCAAATCACCAATCTACCCCACTTTTTAATGATTCCGGTACGCCACAAATCGGAACTATGGTTTTTGGCTAATTCCGGTACGTCCGATACCGGAATTAGTAGAAATGGCTGATGTGGAACGATAGTGGGACGTAGTGGACCAAGTGGCGCTGAGTTGTCATACACGTCAATTCCGGTACACGGGACACCGGAATTATAATAATACCGGTTCCGCCTACACCGGGATTATGTGAATACAAAAAACGAGGGCCACGTAGGGCCACATTATGTGAATTATAATAATACCGGTTTGGCTTAATACCGGTGCACCCCGA
Organism: Rhodiola kirilowii; assembly: GCA_033675215.1. Classification (NCBI taxonomy): domain Eukaryota; kingdom Viridiplantae; phylum Streptophyta; class Magnoliopsida; order Saxifragales; family Crassulaceae; genus Rhodiola; species Rhodiola kirilowii. Next base: position 37,968,853 of record CM066198.1, read on the forward strand.
ACCGGAACTGCACGAATATCGGTTCCTGTCGTACCGGGACTCCACCTGTCTGCCACATCACGCTTTTCGATCCACGTAGGCCCCGATCCAGGCCACGTCTCCGTTTTCCGAAGAGTCCCGGTTGGAAACAAACCGGAATTAGCCAAAAACCCTAGTTCCGGTTTGTGGCGTACCGAAATTATTAAAAAGTGGGGTAGATTGGTGATTTGAGTTTGATTTGGTGTATAATGGTGATATGAGTTTGGAAGTGGGGCAAACTGGTGAATTTTCCCATACTCACTCACAAACCCACTAATAAAACCTAGCAAAAGCACAAATCTTGCAACAAGGGTATGGACCCATATCCATTTCCACCAACTGTCTGATGAAAAGTAATGAGCTTTAACTGGTTCTGGCTAATTCAGCAGGGCGGCTGCAATATGAATCGGTTAGTGTTTTCCTACTGCTAGTGATAATAATAAATGGTGCAAAGTGCCATGAATAACAACCCTTAGAAAACAAACAGTAATACTGATGATAACAAACAAAAGGGTTGGTAAAGTGGGGGAGGGAATTAACAACTGAAAAAGCCAGAGCATAAGTAAGCCATTTCTGGTAATGAGAGGAGAGAGAAACTCTGAGGTGAGAGAGGGAAAAAATGCTGAGTGGAGGAGCTGGCAGACATGCAGAGAGGAGAGAGATGAGAGAAACTTTTTTGAGAAAGACAGAATAGAGGGGAAAAGGGGAGAAAACAAACAACCAGGCGTGAGGAGGAGCGGCGAAATTCTACGTCTTAGAGAAAGCCTCTTTAGCTTGTTTGTTGATAACATATCACCGAACAGAGATGAGAGGTGGGTGCGAGCTTTGTTTAATATGGTCGGACGGACGATGGGTGTGTTCATCCCGGCGAGAGAACGGAGAGCAACTCGAACTAGATTTGGATTTGTGAGATACAAATCAAAGGTAGAAGCAGAAGCGGCGATTAAAAGGTGGAGCGGAGCCAACGTTGGTGGCGCTAAGTTGGTGGTGGTTTTGGCAGACGACGGAGGAAAACCGAGAAACGGACCTAGATCGGGGAGGAGTTGGGTTCCTGGGCCGCGTGGAGACCATAGGGGGGTGGAGCTAGGCAAGAGCAGCTTCCGGGGCGCCTAAGAAGGGCTGGTGGAGAGCAGGTTTGGAGACCGAAACGGGATGGAGCAGGTAAGTCTCCGCAGGATTCGAAGGGCCCAAAGGAAGATATGTTTGGTCAAAATGGAGCTAGAAGGAAACTCAGCCTGGAGGCATACCAGGAGTATGAAGACTGGTTCAAAAAGGCAATAGTGGCAGAATTAAAAACGAGCAAGGTGGTCGAGAGGGTGGAGATTGAGTTGCGAAAGGAAGGTATAGCTTTCGTCAAAGCGATGCCGATTGGGGGGAGAAACGTCTTGATACAATTCGCATGTGAATTAGATATGGACAGGTTCCTGACAGAGGACTTCAGTTCTGTCATTCGGAACTTCTCAAAGCTACAACGTTAGAGAGCGGAGGCTATGCCGTGTTCGAGATCCGTCTGGGTAAGCATTCTTGGTCTTTTGTTCAAAGCATGGACAGACAAGAACTGCGAGAGCCTCGCAGAGCCCCATGGAGTGTTTTTGAAGATGGACAACCAGGATGTTCGATTCGTTGGGGTTGGCAGAGCAAGAATGCTCATCGAGACTAGGAAGGTGGAACGAATCCTCGAGATTCTAGAAGTGGTCATAGCTGGCAAATTGTACGAGATCAAACTTTGTGAAGAGTGCTGTTTGGGAGGCTGCGAGATGGAGGATCCTGAGGTTCAAAGCTCGGAGGAAGGTGGCGGTAGACCGGTGGAGGAGCTTGGCGATGGTTTAAGAGAGGCGGTGGAGGACCCTGAGTTTCAGAGTTTGGCGGAAGGAGGTGGTAGATTGGCGGAGGAGCTTGGCGTCGGTGGGGTAGTAGCTGTGCCAGTCGTTCCAGCGGCAAAGAGGGATGTAGCTGTGTCAGACTGTCCAGCGATGGGAGAGCTGTCAATGAGGGTTAGGAGAGGACATGAGTCTGAAAAGGAAGACACAAATGTCGAGGAGGAAGAGGACATCTCAAATTTCGATTCAGAAAGTACAACAGTGGTAGCCGAAAGTAACTTCTCAGACTCAGGATGCAAAAAGGTGCAGGAGTCAACCTTGAGATTTGAAGCTACAAGGAGGGCGGCTTGGAGTCTGACAGGAAGCTTGGTGAGGGGAAGCTTAGGGGCGGAGGTTGATAGGGAAATCGAAAATAAATCTCAGGTTCGGCAGGGAGGATCCTCTGGGACAGGTCAGTGCAGAAGTAATGACACAGAATACCTGGAGGATAGAGGAAGCCCACAGAAGACTGACGATGCAGTCTCATTGAGGTACCCAGAAAAGCATTTTAATGTCATGAAATTAGCCAAGTGGAGGGAGGTTCGGGATAAGAAAGTGTTAATTTACAAGAGACGAAAGGAGCTGCGTCCATTAGAAGTTGTGTTCTTGTCAGAAGGGAATGCAGACCCAGTCCAGTCTTCCAGTGAAGAAGGAATTCATAATGAGGAGCAAGCAAGTCTAAGAGAAGAGAGGAAGGAGGCTGAGGAAACAATGCTTTTTGCTTCTAGTCTGGGGATTCAAGGGAACCTACCATACGATGATATGATCCAGGTCTTTTGGAATCTTCGGACCGAAAGGAGGTAACGCAAGGAAGCTCAGGGTAAAAGATGCACGTGATAAGTTGGAATATCAGAGGTGCGAATGGCCGGAAAAAGCAACAAGCAGTTCGTATACTCCGGAGCAGATTTAGAATGGACATGATCCTCATCCAGGAGTCGAAGATAAGGAAATTTGATGAAAGAGTGGCAGAGGCTTTGTGGGGTAATGAGAAATCGAGCTACGGGTTCGTTGATGCGGAGGGGAGCAAAGGAGGTCTGATCACCTTATGGGACCCTGATTTTCTGAAATTTTCGAGGGAAGTTAAGGGGAGGGGCTTCCTCCTGGTCCATGGCTCAGTAGAGCACAATCAGATTCAGATCCTGATGAATATTGTCAACGTCTATGCCCCAATCGGTGAGAAGGAGAAGCTAAAGCTTTGGGAGGAGCTGATAGAACTCAAAGAAGCCTTTGAAGGGGAATGGGTCTTAGGAGGAGACTTCAACTCTGTCCTGGTGGAGGAAGAAAGAAGAGGTTCCTGTTTTAACATAAGAGATGCCAATATGTTCCTGGAGTTTATCCAGGCCATGGGAGTCATGGATCTTCCACTCAGAGGAAGGAAGTATACTTGGGGAAACAAAAACGGCGCCAGCAGATTGGATAGGTTTTTAGTTTCCCCGGGTGTGGTGTCTCTATGGCCGAAGCTGGAACAGAGTGGATTGGAGAAAGGACCCTCAAATCATGCAGCAGTGGCCCTTGCGGAGGAGGTCAAATTCTGGGGAAGAAAACCATGCAGAATCCTGGACGTGTGGCTGGATCAGCCGGGAATCAAAGATAGGATCAGTGAGGCTTGGTCGTCTTCGGTGGATAAGGGGTGGAAAGGGTTCACCATACATAGAAAGCTTTCTAGAGTTAGAAGAGCCCTATCTCACTGGAACAAGAATATCTTTGGAGATATTAGAAGCAAGCTGAGAAAAGCTGGATCAGAGTGGGAAAGACTGAGTCTACTTCAGGACTCGAGAGACTTGTCGGAGGAGGAACTACTTAGGAAGGAAGCCTTACGCAAGAGAATCTGGCACTTATAGATCCAAGATGAAAGAATATGGCGCCAGAAGTCGAGGATAAGGTGGCTGAAGGAAGGGGATTTGAACACAAAATTCTTCCACACGAACGCGATTTGGAGGTCAAAAACGAACAAGATATCGAGCATTCTGGTAAAGGATGCCTGGCTGGAGGATCCTGTCCTTATAAAAAATGCAGGCCGTGCCCACTTTGCCGAGGCTTTCAAGAAGACAGATCAATGTAGTTGGTCACTGAATGACATGAAGTTTGAGTGCCTGACTGACACCCAGAGGCAGATGTTGGAAAGAGAGATAAGTGCCGAAGAGATCAGCATCACTTTGAAAGACTGTGATGGTAGTAAGGCTCCGGGCCCAGATGGGTTCAACATGAAGTTCTTTAAAAAATTCTGGTACCAAATTAAGGAGGAGGTTGTGGACTTTATGGATGAATTCTGGAGGAATGGGAGGTTGTCGGAAGGTATCAACAAAACTTTTATAGTCCTCATTCCAAAGAAGGTGAGCCCGTAGTGCTTTGACGATTTCAGGCCTATTAGTCTTGTCAACTCTATCTACAAACTACTGGCGAAATGCTTAGCAAAAAGATTGAGTGAAGTTCTTCCGCACCTCATAAGTCAAAACCAGACGGCTTTCATCGCAAATAGAAGCATCCTTGATGGCATCATGGTCACTAATGAGCTCATTCATGCCCTGAAGTCTGAGAAGGGAGCAGCATTGATAATAAAGTTAGACTTCCGGAGAGCATATGACTCAGTCTCGTGGGAATACTTGGAGTCGATTCAGAAGTGTATGGGCTTCGGATTCACTTGGAGGAAGTGGATGAAGGAATGCTATTCAACAGTGAAGTTGGCGGTGCTGGTGAATGGTTCTCCGACCAAGTTCTTTCCTTTGGAAAGGGGTCTACGACAGGGGGACCCCCTTTCCCCTTTTCTGTTCCTTCTGGCTGCTGAGGGGCTCTCCAGAATCTTCAATAAAGCTTCTGAGGCTGGCAAGTTTGAAGGAGTGGCTTGGACGGAAACTGGAGAAAGGATTACGCACTTGCAGTTTGCTGATGACACCATTATTTTCTGCAAGGCAGAGTGGTCAGAAGTACAGAATCTGAAGAGGATCTTGCAATCACTCGAGGGCTGCTCGGGTCTAAAGATTAATTACTCTAAAAGTTTGTGTTTCGGCGTGGGTCTAGAGGAAGAGGAATCCCAGAGATTCGCGGAGGTGCTGAGATGTCCTGTGGGGAAATTCTCGATGAATTATCTGGGAATCCAAGTGGGAGGGAATCCAGCGAAGAGAGCATTCTGGGACCCAATCATTCAAAGATTCAAACAGAAGTTGGGTTCTTGGAGGAGTGCTAATCTCTCAATGGCGGGGAGAGTGGTGCTCATTAAGTCGGCCTTGTGCAGTATCCCATTATACCAAGCTTCCATCTATAAGATGCCTAGCTCGGTGTCTCAGGAGATGGAGAAGATACAACGGAGCTTCTTATGGGGTGGGTCTGAATCTCGCCGCAAGATTCATTATGTGAAGTGGGACACGGTCAAGAAACCGAAGAGATTTGGAGGATTGGGTATCCTCGGTTTGGTTGAAATGAATCTTGCACTGTTAGCCAAATGGTGGTGGAAGCTGGCTTCGGGGAACGGGGGGTTGTGGAGACGAATGATCATTGAAAAATATGATTTCAAGAGAGCTCGAGTCCCAGCTAATACCACATGCCGAAGAAGTAGGTTGTCCAACACATGGAGGAATATATTCAAATCAGTGCAAGGTGTCTCAGAAATAGCGTATGCTCTAAGTGAAGGAATGAAACTAAAGGTGGGGAGAGGTGATGAATCACTGTTCTGGGAGGATTCTTGGTCAGGAGAAGAGTCCTTTAGGGTCAATTATCCAAGAATGTTCCAGCTGGCAGTGAATAAAGAAGCAAAGGTGGAAGAGATGGGGCAATGGGTTGACGGAGTTTGGCAATGGCAGGTGATTCTGAGAAGGCCCTTGTACCAATGGGAGGAGGAGATCAGACTGGAGCTAATGGAGGGGCTATCACATATACATCTGAATAGTAAGGAAAATGACAGAATAGGAAGTGGGAATTGATTCCGTTCCAATTATGGACTGGAGTGGTTCCTCCTAAGGTGGAGCTCCTAATCTGGAAAATTTATCTTGGTATTCTTCCATTGAAAATGTTACTGTCCGGAAGAATGATTTTGAGAGGAGACCAGAATCTCAAGTGCGCCCTTTGCGGACTAGTGCTAGAGTCGACAGACCATCTGCTCATTCATTGCGATTGGAGCTGGAAGTTATGGTCGAGCAGTGACAAAACCGCTCGTCGTCAAAGCGATTGTGCAAATAAATTTATAATAGTCCGCTACTCGCAACTATACTACTGGGTAGTACTTGGTAAGTAGGGGTCGAACCCAAGGGAACTAGGGGAATAATTGTTCTTCGGGGGGATTACGCAGCGTGGGAGCGTGTTTAAGGTCGGTTGGTTGGTTTTAAAGCTACCAGCTATTTTGATTGATTGATTGGTTGTTTGGTTGATTTTAATACGGGAAAGTAAATTACAGTTTATAATTAAAGAGAATGTTCGGTTTCAGGGGACTTGTATTATATCCTGTTTATCATTGACCATTAGTGAATCATCTAAGTATTCAAACGGTGAATCGAGGCTAGTTACAGCTCAAGACTTGCAACACCGGTTTAAAGCAACTCCTGTTCTATTTCAGTCTAGCGCCAATACCCTAAGGTATGCTAGCCTGGGTGCATTCACCTGATCTCACAGTTACGCTTGACCAGATGGGGTTTAGGATGAGTCGAACTCCTCAGATAGCTTTGCTTGTTACAGCTTCCACTACCTGAGTATGATCACGAATTCCCACAGAAGAGCTTTGCTTGTTACAGCATCCACTCAACCTTGGAAACTCTGACTATATATGGCACATAGAACAAGTTTTGACTACTAAGACTAGACACTAAGTTAACAGTCTTAAAACATTTTATAATACAAGTGCGCCCCTTAGACCAAACTACAAGTTTAGCTACTATTTATCGCGCTAAACATTATACTAAGGAATTAAAGACAACAGTTAAATAAATACTAAAAGTAATACTTACAACCGTTGAAGCGCCAAGGGAGCTATCCTTTATTTCCAAAGCAAAATTACAACGTTACAAATATTACAACTTCTAGAGAGAGAAGTGAAATTGAGATTTTGGTGTGTTGAAATGAGGAGGAGGAGGCTTGTATTTATAGCCAAAATGGGAGGAGATGGGTGGTGGAGATGGGTGGCAAGTGTTGCATTTTGATTGGAGGAGAAATCAAGGGAGGAGATGGCCACATGTGGAGGAAGGGGAGGAGGCCGGCGGCTTTTGGTGGAGGAGGTGGCGCCGCCGGTTGCCGGTCACCCAAGGGGGGGGAGCTCCTCCCTTGCCCACCTCCTTGAATGGTGGCCGGTCATCCTTGCCCAATGTGTGAGTTTGTACAGTTTTGTGCAGTCTTTTCACAAAACTGTCAATGTGTTTCTTCCCCGGGCTTTCTTGACTCCACTCCTGATTCCTCTGATTAATTTGTTATGGTCAATTCAACGTCAGGATCCTTGATATTTCTTCAGTCGGCATATGATCTTGACCTTGGATTGACTCTTGTTATCTTTTCAGCATAAAATCCTCTCGTTAGCGTGTTTTCACTTCAGTCTCTAAAATGCCCTGTGGAAATATATCGGGACTAACACGTAGAAGTTAGATAGACAAACAGTCTAATTAAGGGGGTTTTACTGTGTTTCTGACTCGTATAACTTTGGTCCATCATATTACCCCCCACTTTTAGTTGTTCGTCCCGAACAATGCTATTAAAGGGCGTAAGTTCTAAGTTTGGCTTTGGAATATGAAAATTAGACTGTGGTACTCGATCTATCCTAATTCATGCATTGCTTACTTATTACCAAATTAAACTGCGTAAATAAATAGAAGAAACTTAATACTTGTACCTCCGTGCTGAGATGCAAATTATATTGGATGTCTCGGGAGATAGCCCTTTTTAGGCTCCTGGACTGCAATCTTGGGATCGTCTCTTACTATATGGTTTTCTGGTAGCTTTCTCTAGCACATGATTCGATTCGGGTTTCAGTGAGTTGAGCCTTTTTTTGATTTTCTTCTTTGGCGAGGGACTGCTTTTTGTAGTGAATCGGCCTTTGGCCTTTGATTTGACTTTTTTGAGTGCTTCACTTTTGCTCGGTTAAAACCTTCACAATTTTAGGCCTTTGGCCTCTTTTGATTTGCTTCATTGAGCTTTTCGCCTTTTTGTGACTGCTAGTCCATTTTCTCGAGCCTTTTTGGGAGGTCCAATCATCGCCCGCAAGCCTATGGAAATATCTCCCCGCTCCTCTCGTCTTTGTCGTTTTGCGCGGGTCAAGATGAGGGTCGCCCATCTATTTTCTCGGCTATTTTGACTAGAGAGAGGACGGTCTGATTCCCGTCCTCGCCTTTGCATAGATGCTTCTTGGCGGAGTTGACTTCAATTATTCACTGAAAACCCGAAGTGCAGCCTCCACTGACTTCGAAAACCATATAGTTTGATCTGATCCTTCGATTGCTTGCCAAGCCTCTCTAGAGCATTTCTATCAACTCCACATCCCTAGTTATCTCAGCACAAAGGACAAATGGAAAGTTACATTCTAAGTTTTTAAACAATTTGAATTTTCACAAGGTTAATGCATGAATTATGATTTATCTTTTTCACATTCTTAAGTTCATATTTTCAAAAAGGTACTATTACTAAAAAAAGAAAAAACAGCTGCATGTTATTTATGTACATAGGTGGTTCTCACCCCCCACTTTTGAACGAAGGCGTGCCTTAGTTCAAAAGTCATGCAAGCTTAAAACTAAATACTGAATTTAAATGACAGAAATTAAAGTGCGGAAAAGTAAGATAGTGTCGGGTTACCTCCCGACCAGTGCACTTGTTTAACGTCGTTGGCTCGACGATACCTCGTTTGTGGTTTACTGGTTTGGGTCCCATGGGTGGCTGAGGTCAAACTTCTTGATTCCACCGACTTTGATTCTTGCGGTGAGTCTTCTTGATTTTTTAGCAGATGACGGGTTTGGTTCCAGTTCTGATGGTATCTCCTTCCAACGTCTCTGAGAAAGCGAGGGACCTTTGACCATAGCTGCTGGTCTTGATACTTTTTTGGTCCCTAATGACAGGTCGGAAAACTGTGCACCGTGATCTGAGATAGGTGTTATGTCTGGCGGTTTCTTCGTGTCCGGGCGGCTCTTATTAATGTAGAAGTGGGCAATTTTGCCGCCGAACTTAAGTGATAATGACCCCTTGCCCACATCGATTCTTGCTTTAGTGGCGTAGAGGAATGGTCATCCCAATATTATTGTCGGAGGATCGTCTTCGCTGGTTTCTTCTGTTGGTATTACATAGAAGTCTGTAGCAACGACGAGCTCTCCCACATGGAGTATTACATCTTCCAGTTCTCCAACCGGACGGATGCATGACTTATCTCCTAGCTCGATATTTGACCGGGGAGGTTTCAACGGACCTAGTCCTAGTAAGTAATACAAGGAGGAAGGCATGGCGTTGACAGCAGCCCCAAGATCGACTAAGCATTTGTGGATCTGGGTTTCACCAATACCGCAAGTGATTGTAAAGGCTCCTGGGTCTTTATCTCTTTCCGGTTGTGACTCATGGTCTGAAACGAGGGCTCTTTCTATTCTTTGACCAGTCTGCCTATTCCTTGGCCTTAAGTTGTTGTCGTCGTCCCATCCTGATGCTGGTACGTCGGTGTGTATAATAGGCGGTGGTGTTATGCAGACGGTGAATGCATATCGTCCATTGTCGGCATGTGTAACTCATGTTTTGCCATCATTGGGTCGGTCTTCTTCTTGATTCCAATCAGGTCGACTCCTACGGTCGAAATGATTGTTTGTAAGTCTGTAGGTTGGGGACCGTGCTACTTCTCCTAGAGTAACCTTCATGTTTGACCTCCTTATCATGCTTATGTTCGCCTTAGGATTTTGGATGGTCTATGAAGGAAGTCTGCCAGGTTCAGTAGTGAGTGTTGACATTGTGGTGGCGAGCTGGGACATTTGTTTGGTCAATTCTGAAATTGCACCGTCAGTTTTTGCCTGGTATTGGTGTAGTGAAGTACCCAATTGATTAATGTTTCCCGTGAGCTCCTTCATCGTGTCATTGAGCGACTTGCTTGGTTCTTGCTGATTGCTCGGTCTGGCTTGGTACTGATTTGGCCCTTTTTGGTGATATTGGCCTGCCGATGGAGTGTTCTGGTGATATTGTCGGTGGGGTGGTTGGTAGTATGACTGAGCTAGTTGAGGGACAACTGGTTGTGTCTCCGTCTGAAGATAGCTGTTGTTGTTACGCCAGCCTGGGTTGGATGTTTGACCGTACTGTCTATTTTGTCCAGCTCTGTCGTTGTTGTTGTTGTATCCTTGATATCCTCCCACTGCATTTACGTCAGCCGGTTCTTCTTCTATCAATGTTGGGCATGCGTCCGTTTTGTGGTCTATAGAACCACAGAACTCGCAAGGTTTTACCGTAACTGGCTGTCTACGTATGATCTCAATCATCATCTCCTTTAACTGTTTCATCTCTTCAGTTATGGAGTTTACTGATGCCTCGGTTTGTGCTACCCTTTTTGATCGAGAGAATTCATCTTGGCGAGTGGTCTCTTCTCTAAATCGAGCATTTTCAGCAACGTTGGTGATGAGATTTCTGATGCCACTTAATGATAGATTCATCATGGACCCTCCCGCTGAGGCATCCAAGAGCATTTTGTCTAATGGTTTTAATCCATCAATAAGGTACTCGATGACGAGTTTCTCGGGCAGTCCAAGGGTACAGCAGCTCCTTTCTAGGTGATTGAACTTTTCCAGGTAATCGTACATGGTTTCATTGGGACCTTGTTTGATTTCCTGTAGTTGCTTCCTTACTTGCATTGCTCTTCCAGCCGGATAGTATTTGTCTAAGAACTTCTTCTACATCTGAGCCCATGTTCTGATGCTTCCGGAAGGCAATGAAAGGAACCAATCGCTTGCCGAGTCTATGAGGGAAAATAGAACGCTTTTAACTTGAAGTCGTCCATATTCACTCGATTGGGCTTTAGATTCTGGCAAATGCCATGTAGGCGTTGGAGGTGAGTTGCGACAGATTCTCCTTGAGATCCTGAGAATTTTGGCAGGCTGTGTACCACTGATGCGTTGATGGTTATATTTTCTAATTCAGGACTCTCATAGATGCACCACGGCTGTGTCTCGAAATTAGGGGCATTTAACTCGCCCATAGTTGGTTCACGGTAGTAGTTATCCACATAGTAGTCGTCGAAAGCGGGTTCTCTTCTTGGCATGTATCGACGTTGAGGTTGTGGTCGTGGGGGATGGATAGGAGGTTGTACTGGACCAGCTGCATTTCGGTCCTCGGGTAATTCTTGGTTTCTTCTGACTGCTTCCCTATCACGAGCTCTTCTGTTTCTGATGAGTTGTTCCGGATCGTCGACGAATGGAAACGGTACCTCATCATTTTGATCGTACAGGTTTATTTCTTCGTCATCCTGGTAGTCATGGTGACTTTCTTCGCGAGACATGGTTGTTTTGAAGTGCGTAACGATTCAAAGAACAGTTATTTGATGACTAGTTCCCCGGCAACGGCGCCAATTTGACAGAACCGCTCGTCGTCAAAGCGATTGTGCAAATAAATTTATAATAGTCCGCTACTCGCAACTATACTACTGGGTAGTACTTGGTAAGTAGGGGTCGAACCCAAGGGAACTAGGGGAATAATTGTTCTTCGGGGGGATTACGCAGCGTGGGAGCGTGTTTAAGGTCGGTTGGTTGGTTTTAAAGCTACCAGCTATTTTGATTGATTGATTGGTTGGTTGGTTGATTTTAATACGGGAAAGTAAATTACAGTTTATAATTAAAGAGAATGTTCGGTTTCAGGGGACTTGTATTATATCCTGTTTATCATTGACCATTAGTGAATCATCTAAGTATTCAAACGGTGAATCGAGGCTAGTTACAGCTCAAGACTTGCAACACCGGTTTAAAGCAACTCCTATTCTATTTCAGTCTAGCGCCAATACCCTAAGGTATGCTAGCCTGGGTGCATCCACCTGATCTCACAGTTACGCTTGACCAGATGGGGTTTAGGATGAGTCGAACTCCTCAGATAGCTTTGCTTGTTACAGCTTCCACTACCTGAGTATGATCACGAATTCCCATAGAAGAGCTTTGCTTGTTACAGCATCCACTCAACCTTGGAAACTCTGACTATATATGGCACATAGAACAAGTTTTGACTACTAAGACTAGACATTAAGTTAACAGTCTTAAAACATTTTATAATACAAGTGCGCCCCTTAGACCGAACTACAAGTTTAGCTACTATTCATCGCGCTAAACATTATACTAAGGAATTAAAGACAACAGTTAAATAAATACTAAAAGTAATACTTACAACCGTTGAAGCGCCAAGGGAGCTATCCTTTATTTCCAAAGCAAAATTACAACGTTACAAATATTACAACTTCTAGAGAGAGAAGTGAAATTGAGATTTTGGTGTGTTGAAATGAGGAGGAGGAGGCTTGTATTTATAGCCAAAATGGGAGGAGATGGGTGGTGGAGATGGGTGGCAAGTGTTGCATTTTGATTGGAGGAGAAATCAAGGGAGGAGATGGCCACATGTGGAGGAAGGGGAGGAGGCCGGCGGCTTTTGGTGGAGGAGGTGGCGCCGCCGGTTGCCGGTCACCCAAGGGGGGGGGAGCTCCTCCCTTGCCCACCTCCTTGAATGGTGGCCGGTCATCCTTGCCCAATGTGTGAGTTTGTACAGTTTTGTGCAGTCTTTTCACAAAACTGTCAATGTGTTTCTTCCCCGGGCTGTCTTGACTCCACTCCTGATTCCTCTGATTAATTTGTTATGGTCAATTCAACGTCAGGATCCTTGATATTTCTTCAGTCGGCATATGATCTTGACCTTGGATTGACTCTTGTTATCTTTTCAGCATAAAATCCTCTCCTTAGCGTGTTTTCACTTCAGTCTCTAAAATGCCCTGTGGAAATATATCGGGACTAACACGTAGAAGTTAGATAGACAAACAGTCTAATTAAGGGGGTTTTACTGTGTTTCTGACTCGTATAACTTTGGTCCATCAAGCAGCCTTACATGGTGGGGTGGTGTTTGGGTGGCGCCGAAGTCCGTAAAGTGCCTGCTGGAAAGTTGGCAGATGGGAGGAGTGTCAAAGGCTTTCAACAGATTGTGGATCACATTGTGCTACGCAGTACTGTGGTCGATATGGGAAGAGCGGAACAATAGATGTTTTGAAGATCAAAAGAGATCGGTTGAAGCGGTTGGAGATCTTGTGAAGGCTAGGGTAGCATGGTGGGCAAAATTCAAAAGATCTAAATGTCCTTACTCAGTGGCCACCATCAAAAGGTGCATTAAAGAAGTCAGGGAAAACTCCTAGGAATAGGAGTCGTCTAAACAAGCAAAAGCCAGTGTTTCAAGGAGGGAGGAAGGATGTAATCTCATGGGGGCCTGCGACAGCTTCCAGTGGGAAGTTCCAGCTAGTCGTCAGGATTGTCTAGTTCCTAGTGTCTTTCAAGTGTTTATTAAGTGTTTTGTTTCGAGTCTTCAGTGTTTGTTGTATCCTTTTTGGTGTCTAGTCCACCTAAGAATCAAAAAAAAAAGTGGGGGAGGGAGGGTGTAAAAGGAATGAGATGAGAATTGGGGACTTCTGGGTCTTCAGCAGTGGTTTCCCAGTTGGTCTTCAATTCTTCCCACCCTATTGGCCTATTCTGATTCAAGTCAAAAACAGTTTCAAAAAAAAATCACAATTTGAGTTTAATTTTTTTTTAATGCCATATATGTTACTCATATAAACTTTCAACATACATAACTTCTTCACTCTCCTTCAAAAAAAAACATTGCTTCTTGACTCGATCAATCTCAATTGAAAAACTATCAACGGTTGACAAAATAGGCACTATGTCATGTACAATCAACATTCAACATCCTGAAAACATCCTACCACACACTATTAAACTGGAAATTTTGTATTGAACCGAATGTTATGCAAGTACATTTGTAAGTAGGCAGAAAGAGCATTCCTTGTGCCAGAAGCTTCGGCTTGGCAGTGGGTTCAATTATGACTGCAGTTCCATCATGGAGACGGAATCGGGCTCCTGACCGTGAACCCTCAGCCGATAAATGCAGGTGTGAGAAGGGCTTCCATGGTTTGAAGTGAAATCAAGCCTGATCATGTTGACAACGCCTCCACTAGCTGAGTCAGAAACAGGAAATGTCTGGGCATTGCTTTTGTCAAGATCGTAAGTGAACTCAGATAAAAGGAACATCTTCTCGGTATCAAATTGAGAAACGACTTTAGGGCCTTGTAGCCAACCAGAAACCCTACAGTCCTTGGGTGCACTTGATCGGTCGTAAGCAACACTCTGTACATGAACATGGCAGTGTCAGAAAGAAGACAGCTATCTACAGCAATATAATTGGTTACAATGACTTCAATTTCCCGTTGTTATACAAAAAGTAGCAGAGTAAATAGTCTTTGTGTGGTCAAGTGAGTTAAAATGCAATTCCTATTTCCTACTAGACATCTTCACTGCATTAAAACTGCTCTGCAGGATTGTGAGTTTTTCTCAATAGCAGCCTGCATACATGATTACTTCTGAAATGAATACGACGAGGATCGACAATGCATGATTATTCTTTTGTTTCCAAACCACAAATTTACACCACAAGCAATAAAATTCATGGAGTGATAAAACTATTGTAATGACCCGACCAGAGGACAGATCCGAGCCGTTAAAACCTAGTTAGCACTAGCAATCTCATTCATGCCAACACCATTTCCTAGGTCACCACAGCATATAGTCCATCACAAAAGACATGGTTAGGTGGTGACATGACACTATCGAGCATTACATACACGTAATTCCACCGATGTGGGACAAAACAAAACTGGGGCGTTACAACTATTTCCTAAAAATTGCAAATATTCACCAAAACTGTCAGAATATATTATCAGTTTTCTGTTTGAGATTGATGTAGGAAACACTTTCGTTAGCCCATTTATGAGACTAACATTCAGCTTCACTATTATTACACAGTTCACAAGTGTCTTGATAAATCGACATGCAGATCTAAGACATCTCTTCCTTCTGGTAAATACGTATAACCTTCCTACAGTGATGGATCGCGATAGGCAATGGCAATGCAAATTGGTTTACAGAATAAAATTCAAGCTGATTCATTTTCATTTAATTGCCACGAAGAATTAAGCTTGATCAGATTGTAATGCATCTGAGTCCGTTTGTGTTTCCTTTACCATGAAACATGTTTACATTACACCGTATTTTCAGGCTACGGCCTTTATTCTGTAAGCAGAAATTTCATCAAGGCTATGAACTACAGGATGGGTAAATAAAGAAAGCAAGCCTAACATGATTCATTTCCATGTTTATACACTTGTAGCAGTATCAAAACATGAAAATGAAGAAACTTTAGACCCAATGATGCCCAATTGAAAATTAACATGCTAAGGTAGCAGTCAAACATTACCTTAGCCACATGCTCCAAAGTAAAAGCCTCAGGTATAACAGCCATTCGGAGCCTAATCTGCACAAATCCGCTGCTTCCTCTAAGAGGAAAACACTGACCAGGTTCTCCAAAACTTGGTCTCAGCATTTTCTCAGCATCTTGATGTGCCTCATTACGAGAAAGACTCATTTTAAGCCAACTCCCCTTCTCAACACCAAAAGGTTCCGAATGCTTCACAACCATGCCCCCAGCAGATGCCAAAGCATAATCAGCCCTGCCAAGTCCATCAGCCGTGTGCTTCTGGATCTCCATCTCCACTACCTCCCTAGCATAAGCTCTCACATCATCCAAACTAATTCTTTTGTTGCCACTACCCACATTCCCCAAATTTTCATACATCTTCTCGAACTCTTCTTTAGTCAAAAACTCATCCAAGCTCAATCCCCCCAACGCACTCTCCAAATTATCAACTTTCGCATCTAACTTGTGCAACGCTTTCTCCAAAACAACACTCTTCTCTTGAATCATTTTACTCAGCTCTCCTCTCAGCCCTGTGATTTCACTCCCAAGTTTCGCATCGACAACCTCCACCTGAACCTGCATCATCTTTGCAGCCCTCTTCCAACTCTTCTCCATCTCCACCAATCGCCCCTCCAATTCCACCACCTCCCCAACCTCCACACCAACAGCACCACTCCCAGATTTCACCGCTAATCTATAAATCAACTGCACAAACCCTAAAACTACAACCAAAAGCACACAATTCTTAACAAACACACTCACAGCAGTCTGCCACAGCGGCTTCACGACCTTCTTACTCCTCCGCGGCGACACAGCATCATTAGGTGGTAAAACTTCCTTGACCTGAATCAGATCCTTGGCTCTCAAATCCCTGCCGCTGATACTCGAAACTCTTTCGCCATTCTCATGAGGATGACTGCTGCTACTGTTGTTGGGGTCTAATCCGAGTAATTCGATGCTGGTAGCGGCGGTTGACTTGCGGTCGGTGGAGAACGCCGGTCTTCGTCTGGTCGAGGGATTTGCCCTAATGGAAACTGTAGAGGTTGACATTTGGTATGATGTAAAAGCCACTTGAAGGCTTCAACGGTTAAATATGGAAATTGGAAATCTGGGGTTTCGAGAAAATCTACAACAACAAAAACAACAAACCCTATTTTTCTAGAGAGTTGGTGTGCTCTGCTCTGTCAGATCCAGACTGCTTAATTAAAATCTGAGTCTGTCAGCGACGGAGAGAATGAAATGAATGATTTGTTCCCCCTACCAGATGCTCATTATTTCAATTTTTGAAATTCTAGTTTATTTTCGGTTTGGGTTCTTTTTTCTTTTTTTTTTTTGTGGTCACACCAATCTCTTTCGTCTAATTCTATTTCTTTTCATACTTCATTTGATTTTGATTGATTCAAAAATCTTCTGTTGTGCCATCGTATAGGTATATTTCAATACTTTATGAGGAGTTTTGGCGCTGCCATCAACGGATGTTGATAGAAAAACAAAGAATTTGAAAGGAGACTTGAACTTTGATTGATAAATAAGTGTACTAAATAATACTGTATAATAGATCCATCAATAAAAAAATATTATTTTATATGTTTTGAGACATTTTGAAGACGCATTAACCGCAATCTCTCCACATTTATTTTTTTCAAACGTAGATGTCATCAACTGAGGCAAGTAGGCCAAACACGACTAATCTCATCTTCTTTATTTATTTGTTTCTTTGCTATTCCATGCTATTTTTAGAATGTTCATTTTCTTACATAATTCTTTATCTAAATTGGATACGCAACCTCATCGTCATTGCTCGATTTGCTTCAATTTGATTGCAAAGAGGACGCGAGCAGAGCAATCTGCAAATTGCAATTGCAAACAAGGTCATCCATCATTTTTGGGAACAATTCCGGGCAGGTCGGGCAGTGGAACAAAGACACGATCAAGGGGCGTACGCAAATAAATCCGCGTAAAAGTAACCACACTGTTGTCCCTTGAGCGTGTGCTCCACGCTCCAGTCACCAAACCAAAAGATTTACACGTAAATGCTGCCGCTTTAAGTTGATTATCTCCCATCAAAAAAAAAAAGTTGATTATCTAATTTACTCTTCTTCTTTTGTTATATAAGATTATTAGAGATAATTTGGCATATGCCATACTTTGAGCAAATTGTTAGAAAATACCATCCAATCAAAGTTTATTTGGATTTTGTCACAAACCACTAATGGGGTTAGCAGTTTGTGGTGAAGTCAAAATTGATGCTTATGTGGCGTGACACGTAGGAATCACAAACAGCTATTATCGTTAGCGGTTTGTTTTGATGTAAAAAATTACGTATATTATTTCACCACAAACCGCTATCTCTATTAGCGGTTTGTTTTAATGTAAAAAATTACCAACGTGGATGCCGCATACAATTTTCATTAGCAATAAGTTTGACTTTGTAACAAACCGCTAACCCCATTCGCGGTTTGTGGCAAAACCCAAATAAACTTTGATTGGGTGGCATTTTCCCAACAATTTGCTCAAAGTGTGGCATATGCCAAATTATCTCAGATTATTACATCATTTCACAATGGTACAATCTAGTACATTATATCTAATTGAAACACAAACCAAACATATCTACAAGGTCGTAATGCTTGACGGGACCAACAAAGTCCACACACCTATTGTTAGGGCATCCGCAGTAACAAAGCAATAAGCAATGAGCAATAAGCAAAAATAGCATTTTTCATAAAAGTCGTGTAGCAATGCAGAGCAAAAAGCAATGAGCGAAAATGGCTCTTTGCTCTATATATTTCAATGCAGCAAGAGAGCAAAGAGCTAAGAGCAAAATGCAACATTTTTTATATAGTCAAAATGCAACATTTTCTTCCATAAATACGCAGCCATCCAAAATTATCATTTCTATTATTTCATCTTTTTGTTTTGCCTCAAGATTCTTTAATTTTTCTTTATTTTTTTTATTTTTTTAATTTTTAATTTTTAATTTTTAATTTTTTTATTTTTTCTGTACATCTAACGTTCATTTTTTGACATTTCTAATTTTTAGTTATTTCAAAACCAATAAAATATAATTTACTTTTGTTTTTCTTCATAAATACATGTGGAGCCCACTTATTGCTTTCCTATCCCACACCCTCTCCATTATTGCTCACCTATCAAGCATCGCTTATTGCTCTTTTTTTTGCTCCATTGCTGCGTGAGAGCAATAAGCAATAAAGTCTCTCTATTATTGCTTATTGCTCTCATTGCTGGAGATGCCCTTAGGGTGGGGATAACAGGATTCCATACCCAAGTTAGGTGGGAATGGTGTTTTGTAGGGTTGAACTCACAACCTCTTAGTTACAAAGCCAAAAAGTTACCAACTCAACTATCACCCCACATGCGATTCTCTAATTTACTCTTGATGGACATTACAAAAGTTTAAAATATTTAAAATTAGATACGAGGGCGTGAATTTTTTTTGATGAAGTAATATATTGTGAGTTCAAAACGACATTATTTCAATTAAAATAATGTTATTTTGTTATGCAAATCTCTTGAATTAAAACGATACAATTTTAATTGAATCGATTTTGTTTTGACACTCACGATATTTGACAGCGTTGAAAAGGGATTCGGTGCAAATGACATATTTGTGTAAAAATACAAATCAATGACAACCCTTGATTTGGTCATTTGAATGGATGATATTAAATCTCATATTAAATCCCGTTTATGGTTAATTTCTCGGTGACGAATTATGTCGTAATTTGATTTCTCGGTGACAAATTATAATCAAGTTTTAACGAACTTTACATTTTGTACCAAAAATATATTTTGTACCCGATCTCTACTCTGATACACTAAATACAAATCCATAGACTGATAGTTAGTGTTTCTCAATAAATTTGCAAACCTAAAGCTTTAACTTTGGTGACACTTTAATGGTGATGGGTAGTGTTTGAGCTGCATGTTACAGATATTGACCGTTGATCATCGTTAAAGTCTGAATTTTAGATGGGATGAAGAGTTTGATATGAGACATGCACTTCCTTTGATATAAAAATTTATTAAATAGTGTTAATAGGCACCGAATCTGTATTGATTTGAGGAAAAACCATCAATCAAAAAGTATTTATTTAATTTAAAAAAGTATTTTAAATTAAATATAATTCAAATTAAGTAAATTACCAAAATTTCCGAACTACCGTATGATTTCAAATTAGGTGCAAAATTACTCGAAATTCTATTTTAATAATTTTTGCATCATTTTTCGCAAGTTTTGTCCAATTAACAATATCACACATCACAATAAAAATAACTTCAACCAACTTAAGTTTTTTTTGATGAAGGGGGTACAAGTTACAACATGAATCATAACAGTCCACTACATCTCAATACATATCGTGATAACCTTAATATCTAGTACATATACGTAGGGCTGAGCATTGTTCGATAAATTCCGAATTTACCGATTTAATTTACCGAACAGACTCAATTCGGTTCGATAAAATCGGTGAAATCGGTAAATCGGTAAAATTTGATCGGTAATCGGATGAAATTTTTGGTTCGGTAATTTACCGATTTACCGAATAAGAATGTTTTATTATTAACAAAATAAAATGTATTAAAAATAATTTTTTTAAATGAATTATTTTTTAAACTTCAAATTTTAACAAATTTTAACCCGCAATTTTTGAAAACTTTTGTGATTTAATTGTGTAGATCAAAATTTTGAATTATCTTTGTGTTTTTTTGTTATTAGATGATTAATTATTATGTTTTAATAATTTTAAAATTAGTCAAAAAAATTCGGTAAATTCGGTTAATTCCGACAATTTACCGAATTTACCGTTTTACCGAAATGTCGGTAAAACGGTAAATTCTGTTCGGTAATCATAATAAAAAATTTGGGTCTGTAAATTCGGTAACGGTAAATTACCGAATGCACACCCCTACATATACTGGTCTTAAAATCTCTATCAGGCATCTCAACCGGATCCAAAATTGTTGGTACATATCTCTCCATCTGAAGCGCAGACCAGGTTCGTCACCTTTACCATGGATCATAGACCAGGTTCGTCATCTCAATCGTCACCTTTATCATTGGTACACTTTATTGACTTCTGAAGCATAGGCCACATCGTACACCTTTACCATTGTGAAACACAACACGTCCATGACGGCTGAGTAGCACCTCCACAAGGGAGGAACAACACCTCCACGCGCGAGGCGGGATGAGGAACACATTCACGAGGGATGGATGAAGCATCCATGCGCGAGGCGGGACGAAGAAGAGGGAAATGGAAAGAAAGAGGAAGAAAGAAAAACACACAAATTTGTGAGAAAATTGGTAACCCCAGGATTCGAATATGAGGTTTAAGGCTTCAAGTCGGACACCTTAACCAACAGGGCACTACTCTTGTTGGCTCAACCATGTTAAGTTAATCATGACAAATTCGTAAACTGTCAACCTTAAAAAAGAAAAAAAAATTGATTTCAAAAATTAAATGCATACATGGTAACATCTCAAAAATTCTGTCACACATCGATTAAGAGTTTGCCTGTGCAAACTGATTAGGCTAGCCTAATAACTATCATGCCACCAATCTACCATGCTCTTTTATAATCAGTGGCGGATCCAGGACTCGACCGATGGGGGGGCGAACTTTGTGATGGGGTCCCAAAAATTTTTTTTTTGATGAATAAGGCTATAGGTTGTATTCGGAAATTTTTTTCCTATATATATATTCCTCATATTTGATGATATAAGTTATTTTCTAGTAAAATATCAAAGTTTGAATTCATATAAAGTTCATTACCGATCTAACTTTGAGAGGTCATAGAAGACACGTCGATTACCCTATAAGATCGAGATATATATCATTGGAGAGATAATTTGACGGCCTACAACTCTTCAATTGATATCAAGATATCAATCAGACGTTTAAGCAACCAAAAATATCAGTAAAGTAAGAACGCATAACAAGTATACATAGTCAATCACATGCAACCTTAACAACTTTAACATATAACAGGTAGACTGAGCACCACTTGAGAAATCAATCACCTTGCGCATGAAGCTGACAATAAGGGCTACAACTTCTATACTTACATCTAGGCACAAGTCTAATGTTAAGGTGACTGAAAACTAAGTCGAAACATGACATATGTTTGAAGTCCGCTAATGATTAGCCAACTTTTTGAAGCTCATAAAGACATCATCCGGTGTCCGTTGAAGATGATCTATGTATTGATAGAAAGCTAATTGAATTTTCTATAACTTTCATGTTTAATGCAAGATGAATTTCGGAGGTTAAGCTGATAAAAACAACGATCAAAGATAGACAATTAGTTGAAATGTGCCGAAATTGGGGGGATTCGAGCCAATCTTCTGAAGCTCATAAAGGCATCATCTGGTGTCCGTTGAACATGATCTATATATGTATAGAAAGCTAACAGAATGTTCTATAACTTTCATGTTTACTTAAAGATGAAATTTGAGGTTAAGCTATTAAAAACAGTGACCAAAACTAGATGTTTGATTGAAGTTTGCCGAAATCAAGGGGGTCCGAGCCAACTTTCGGAAGCTCATAGAGGCGTCATGCATTGTCCGTTGAAGATGATCTATATATGGATAGAAAGCTAATTGAATGTTCTATAACTTTCATGTTTAATCCGAGATGAAATTAGAAGGTTAATCTTAGCAAAATAGCAACCGAAGATAGGTGTTTAATCAAAATTTTCAAAAAAAATTGTTCAAAAGCGAGCGAACGTGGGGGCGAGCGAGCGAACGTGGGGGCGAGCGAACGAACGTGGGGGCGAACCAAGGGGCGGGGGGCAGATAAGACATCAGATTGAACCAAAAACATGAGATTTTCCGACGAACGTGGGGGCGACCGCCCCCCCTTGCATCCACCACTGTTTATAATATACTCTAGATTGTGATGAAATAGAACATTAAGATAATATCAAACAATTAGGACGTACTAGACTTATAACGATAGTTCAATTTCAACTTAGATAGTTTTTCTTTCATCCTTTAAAGTTTAAACTGAATTTCATCAACAACAAAAAAAGTTTAAACTGAATAGTTTTTACAAACATTCATCTAATGTGTGAAACGTGTCTCGTTTAATGAGTCGTAGATCATTAGTAAATATTTTTTGTTTGAAATGATCGTTAGTAATTTTTAATTATTAGTAACTTGAAAAAAAAGCAGAGATAGAGCGAGTCTGATACAGACTTTGTCGCACCATATCTCCACGCGCGCGTGTTACTCATTCTCTCTCTCCATCTTCATCACCACCTTTCCTTTCCCTTCATTCTCCTCTACTCTTCTTCTTCCCAATTTTTCACGCCCAAACTCACTTCCTAATCTCCCTCTCTCTCATGATCCCTGCTTGAAAATTACACACACAGCTACGGACTAGCTCGATGGAATCTGGTGTGACGATGTCGACGCTCGATCATTTTTCGACCTTGTCTTTGTAGAGTAGAGGCTCAACTTTCCTAAACAAGTAAGTTAAATGAACTTCTCCTGGCATTGATTGATTCATAGTTCTCAGTAGAAATAATCTTCTCCTGATTAGGGCTTTTTTTCCCTGTTCCAGTCTCTCAACTCATCTTCTTCCATTATTATACATTTAATAAATCAATTGTTTTAGTTATAATAGGTTTCTGAATTGGCCGCCTTGTTGATTTTCGATCTGCTGTCTCGTTCCTTGCAAATCGGATTTTGTTTAGTTAGTTTTGGATTTCTGTTTGGTTATATATACTTTGGTGTTTCAGATCTGAGCTGATGCTGATTGATTATCCAAGTTTGATGCACATGAGTCTGTATATTAATTTTGTTATCTAATCTAGGGTTTGTGCTTTCGCTGAAGGAATTTGTGCTTTAATTTTGTTGTATGCAGTCAGTTGTGAATGATTTGGACGATTATCGTTGATCTTAATATCGATTGGATTTATTCCCATCGATCATTGTATCTAAATAATTTGTCTTAGAAATTACATGTAAATCAGTGCCTTCCTGCTGTTAGTTGTTACTACTAGATTATGCATGTGGCAGTGTATGGTAATAGATATGCACTGGTAGATTATTCTTGGTTTTGTAGCCTTTGAAAAGCACTGAGAGCTTAACACTGAAATTTATTTGTCAGCGTTTTATTTAAGCCTCTACAACCAATTCAGGTCGACTATATGGTAATATGAGTGCTTTATTTCTTTTGGCTGTTATATAATTGTCTCGCTTTCTGTGAGATGTTATGGTTGTAGTCAACTCACTTCAATTTTACAGCCCTTCTTTCTGCTGTTGCTACTTGTGCTTTCTCCAACCTTCTTGGATTGATTCTAGTTTTACCATTACTATAGATAATGGATAACTTCTTGCAGCTGATTGGTGGTTATCTGTAAATAGGCCATAGTCTGGACTTACTCACAACATAATCCTTACATCTTTAAATTTCTTTAGTTGAAGAACAAACAAAACTATCCAAATTTGCTATTGTGGACCGGACCATCCTTGTTAGCGACCTTTCGTGAGAAAATGGGAATAATGAGTTGAAGTATCAAGAAAGAGATAAACATTAATTCTTATCCTTGTCTTCCTTATAAATGCTCATAACAAGGGTTTCCATCACACCAACTCGTTTACTGTTG
This sequence comes from Rhodiola kirilowii, assembly GCA_033675215.1. Lineage (NCBI taxonomy): Eukaryota > Viridiplantae > Streptophyta > Magnoliopsida > Saxifragales > Crassulaceae > Rhodiola > Rhodiola kirilowii. The sequence goes on from CM066198.1 coordinate 37,992,780, forward strand.
TATGAATATGATATTTGACTAGCAAATAAATGCTTGCATTTGATGTCAGCTTATTTACTTTTCATTTTACTTGCTGGTTCAGAATCTGTTCATACATTGGGGCTTTTTGGTGAGGCAACCTTTTGGAATTGAGTCAAATGTCAAGTGATAGTGAGGGTGTACCGATATCAAATGATGAGTTAGAGTCGGAATATATTGATGATGAGAGTAGCAGAGAAATCATGAGTGGATTTGTTCTAAAGAAAGGCCCCTGGACCTCGGCAGAGGATGCTATCTTGATTGATTATGTGAAAAAACATGGAGAGGGAAACTGGAATGCTGTCCAAAAGCACTCGGGGCTGTTTCGTTGTGGCAAAAGTTGTCGCCTCCGATGGGCAAATCATTTAAGACCAAATCTTAAGAAAGGCACATTCACTGTAGAGGAGGAGCAACTGATTATTGAGCTGCATGCTAGAATGGGTAATAAGTGGGCACGGATGGCAGCACATGTAAGCATTTCATTTAAACAATTTCTTAATGAGCTCCATGTGATTATAATATTATCTAAACGGAGATGTTTCTTTCAAAAATAGTTATGTGTCAGGGGACAATTACCTATCTTAATAGCACTGAACCTTGTAGTGATTTTTTTTAAAAATTTGAATTTACACTATTGAAAATAAGTTTAGTAGTAAACGATAAACTCAGTAAGCTACAATTTCCCAATGTTCTAAGTTTATATGTGGTTAGTTAACTGTTCATAAAAGATCTTTAACATTTGAAATTTATTATTGCTCATTCTTTTTCTTTTTTTTATGGGCTCATTCTTTTTATTTAACTTGTATTAATAATGTATGATAGTTCTTCAAATATGTTGACTTTTTATTTACCTGCTTGGTACAGATTTAGTTGTGTCTCTGCATCATACCACTCTTAATAGCAATGAACTTGTCTATGTAGTTGCCAGGCCGTACTGATAATGAAATCAAGAACTATTGGAACACACGAATCAAGAGGCGCCAACGAGCTGGCTTGCCTCTTTATCCTCCGGAGGCGTGTTTACAAGCTTTGCTGGAGAGTCACATTGAGGATCCTTCGAGGATGAGTAGCAAGGGTGGGTATACTAAAACCAATATCTGTGAGATCCCGGATGTCATATTCCACAACATGCCTGCTACTCATGGTGCTTTATCCTATTTCCCTGAACTTACTGGTATGTCCTCTGATAGACTGCTGTTGGAAGGAATAGGTTCAACCCAACAGACCAATTTTACATCAACACACCCGCCTAAGCGCTTTTGTGGAACGAGATCCCATGCACATGATTCTGATGTTTTGGTAAAAAATGAGTTGTCTTTCTTCGAACTGGATCAGGATGATCCCAAGGTTCATCAATCCCTGGGATTGTTTTTCCCACATGATCATGAACCTAGTAACAACCATTGGTTACTGAGAGAGACACAGGACAGTCATTCCTATGTAAATGGCAATTTCTCTACTCCTAAGCCCGCATGCGAGGCTGTGAAGTCAGAGCTCCCTTCATTCCAATATGCAGATACTGATTCCAGTAACTGGGACGCATCTTATTCAGCGTCACCTTTACTCGACCCATTTGACTCTAATATTCAGCAAGGAACACTAAGTGAAACAGTTCACTTCGAGTGTTCATCTCCACGCAACAGCGGCTTGTTGGATGCTTTACTGTATGAGGCAAGAGCTATCAGCAGTGTGAAAATTCAGTCGTCAAACAAGAGCTCAAACTCATCAGCTGTCACTCGCAGTGAGTTTGCAGGTGAAAGTGGTCCTAAGTTTTGTGAGACTGAAATTGGAAACAATAGTGAACCAGTATCCCCCTTGGGTTCTGCCACATCAATCTATAGTGGAAACTTGATTACTGCTTCCCATAGTATTATGACTGATAACCATCCCCACAATGAAACATATTCTGGTAAGCAATATTTTTTTGATCTCATTCTAGTCTGTTGGAATCACGATAAATCGAACACTGGGTATTTAATATTTATTGCCAAAAGCTTTGATGTTCAATATATTTTTCCTGTAAATTTATGGTTCTATACTGTTGGTTAAAGAGATTCGGTGTCTGAGTTATTGGCGCGACACTTATTTCACGAGCACATGATTTTATTTTGCATCGACATCATTTGTGCTTGGCTGCTTGCTACTTGCGTTTTTGGAGTTCAGTCTCAGTGATTGATTTTGAATTTGCTTATTTTCAGGATGCAAATTGAAGTCTGAGCCTGTTGAATATGTCAGCAACCCAGTAGAGGAGAACAGTCCATCCGGGCTGGAGTTGTTGGAGCTTGGTTTGCCAGTTTACTCGGACTGGCTTGAGATAGAATCTGGCTTCACCATGAACCAAACCACCATGGAGGAAGCTGTGGCAGGAACACTCTTAGGCGATGACTGGGTGACCGGCTTCAACTACATGGGTTCGATGATGTGAAGCCAAAGATGAGGGTGTGTGTTTAAAACTGGAACAACATACCTACAGTTTGCCAGATGTCCAAGCTTGGGCAGATTTGTTCTCCATCCTTTAACCATAAACAATGAAGTTTCCTTTACGCATCGTGGATTGTTATCACTTGATTATTCAGTCTCAAGGAATGCGATGTACTGAAACCTAGCATTCTTTGTGATGTTTTTTTCTTCTGTGTGAGACATTGTGGATTTTGTCCATTTTGTTGAAATACAACTTACAAGACATATAGGGCTATGGATTATTTTATGTTTGGATTCAGTATTGCTGTAAGATGCGCAAGTTACCATGTCAATGCCAATTCTTGAGTTTTCAACATGCACGGAAGTTTATAAGTTGGAGTGTGTATCATAGTGATTGTGATTCGAAACCTTACGAAATGATACTCAATATAGTTTATCTGTTGCACTTCAAACATAAGAATTATGAATGATTCTTTCAAGATCATCAACATCAAGAGCATATATTGTGAAGGGAAAACATCAGTGGACCTTAAACCAAACAAAAATGTCACTTGAGCTCTTCGTTTTGAGAGACTGGCGGTGGCAGCTGCGGTCAGTAAGAGATGAGGGGTACCGGAGGACATGACGAGCTCATTTTCCAAATTCAATTAGAGTGGTTTAGTCTCATTTGAAGAAGTCAGTCATTTCGGTTTGATCTGCATGTGGCCATGCTTATTCTCAGGACTTCTTGCTTCTGAAGCTTTCCTTCAGCAGTGCAAATTTCTTCTTGCATTGGTGCACTGTCTTCCCTGGGACAGCAGTGGCCACGCGTTCCCAGCGCTGACTGGCATCCTTGGGAAATGTTTTCAAAGCTTGTATCAATGCTTTCTCTTGGACAGCAGACCATTGGTCTGGATCTGAGCTTGATGGCAATCCATTAGCGACTGCCTGTTCTAATTTCTGCTCTGTTTCGCCTGTGCCTGAGGAATCCCCTGCAGCTGAGGGAGTCATATCTACTATATCATCTCTGGTTGACAGTGGCGACTGAATGGAAGGTGATGGCTTTTTCTTCTCTAGGAACGAGTCAAAGGCTTTGTTAGAATCTGGCTTTTGGAGAAGTACTGTTTTTGTTGCCTTCAGAATCTCATCTACCGATCTCCCAGTGCCAATGTACTCTGATATAACTTCCCATCTTCGCGATGTTCCTTTGGGATATTTCTGGACACCCTTTTTCAGTAACTCGACTTCCTCTTTGGCCCAAGGTTTTTCTTTCTCTTTTTTCTCATAGTTCCCTAAATGGACAGTTCCATTTTGTGTAGCAGAACCATTCTGGAGAGAAGGTTTTTTCTCATCTTGCGTAACACCTTCTGTGGCAGCCTTACGTCCAAGAATATTCCTGAGAGTTTCTGCTTGATCCTTTGTCTCCATTCCCTCCATATTGTCACACAAATTCTTCAAATCATCCATTCCCAAAGACATGCATAGACCTTCAATATCATCTTGAGTAACATGGTGCTGCGAATGTGACACAACGGAAGCTGAAAGTGATCTGAGGCGGCTTCGCTCTTTCCGTAAAAGCTTTTTCTCTTTCTCTTTCGCCTTCTTCTGAAGTGCATTAGTTTCGGCAGCATGTTTATCTTCTTCCTCTTTACGGCGTCTCTCTTCTTCAGCTTCTTTAGCTGCCTTCTCCTCTTCCAGCTGCTTTGCCAGATACTTGGCTTGCTTTTTCTTTTGCTTCTCAGCTTTCTCTTCTTCCTTTCTCCTCACTATTCTAGGATCTCTCTTATAAGAATTCTCGACAAGGCTACGGATTCGAACATACTCTTCCTTTCTTGCCTTTTCAGAAAGCTTTGCATTCTGTCTCTCCATCCATCTCTTATGGTCACGAGACTCTGCTTGTTCAAGATCATGCTCATCCTCATGTGGGAACTCTCTCCAACTTTTGAAGCTATACCAGAAATTATAAAAGTCATCCACTTCTTTTAAAGAAGCATTATCATCTCCTAATGATGGAACTGGCTGCGCAACCGACCACCGCCCATTTCGCATAAAAGCAGGCCCAAACACCTTGAAAAAATCTTGTGGGGCACAGTCAGTAGGAATTTCATCATCAAACTCATCTGTGGAATCATAAATCCTTCTTTTAACTGGATCCATAAGAAGTTCATATGCTTCCTGAACAGATTTGAAGTGAGCTTCTATCTCCTCTTTCTTAGCCTCCTTTCCAGCTTCAGTTTCCTCAGTAAGAAGCAGAGCAGCCTGTTTGTCTGGATGATACTTCAGCGCAGTCTCTCGATAGCTTTTCCTAATCTGTTCCTCCGTGGCAAGATATCGCAAATGACTCAAATTCAGCAATGCATAGTGATCCTGTTCCTTGCTATCAGACCCCGATTTCTTTTTACTTTTCGTGCTGTATGAACCAGAAGATGGCATATACTGCTCCTTTCCGGCAGATGGTTTCTGCTCCTCATCTTCATCATCCTTGTCGTCTTCAAAGAAACCCCGAAGCCGTAGAGCTGCTTCATGGAAAGAATGTCCAGCAGGTTCATATTTCAAAGCCTTCTTGGGGAGGCAATTGGACGCTACATAAATTGGTTCCCCATTAACAATCTCTTCCGAATATGCAATCAGCCGAAATGCACTCTTCACAGGTACCATCTTTGATGTCCCTGCAGAGTACCCAACAAATGTCTCGCCACTATACGTCCTTTATCTACAAAATTCCCATAGCACAATTCAACAAAAAATAGTAGCACAAACAAAATCAAAGCCGTCTCATAATGGTAGGTACAACTACAAAGTTGAGCAAATCTCACAGATAGCATTCCAAATTCCAACTTAAGCAATCATATGAACACAGATATTTTATACTTGAAGCACATCCAAGAGCTACGAAAATCTTCAAATTTCAACTACATCCAACAACCTTGAATCAGCAGACCAAATTCGACAACAAAAATAAAGGAAACCTGAATATCAAAACCCCCACAAATTTCACGAAGTTCGTTATCAACGAATTCGCTAAATCAATACCAAATCCAACCACACAAAATCAATGAAGCAAATAAACCAACCCTAAACTACCTTGCCGGCGTCGAGTCCCGCTGCTTGATCTCAGCCTTCCGTCGGCGACAAGAGTCTCTACCACACCGGAGCGCGGCGATGGAGAACGAGCGAAGAGAGGCGTACGAGGTACGGAACGAAATGAGCTTGCTCAACCGACTTGCTCAGCGTAACGAATTTATAGGTAGGGCTTAGAAATGCGAATCCGGGTCGGATTTCCGCAATCCATTTCATTTCGGGCTTAATCCGGGGTCTCGTTGTGAATAAAAGAATATCAATTAAGTAATAAATTGGAATAAAAAAGTAGAATATTGTACTTTACAACTTGTTTGGGAACTTAAGGAGCCTAATTATAAATACGGCTTTCTTCTCCGCTGCAAAACTCTAATCTCTGGCTCGGCTGGTTCATTCTGGAAAATTGCACACAAACTGATGCATTTGGGATTTTGATCGATCCGCTGCATAATCGATTTACTGATTCTTCTGGACGTCAGTTTCCATGTCTGCATTGACTACGCTTCGTTCCATTGCTGGTAATTGGCTGACAAGTACGGTTAGCTTGCAAAGTAAGGGAGTAATTTTTTTTTTTTTGCCTTGATTTTGTGTTTTATTTATTTATTGATGGGTCATTATATATCGCCACAAAATAATAAGTAGCAGTTAGCACTATCTAATATTGATTGAAGTATCATCAAAAAAAAAAAATTGATTGAAGTGTCTGTCTCATGTGTGCTGACCAACACCTCAACCATGAGGATATTCGATGGTACCTCATTTTTGTGTTTGAATTTCGAAATTTTAAGTAGACCGACAATGCCGTTTCTTCCAGCCCATGGGTCAAACTCAAACTCAAACTCAAAAGACGGTAATTTTGAAACTCAAATGCAAAAACAAAGGCAAACATTTTGCACTTGTGATTAATTGTGGCGTTGTGGGGTTAAAGAAACGGTAACCAGGCCAAGTTCTCCAGTTGATACTCTCGTAGAACGACACAAATTTGAATAGCGCAATTACAGCTCTTTGTCTGATGAAGAGGTTGTATTTGCTCCTGATTGAGCATGAGTCCAGTTTTTAGCAGGTCAATTACTTACACGGCTTTTATTCTCATATTTACGGAGCAGCAGCTGAAGGTTGAAAACTAAGTTAGCGCAGAAGTGACAAAGAAAAGGGGTATGATTTTTTCTTTCGTATTCAATTATAAAATCGAATGTTTATTTCAAGACTCTGATGGATACTAAACCAGATAAAAGCTAATGATCATGTGAATGCTTTCTTCAGTTATGAGTTAAAAGTGTTTCGTGAATCTTGAACTACTTCTGCTTGATATATGGAAGCAAACTATTATGCATTTGTAACTTATTAACAAATCTTTGAAAGAAACTTCGGAACCAATTTTATCTGACCTGTTTCTACCAGCATGTTTTCTTTTTCTTTTTCGGAATGTGGTGACTAACATTACATGGATGGATACAAAATGTATTATTATCCGTAAATCTGCCCCAACTACTGCCTGTTTGGAGGACTGATTATTCCATCCTTTTAAGTCCATGGCTGTTAGATTTTTTAGCCTAGGTCCTATCCGGTTTTGTGGCTTTTAATTTTTAATTTTGTATTTGGCTGTACAGTTTGTTAATAACTTTTTGGTGGGGAGATTCTGATGCGCATGATATCAATAACATAACTACTGCAATAATACATCCAATAAAGTTTTCTTTTTGTATTATTTGGTGTACAATCTGCAATTAAGAATACAGCAAAATTTGCAATTAAGAAAACCAGCCTTACAAAAATGAAATTACGCAGAATCATAATCTTAAGAAAACATGATGTTGAGTCATATATGTGCACCCAACGATGATTATGTGTTTGTAATTTATCGGATCATTTGTTGACACTTTAAAAAGGCTAGCTGCTTATTGAAGACTAGAGCGACGAATGGGGCAACCGAGTGAATGGAAACTTGATCTCCATTGTCCAAGTACAACTTCTACTGCAATCTACAATTACAGTTTATGTCTGCACTGTTTCAATATTTAGGTAGTTGCACTAAGTCCATATATCAGCTCTTACTGTACTTCTGTTAGTCTGCAAACATGTTTATTTTGATCCCCTACACTGAGTTTTTGAGCGAAGGCCTTATTGGCCTTTTTGGTGGCTTCTAATTTCCGGTCTGTAATTTAGCTAGACTGGTTTATTTTATGGCATGGGCATTTTGATGTGCATGTATAAATAAAACAAATAATTACTGCAGTGATACATTCAATCAAGTTTTTTTCGCCCTGTAATGGCTGTGCCGTACAAGCAGCAATTAAGAATACGGCACTTTTTTATATCTCTTTGAATGTATCCGATGAAGGAGTTAGAGATTATCATTTGTACTTATCTCTTAATATTTATGTTGTATATATAGGCTGTTTTTGTTCACTAGTAATAACAACTTTCGCTGTTCGTAACAGGAGGAACCAGAGCAGAAACTGTGTCTACATTCAAAGCAAAAAAAGAAGTGATATAGCATCTGTGGACCTGTGGTCCTTAATAATTAACTCAGCCTTGAATGAGAGTTGGAAGACTTGGGGGACCTGAGTTCCAACTTCTTATTGAAAAAGGGCCAGGTGGTGGATGAGTATTGAGTACTGCAACAAGTTGATGGTGCTACAACCAAGAGAATGAAAATATCCGAACCCCAAAGGGACTAAAACTGGCCAGCATATCGTTCCGCCCTCAAGAAGCAGATCAACTCCAATACGAAGATCACAGCAACAGGGCCGAAGTCAAAATGTTTTAATCACACTACTGCGGAGCAATGGAGCATGCGCATGCTACCTCTCATTTTCCCTCAGCATGCATCCATCAAGTTGCTGCAGTGCTCCTCTCCCCTTTATCTCTTCGGATTCTATAAAACCGGGCTCGCATGCATCAATACTCCACACTCACTCACAAGCATTTTCACATTCTTAATGGCAGAAGCTCCAGTGATGCTGGCTCAGACACAGGCCATTCCCCATCTCTTAAGTATCGTTCAAGTGACCTTAAACGGCCTTAGGAACACTGTCACTAGCCTTCCCATCACCAACTTAACAAGCCCTCTTTTCACCGTTACTACTTTTTTTCCTCTTTCACGTAAGTAGAATTTAATTTCAACGAGAAAATTCTTTTGCGTGAAAGAAGTTTGAACCGTCGACCTTTTGATCATTTGAGCAAGACTATGACTGCTAGATTACTATCCTTTCTGCACAAAAAATCTCCATTTGGAAATAATTTTTTTATCAGTTCAATTGTTAACTTTGTAACTGTATGCAGGTGCCTTAGCACAAGTGAACATCGGAACAAGACCGGTGGGGCTTGGTGTAATTGATTCTACCGGATCGGTTAACATCACACTGAGTCCGACGCTGTTGCTGAAGATGCTTCCGACACTAGTGAACAATCTACTTAACAATGGAACTATAAGAATCCTTATTCCAGTTGGCAGCTGCTACTGCTACATTGCCTACTCTTTTGATTAAGTCGTCTTTGCAGCTGCTCAGAAACATTACAGCAGGATTTCTCAATATCACCCGCCTCGGCCCGATCGAATTTAATCTGATTGTCTAAGGGCATCTGCAGCGGTGCGTTTTAGGACGTCCTCGGGCTGATTTGGAGGACGTCCGCGTGTCTTTTCTGTGCAGCGGACAGCGGTGGAGGCGAGGACGTCCGCAGGTGAGGACGTCCGCGAGGACGTTCTCCTGGAGATGGCCTGAGCAGACGTTCTGGATTTCGGTTAAGTTCGGTAATTCAAAGGTTGGTCGTTCCTCAGCTTTGCCCTAACGCATCTATCGTGGTGAAATCAGTCGATTTGAGGGAAGCAGTTTGCGGCTGAGGAGATTTCAATTCGCTCACGATCTCCTTCCAAACCCTCGGACAAAAAGCTCGCAACTTTGATCTAAAAATTGCCCCAAATCCGATGAAATCGGTGACCCATCTCGACATTGATCGGTACATGGGCAGATAGTACGAGATCGCCAAGTATCCGGCGAGATTCCAGCCGAAGGACGGTGTGAACACTAGGTTTGTAGTGATGCTCGTGTTACTTTGGCTCGTGTTACTTTGGGTCGGTTAAGCTACGCCAATTGTCATCTTTTCTGCAGTGTTTTGATTCGTCCGATGATTTTGATTTTTGGTCGATTTTGAAGGATGCTTGTGGTTGAGCGGGATTGCTGGATCGATCGCGTACAATTGGTCTCAACCTAACATGAAGACTAGCGTCAAAATCATTCATGCCAGGTAGCATCGTGATCGGATTAAAGAGTTTTTCTGCTTGATTATACTGATGGTTTATTCTTGTTGTTGCAATTTTATGATGTTTTTTTGATGGAGCAATTTTATGATGTTGATATCGTTAATATGTGATGTTGATATTATTAAGGGTTGTTATGATGTTGATCATATTGTTGAACTTCGAAAACTGTGTGAATTTCGAGATCCGGTGGTGAAACAAATATAAGTAGCTTTTTTTTGGAATTGGATTGATAATTGATTCACTTGTAATGTAGAATAAATTGCTGTTTTGATGTCAAAAAAGGGTGATATGAGGTAGGTGGATTGAGAAGTGTATTCATTTGCGGTGGGCTGTTGACGAAGTGGTCGGTTTGTAGATGACGGGTACTCACTTGAATTGCTGAATAGTGTGATGCTAGTGTTACTTTGGGTCCGTTTGTAGATGATGGTTTATCTTCATTTTTCAAGCTTTTGTACTCAGGTAGTAAGTAATGTCTTTCTTTATTTCTTTCTTTCCAGTTCAACAATTAGTAAATATGCTTATTTGTGGCCTTATGGACAACTTATTTTGAAGTTTATGATCCTGCCTTGCCCTGTTGTTTCAGATCATGTGCCGAGAAAACAATATGGAAGCCTGAGATCTATAATAAGATGTTGGAGAAGGCTACTGAAGAAGGATATGATGTGAGCAAACTTGAGAAGACAGTACACACCAATCCTCCACCCAAGTCTGAAGGTCTCTAGGACACCAAAGGCATTTGGTTCATCAGCTCGATTTTTGGACACCAAAAGCAAACTTGGTTCATCAGCTTGTCCTTATGCAATTGTCATTCAGTTGTCATTCAAGCTGTCGGCCATGCTCCACTTATCATGCTCAATAGAGTTGTCATTCAGTTGATGGAGATAAGCCAAGCTGTCGGCCATGCTCCACTTACCATGCTCAATAGAGTTGTCATTAGTTGATGGAGATAAGCCAAGCTGTCGGCCATGCTCAATAGAGTTGTCATTCAGTATATAGTATTGTAGAGAATGATATAAATACACACTCAACGTTCATGTAGAAAACACCAATTTTCATTATCTCATTCATATTTCAAGCACACATTATTTCATCCAAAATGTCTTCAATTTGGTCCATGGCGGAAGATGTGCAATTGTGCATTTCCTATTGTCGTCAGTCCCTTGATCCGATAACCGGCAGGTCACAAAAGATCGATAAATTGTGGGAGAAAATCCATAACGATTTTCACCAGAATTGGATTTCGGGTGGTAATCAACCGAGGGCAGAACCAAGGTCACAAGTGGCACTAGCTTCTCGATTTGCAAAGTTGAAGCCCAACTTGGTTTTCTGGAGTTCTTGTATTGCATTTGCAAGAAGAAATCTGGAATCTGGATGTAATTTACAAGATGAGGTAATGTTTTATTAGATGATTTATTTATATAAATTATTTACTTACATTGGTTAATTTTGTGACGGATAGATAAGAAAAGCGCAAACTATGTATTTTTCAAAAAAGAAGGAGTTCATACACTTTCCATGTCGGGAAGAAGTGAAAGACCACCAAACATTTGGTATGACGGAAACAAGTACGCCACCAACGTACAACTATCATGCTAGTCCCCTTCATGATGAATTACCCACAAATGAGGTACCCACGCAAATGAGGTTTGATGATCAAACTTTCTCGACTCCGAACAACAACTCCGAAATTTCCTTGAGTCCTAGTAGACTGGTGGGTGTTAAGGCCGCCAAGGAGGCAAGACGAAAAGGAAAACAAACTATGAGTTCGACAATCAAACGGGATGCGACATTAGAAAAATTGGCGAATACCCAAGAGGCATTTATGAACTGGCAACAAAAGGAAGACTAAGAAGATAAGGAAATGCAAAAACATTTTTTAAATTTGAGGAAGTTAGAGGAGGAAACAAAGATTATGCAAATGAATACGGAAGTAATGACCCCAATGTCAAAGAGGTACTTCTCAAAGAGGAAAGCTGCCATTCTTCAAAGTTATGAAGAGGAAAATGTGGGAGATACTGCTGGAGAGTTTTCGAATTGTTACCGTCCACTTAACTTTGATGATTAAATTAACTTGCATTTTCAATTATGTTTCAGTTATGTAATTTCTCAATATATTTTCATAATACATAATTTTTATAAATAAACATACAACAAAATTCAAACACACAACATAATTAAACACACAACATAATTAAACACACAACATAATTAAACACACAACATAATTAAGAAAACTCAAATTGGCCCTATAAATAAAGCATTCATAATTGTTCGCCTGTTTCCATAAACCAATTATGCTTGACTAAATCACTTTGAAGCTGGTTGTGTAGATACGCAGATTGAAGATTCGTAAGACGGTCTGAAAATGCTTGTGATTGTTGCGTTCTTTCAATAGGATCATGACGAATTCGGTTACCATATTGATCGGTCGGCCCATCATACACTGTGAAAGCACTAGTTGGATTGTGCAAATCTAGTTCCTCGGTCTCCTCAAATTCGTCTTCAACGAATTCTTCCTCAACAATCATGTTATGCATTATAATGCAAGCTAGCATAATTGTTTTCAAAACACTTTTTCGATGACACATACCTGCATGACGAAGTATTGCCCAACGAGATTGTAAGATTCCAAAGCACCTTTCAACATCTTTTCTGTAAGACTCCTGCTTCTGTGAAAATAATTTTTCTGCAGCGGTTTATGGATTGGTAATAGTTTTCACAAAGGAAGAGTACCTTGGATAAATTCCATCGGCTAAATAATAACTGTTGTCATACGTGCTCCCATTGACCTTGTATGTCACTTGTGGGCAAATTCCAGCAAGAAGGGGATCAAAGATATCTGATTTGTACAGCACATTAAGATCATTTTGTGCTCCTGAAACACCGATAAAGCTGTGCCATATCCATGTGTCATACGAGGCTACTGCCTCTAAGATGATAGTGGGACGGCCTTTACGTCCTGAGTGTGACCCTTGTCAAGCTGTCGGACAGTTTTTCCATTCCCAATGCATACAATCGATGCTTCCAACCATACCTGGAAATCCTCGTTGTTCTGCCCTATGTAAAAGTCGAGAAAGGTCTGTTGCATTAGGAGATCGTAGATAACGATCTTTATAATGGTCGACTACTTGTGTACACCATTTCTTCATGCATTCAAGTGTTGTGGATTCGCCCATTCTTGTGATCTCGGCACACTGATCTGCACAGGATCCGTATGCCAACATCCGTATAGCACCAGTCATCTTTTGTTCAGGAAGGAGGACTAGCACTCCAGCGGCATCAGGTCGTTGATGCCAAAATGGATCATTGTTACAAAGCTTAGTCTTGATACGATTGAATAAGTTACTACTCATTCGGTACCTTCGACGAAAGTCTTGTTGATGGAAAATTGGATGCTCTACGAAGTAATCCTCCAGGAGATTTTGAACTCTCGATTCTCTCTGTCTCGGTAAATTTGGTCGCCGACGAGGTGGCACTTCATCTTCTTCACCATTTGTCGATATCGCGGCTGCATTTATGACAATCGAATTCATAGCGTTCATCCTTCTCCTTCGTTCCGTCCTTCGTTGTTGGTACAAATTGAAATCATCGCCAAAATTGAATGGATTCATGATTCGAATGAAGGTAAGATTTGAGAAATATTTGCTTTGAAGTGGTGTGAGAACTTGATGATCAAATGGTCCAATTTTATACAGCTTTGATGGCTATCTAAAAATCTAAGAGTATACACGTGTAACGTAACAATTCATCAAAAATCTTATCAAAAATCTCGACCAATAATTCACACAATCATTTGATATTTAAAAAAAATTATTTTTATTTTATTTTATTTAATGAATAGTGCAAGGAAGTGCTAGACTTTGCACCGCTGTATAAACAAGCCATCTAACATCTCCTGTTTGAATGAATAGTGCGAGGAAGTGCTAGACGAGGAGGTGCTCCGGAGGTAGCACCTCCTCGACGGGTGCATATGCCCTAAGAGGCTTCATATGCTCATGTTAAGGATCATACAATGGTTTAGCAATAATTATAAATAAAAAGTATTCCAGGATATTGTGAATTTAAGTTTTATTTCATTATATGTTTAATTCAGTGATTTCGTACTCACAGCAAAGATGGTGAATAATTTTTTTTTTTTTGATGGAAAAGATGGTGAATAATGAAACTTGACAATGTGCTTGATAAATGGTTGTATTCATTTTTTTTTTCTGTATTTGCGTTCTTAACTTTTTTTTTTCGATTGATGTGTTTTTAACTGGGTCTGCATTTTTGTCGTTAGTATTTTCATAAGCAGACGGAATAGTTGTCTAGTGGTTATAATATGATGACATGAGTTTGGGTCCTTAACAATATTATTGGAATTTAATTTAAAAAAAAATATTTTCATATGTCAAAAGTGAAATATGTATTCCTCCTATTTCAATTTATCTCAAAACGGGATCGTTTCGGGAAATTACATGGCTTTTATGTCCAAGTATAAAAAGTACCACTCCAAATGCGAAACCCTATCAATCGAAAAAAAGAAAGGAAGTGAAACCCTAATCAGTTTTGAGACCTGAGCAGCAGCAGCAGCAAGTTCATTCGATTCTCATTCAATTATATCTTCCCAATGCCGAAATTGCAATTCACTCCGTTCCTCAACTCCCTTCAGAAGCGCCTCTTCAACCACATCGTCGTCAATAGCGGCAGCAGCTTCTTCATCTTCGGTTGACCGTTTAATCGACACGTACGGCCTCCCATCAGAATCCGCAATTCAGATCTCCAAAAAGCTAAAAATATCAAGCTCTGATGAGACTGCGACTCCGGATGCGGAGAAGTCGATCAAACACTTGCATTCTGTATTTGGGATCCTCAAAGATTACGGCTTTTCGGGCAATCAGATAGCCAAGCTCATCCGAAAGCGTCCCAGATCATTAGGGCTTAAGTCAGAGGCAGATTTACAGTCTCGGTTGCAGTTTCTCGAAGAAAAGGGTTTCACAAAACAGAATATAAGCGAGTTCATTGTGACCAATCCACTGGTTTTGGAGAGGGGGCTGGAGACACGTCTGCAGCCTGCTTGGGAATTTTTCAGAACTTGTGTTGGGACTGATGATAATGTTAAGCTGGCTGTAAAGCGATGGCCTTGGTTACTCACTGAGAATTTGAATAACACTGCTCAGCCTAATGTTGCATTGCTTATGGATCATGGTGTGCCTTTGGCTTCCATTTCGAAACTTATTGTGTCCCACCCAAGGACTATAATTTGGAGCCCGGAAAGAATGTTGCGTGTTATCGTCGATTTGAAGGAGTCGGGGCGTGACCCGAAGAGTCCGATGTTTATACGTGCGCTTAGGTCTATGGTGAATATGAGTGGGCCAATTTGGAATAGGAAAATTGAGGCTTTAAAGAGTATCGGGTTGACTGAGGGAGACATTGAGTTTTTATTTCGAAAGTATCCAATTTGTTTGGCTTGTTCCGAGGAGAAGATCAGGGCTTCTTTTGATTTTTTAGTGAATACCATGAAGCTTGATGTGCCTTCAATTGTTGCGCGTCCCTTGATTCTTATGTATGGTTTGGAGAAACGGGTTCGCCCTCGGATGAATGTCTTGAAGGTTTTGAAGTCAAAGAATTTGGTAAATGAAAACGTAAATTTAAATTGTGTGATGCCAGTAAGTGAAGAGCGCTTTCTAAGGAAATATGTTGAGCCGTATCAGGAATTGGTACCAGAATTGATGGATGTGTATCATGGTTCCATCCCAGCTTAGCTACAAAAGCCTTTGACCTTCCTTGACGAGTTTAAGTCTTGAAGGCACTTTGTTGTTGTTCATGTCAGCTAATGTTGACCGTTCTACATCATTTATTGAGTAGATAATTCATTGAGGAATTAGTGAATATTTATGACAATTGAACTTCTGTGTCGAAGATGAGGAATTTCATTCAAGCACAAGAGTCAAGACACCCTGCCACAACTCCAGCCATCGGCGTGTTTAATTTTTTTTGTTTCTTTCTTTTTATCCTCTCTTGCAATATGAATAATTTCATGGATTGTCTTGCTCTTGCATTATCTTGCTGTGCTTTATGGGAAATATGGAATTTCAGGAATTCAGTGATGGCTGACAAAACTCCCTCCTGCATCAACAAAAAACTTATATTCTGGGCTTCTCATCTGGCTCCTCTTATTAAAGCTAAATATACCAGATCTCTTACCAACAGTATTACCCTGGATATTCTCCAAGTCAATGAACCTGAGGTTCCATGTACAGGGGAATGGAATGCGTGGTTCCCTGGAACTTCTGGGATATCTCTCTCCATGGCCTTCAATGATTATAAAGCTGCCGCTGTTCTCAGGGATGAAAAAGGTACCTTCAAGTTTGGAGTGGTGGTCCAGATTCAACAAGAAAGTTTATTTGATGCTGTCATTGCTATTATGGAATCTCCAGAGATCATGGAGGCTCAGGTTTCTTATGTTTCTTCTTCCCACAAGGAAATCTCCTTATTTCAATCTGACTTGTTTGAAGGTTCCTGGGAAAACTTTGTGGCTTGGAGGAAAGCTAAGGAGAAACTTACCACCTGTTTGATTAAATATGTTCCTCCTATCCTAAATGGTCCAGCTATTGCCCTTTCATGCTCCTCATTTGAAAAGCTTCCTGCCTGTTTTAATGCTACTCAGCAGCTGCCCATAATTGTCCAGCAACACATTATTGATGATTATTTGAAACTTCCAAAATGGTGTAGGAAAGATGGGTTAAAGTTTGCTCCCTATTGCCACTGTTATGATCTGTTTAAATGCTCATTCTGTTGTCAAAGGGGAAGTGGAAATCACTCTATGATCAATGCTGCAGGGATTATTTGTGGTGATTAATACTGTACTCGCATAGTGTTACATGTGATGTTTTCTCTTGGTTTGTATCTAAGTGCTCCATGGTGTATCATGTTCCATGCTGTCTTTTTGTGTCCAAGTGTTATTTGGTGCAATCTGTGCCTTATTTTTGGGTGGCCTGGAGTTTATTCGTGTCCTGTTTAATCTAGGTGTGTTTCTCTGTCTTGTTCGGCGTTTTTAAGGGGTTAGGTATTATAACTATCCTCTGGCGCTTGAGGGACTGTTTTGTATTAGCCACGATCCAGGCTCTTTGGATCCGTTTCAATAAAAGTCGCTGGCACCGACCAGTTTAAAAAAAAAAAAAACCTTCGTGGATACTTGACAGTTAACGCAAGATTATGAATAAAGGATTCAACTTCTCTATGTGTTTCAGCGTAATTGATTACATTATTGAGTTTGGTGGTTCAGCCTTATTTGAGAAAAACTCAGAATAATGAAAGGTTAAGTGGTGAATCCTTTTGCGAAGCATGTTTTATGGTAAAGCCTACGAATTCCAGATTTTGTTTGAAATAAAGGAGTTTTTTCTGCCCTGTTTTTGAAACTCAATCTCACTTTTGTCCTGTCTGAAACTCAAATCTCAGTTTTGCCCTAATTTTAAAGAAACTGGTTTGGGGAACCGGTTTCACTCATTTTCGAGGGAAACCGGCTTGTTGACTGTGCACATATTTGGTCCTACGTGGACCGAAAGAAATGTAATTGCGATCAGGTGCCAAACCGGTTTGACTGGTCAACAATAATTATTTTTTACAAATTTCACTAATTACCATACCACCCAATTCAATCCAAACAATTCAATTAATTATCACACAATTCAAATAATTAACACTAAATTCAACACAAACATTTTAATTAATTAACACTCAATTCAACAATTCAACTAATTAACCGATTTTACACCTGGTCACAATTACATTTTTTCGGTCCACGTAGGACCAAATATGTCCATAGTCAGTAAACCGGTTTAAGGGAAACCGGTTTCACTCATTTTTGAGGGAAACCGATTTCTCCCAAACCGATTCCTTTAAAAACAGAGCAAAATTAAGATTTGAGTTTCAGACAGGGCAAAAGGAAATTGAATTTCAAAAATAGGACAGAAAAAAAACTCGAAATAAAGAAGATAAATTGTTTAAATAGGACCACATAAGAAACCAATGGTTTTATAAACTACAGAACTTGGAGGACTAGAATGGAAATACCCTAAACCTCGTCTCCTATCTCGTTCTGAAGCATTCGAAACCCTAAACCCCACCAAAACTCAGTCAATCACAGACGAACCTGATATTCACTCGCAAAGCAGGTATCAACAACATTCCGTGCAATGCATAAGTTGTTACAAGTCAGGTTCCTGACAACATCAGTTTCGGGCCCAGTTATGCGTCTAGTCAACTCGTACGGTCTTCCATCAGAATCCGCCACATACATCTCCGAAAAGCTCAAAATTTCCGGCATTTGCAGCTTCAATAAGCTCAACCCAGATCGAATAAAGCTCGAAAAATGCGATTCGTTATTTGGGGTTCTCAAAGTTTATGGCTTTTCCGGTTCTCAGATTGCCCAGCTTATACAGAAGCGTCCTTCGCTGTTTGGAACTAAAATTGAGTCTTTAGAGCATAAATTTAAGCTTCTTAGTGAGAGGTTGAAGTCTACAGGAAAGACTCTGAGCTATTTGATTGTATCTGATCCTTCCATATTGACGTTTGTGAAGCAACAAGCTCCCTCGTCAAAAGTTACTATCAAGTGTTTGATTGATTCATATGGCTGCCACCAGAAACCGCTGCTTGTGTGTTTGATAAATTGAGTTTAGATAGAGAAAAGAGGAAGAACTTTGATGCTGTACTGGACCTGCTGAAAGGTTATGACTTTTCTGGCACGCAAATTGCAGGGCTGATCGAGCAGCGTCCATCGTTTATAGGGATAAAGTGTGAGACTTTAGTGCCTAAGTTGAAGTTTCTGAGCGAAAAAGGGTTTACCCGGAAGGATCTCGCTGAGTTGATTTCGAACAATCCAACAATTTTATATAGAGGATTGGAGAGTCAATTGGAGGTTGCCTGGGATATTCTTAAGAAATATTTTGGGACCGATGAGCAGGTTGTGGCCATTGTGAAACGTGCGAAAAGGTTTCTCACGTCTGATTTGAAAAAAAATGCGCAGCCTAATATCATCATGTTGCAAGAGGAAGGAGTTCCTCAAGTTTCTATTTTAAAACTCGTTATGCTGCAGCCTCGGGTTATACTTGAGAAGCCTGAAAGAATGGCGTATGCAATCAAGGCTGTCAAGGAGTTAGGTCGTCATCCGAGTTCTTTAATATTTATCCATGTGCTCAAACCTATAATATCGGTGAATGAAGAAACTTGGATTTCAAAAATGGAGATGTTTAAGAACTTGGGTTGGACTGAAGAAGAAATTAGGCACATGCTCCTACACCATCCACTATGTTTTTCCACTTCGGATGAGAAAATTAGAGCTTCTTGGGATTTTTTTATGAATGAAGTGAAATATGATCGGTCCATGATTATTGGCTACCCCAAGTGTCTCATGTATGGTCTTGAAACAAGGGTTCGCCCTAGGTTTAAAGTGTTCAAGGTTCTGAAATCAATGAGTTTGGTAAAAGAAAAGACCAAATTTTCTTATGTTGTTAATATTTCGGAATTGCAATTTATTGAGAGATACATACTTCCATTTGAGGGGAAGATACCACATTTGATGGAGTTGTACCGTGGAACCGCTTCGGCCAAGAAAGAGTGACCTCTATAACATTCTTAAATAACAATTGGTCTGAAGATGGATAATGGCTCTTGCAGATTTTGTTCACGTGGCCTCCTACAATGTGTTTGGCCGTGCCAGTGGAGGACTGTGACAGGTGTTGTAGTGCAATTACGTCAAAGCTGGTATTGACTGCCCTTTGTTGGACCATATACTGCAGAATTTTGTCTCATTACTTTAAATTAAACCAAGTAATTGAAGGCGAATTTATGATCAAATAAGGAACTAGTCAATTGGTATTCGCTTAATCATTGTGTTTTTTCAGCTAATATGTGCATCACATCCCATCAGTGTGCAATTTTATCATAGCTGCAAAAGTAGAGTTTTTATGGCATAGCCCCTTAAATATGTGCAGGTTTTTTTCAATATATTTACATCTTGTCACAAAAAAAGAACATCTTCATGCAGAATTGAATGAGTAAAAAGATGTTTTTAGTACGGATTTCTTGTGACAAATATATCTATATACGTGATTCGTAGCTGACTACTAAACTAGATAATGTGTAGGTGTTAACAACATTGCTATTTAAGGCTTCTGTGTATATAAGTTGCAATCAATTGCGTTTGTTCTTTGCAAACTGGTTTGGGCAAATTTTTGCTAAAATTATTACTGGCAGCGCTTATACCTTAGCTGCATGAGTCTTGACAATATGAGGTTCCATGAACCTGAGCTTTGTCTAAGGATACACCGCCCAAGATGATATCATACAAGACTGTTTCAATTGGTATTGGGGAAAAACATACAAGGGGCCTGCCAATTATCACCTAAATCAGGTTGCTGTCGAAACTACCAGAATATTCGTAAAGGGTACTGGATTTGAGAAGCCTAACTCAGTTGTGAAGTATTCTAGCGTTGATGAATTTTAGTTTTATTTCACTAATTTTTGACTAAATACCAAGTTTCCCATTGAGTTATGCTGTCTTGTTTTGCAGGAGCAATTGTTTCTTAAGTGTCGAGATGAAACAAGCTCATATCGTATGGATTATCAGCCAGTTTGGAGGTTCCAATTCAACACTAGCTACCAAGACACTGCTATGTAAAACTTTGTTACAGCGTTTTTCATAACATTCTAAAATATACTATTGATTCACAGCCTCTATTTCATTCACCAGTGACTAGAAAACACTATAAATTGACAGACTGCATTTAAGCAAAGAAAAAAAAAGTTCATATCAAGGGTCCAGGTACCTTTTAGTTTTAGAACACAGGCAACTTAGAAAATATAGTGAATAATGGAATTTGACAATGTGTTGTATAAATGGCCCAATTCATTAATTTGTTCTTTATTTGTGTTCCGAGGAAACGTGCAAATTTAATTTTTGGTGCAACTTACATGATTCGTTAAAAATAACTTGTAATTCGTCGACAATATAGTTCGTCAAAGTGCTCTATAATTCGTCGCCCAGAAATAAACTATAGACGCGTGATTTAATCATATTTGTGCAAATGACCAAATCAAAAACTCTATTTGTATTGGAAAAAAAATTGTTTGCACCCTTTATCCTTGAACTGCATTTTTATTGTTAGTATTTTCATATGCCAAATGAAATATTTATTCATCCTACTTCAATTTTTCTCAAATACTTACATAGCGGTGTCGTTTCGCAAAACTACATGGCTTTGATGCCAGAGCATAAAAAGTATTCGTCTTCTGTTTTTTTTTCTTCCGATTGAGTAAGGAGGCCTAGCCGCCAAATAACAAAGCAAGGCACAAAAAAGAAAAAGAACCCAACAGCAAAAACACAAAAACAGAGACACTAAGCGCGATATTGGCTCCTCTCCTATCTGCAAGCTTTAAGACAACTTGGAATTGCATTTGGATTCTCCCATGTCCAACATTCTCTCCTAGCCTTCGTTCCAAAAAGTCTGCAAAAATATTGTTCTTTTTGAATGTGAAGCTCAACCTCCAGTTTGGATGTTTAGCAAGCTGCTTGAGCCCATGTCTCACTTCCTGAAAGCTACTCGTTGCATCCCACTCTCCTGTTTGTAGTGCCCAAATGGCTTCAGTGTTGTCTGAGACAAAGCACACTGAGTCCCAGCCCCACCTCTCCATCATTGCTATCCCTTCCAAAAATGCAAGACTTTCCATTTCCAGGACTGATGAACAATTGCGCCGCCATTTAGCACTACAACAAAGGACTTGGTACTTATACATAGCTACCACCGCATAGCCTTCCATACCAGATGTTGAAGACCATGAACCATCACAGTAAATTGCAATGTTGTCTTGTTGGTCCAGATCACCATTCTGTCCTCCACTCCCCAATAAAGCTTTCTTCTCAAATTGAAAAATCAGGTTCAAAGTTCTTGAGCAGCACCAATCAATGCCCTGACCAGGCTTTCCGTGTATTTGTTTGTTCCTATTATACCATATCACCCAGGCTCCCACCATGATTCTTTTGAGATCTGTAAGTGTGCCTTCAGTCATGTGGTACCACATCCAGTCCGAAATATTCACCGTCTTGAACTGGACAATCTCTCCTGATCCCAACTTTCTCCAAAACTCTTTTGCCCACCAGCAATCCACAAATAAATGCAGAATAGTCTCCTACTTAAGCCCATAGAAACAGTAACAAAAATTTGGATCACAGCCTCTCCTCCTGAGATTCTCAGCCACAGGTAGTGCATCATGGTACAACCTCCAAGTCAAGATTTTAATTTTGTCTGGCAGATTGGTCCTCCATAAATTTTTCTACACCTTTTGCAGCAGATCTGTATTTGATGGCTCCCCCTATCTTTGCTCTTTATCAACAGCCAGTTTCTAGCCAAAGGCTACGCAGATTTGACTGTAAACTCCCCATGACTCGTAAGTCTCCATCTCCACCCATCTGCGGTAGTGCCCTCTACCAATCCACTTTTAAATATCTCGAGTGCTCCATGTAAGCATTTCCACGCATAAGAGTCTTGGGGACGAATCCTTGCATTCACGAGCAGCCCATCTTTGAAATACTTTTCCTTATATACTCGACTCACCAGCTGTTCAGGATATTTGATAAATCTCCAAAGTTGCTTCATGAGCATTGCAATATTCATGGCCTCAAAGCATCGAAAGCCCATACTACCTTTTTCTTTCTCCTTCAGCGTACATTCTCTACTGACCCAGTATATTATCCTTCAGATTACTTCCCCACCAATATCTCATAGCTAGTGATAAGAACTTGTTGCATAAAGTCTTGGGCACCTTAAAGCAATTCATTGCATATAATGGCAAAGTCTGCAGACATGCCTTTATGAGAGTCTGTTTACCAGCTGATGATAGCAGGATAGCTTTCCAATCTTGACTTGCTTAGCCATCTTTTCCTCTAATCATTTAAAGACCTCCACCTTGCTCTGGCCCATAACCAGTGGTAACCCCAGGTATTTAGAGTGCTTTGCAACAGTTTTCATTCCCAGATATTCAACCAATCAAGCACAACATATTAGCATCAATATTATTGCTACCAGCGATTTCAGACTTCTGGTACTTTACCTGTTGCCCAGATACTTTTTCATACAAGATCAGCACCTCCTTGAGCACCAGCAAACTGAAAAAAATTGGCTTTTAAGAATAGCAGACAGTCATCTGAAAAAAATAGATGATTTATGCGTGGAATTCCTTTAGCTAGACTTATGCCTTCAAGGAAAGCCACTCTTGCCACGAAATGAAGAGGTAAGGCGAGATGGGGCCACCCTGCCCTAACCCTCTTTTAGGCACTATTAATTTAGAGTGGTTCCCATTAACCTTCACTCTGTAGGACACTGATCTTACACAGTGCATGACTCTGCTCATCCATACATCATCAAAGCCCTGACACAATAACATTTTCTCCAAGAAATTCCACTCTACTCTATTGTAAGTCTTGCTCATATCAAGTTTTAAAGACAATTAAGCCTCCTGACCTTGTTTTCTATGAGTTATAAAATTAGAACACTCGTGGGCAATCAATATATTATCTGAAATCAGCCGGTCCTTAATAAAGGCGCTTTGCGAGTGAGAAATCACCTCTGGTAAGCTGACTTCCAACCTATTAGCTAATACTTTTGTAATTATTTTCATAATTACATTGCGGGTCAAGATCAGGTACAAAGTTGATTTTTGGTACAAAATACAAAGTTTTTCAAAATCAACTCACTTTTCGAGCTGAGAAATGAAAAAGACGTCAAAGTTCGACAGTTTCATTTTATAATTCGTCACAGAAAAAATGCACCAAAAATCAGGATTGAATCTCATCCATTCAAATCACAAGATCAAGGGATATGATTAGTTTGTATTTTGTATCAACTTTGTACCTGATCATTTTCCTTACATTGCAAAAGCTAATAGGTCGAAATTCCCCTACCCCGCTCGCATCTTTAATCTTGGGTACCAGAATAATCAAAGTCTCATTTTAAGAGTCATCTAGTACTCCCTCATTTAGAAATCTCAGCACTTCTTTTGTTAAATCCTCCCTAACTACTCCCAAAATTTCTTATAAAACATTACCGAAAAACCGTCCAAACCTGGAGCCTTTGTCGGATGCATTTGGAATAGGGCACATCTTACTTCAGATACCGAGTATGGCTCTTTCAGCTTTAAGTTCATCTCCTGATAACTCTTTTGGGCACGGAACTCAGGACTTCACTCCATATATGTTGTTCCTCTTGAGGCTTGTAACAATTTATGAAAGTGATTAGCAACTTCATTTAAAATAGCCTCAGAGTTATAAACCTCATTTCCTTCCTTAGTTATCAGCTTCTGAATTAGCTTCTTATCTATTCTCTGCGTCGCTTTGGCCTTAAAGAATGGCGTGCTCCTGTCTCCTTCCTTAAGCCATTCAGTCCTTGCTCGTTGCCTCCACAATAACTCCTCCCTGGATAACCACTCGTCCAGTTCATTACTCGCATCCATCTCTTCCTTTATCGTCTCCCTTGTTCTGACTCGAGTCTGGATGGTACTTATTCTTTCTTTCAGCTTTTTGATGTTCTTCTGAACATTGCCGAATCTCTAATAGTTCCATCTCTTGAGATCCTCCCCACACACCCTTAAATTTTCCCCCAATGACAGGTTCCTGCTGGTGACTTTCCTCCAAATAGCTTTAACCTTCTCAGAAAAACTATTATCTCGGGTCCACATTGGTTCAAACATAAATCCTGAGTGATTTGATACCCTCTTAGTCTGCTTTTCCAACAGCAACGCTACCGGACGATGGTCTGACCCCAAAGCCCAGCTGTTGCACACCAAGGCTTTAGGGAAAAGCTCCATCGACACTTTGTTCACCACCACCCGATCCAGTCTTGCCTTCGTCTCATCCGCTCCCTTTCTTCTGTTTGAAAATGTAAACTTCGCCTCTCTAAATCTCCTCATAAACTGATTTCATTAAAGTTACCCATCACAACCCAAGGACCTTGATACATCTCCTTCAGCCTGCTGAGGAGGTTCCAGCTTTGCTCTCGCTTATCTACTCTAGAGTTACTATAGAATAGGGTAAGCCTGAAAGGTACCTCGATTTTCACAGCAGCATCAATATGAGACCTTGAAGATGACATGACTGTAACTTCCACCCCATCATTCCAAAGAAGAGCCAGGCAACCTGCCATCCCAACTCTGCCTACCGAGAAGCAGTTCCTAAAACCCAGCTTAACCTGCATCAAATCTCAATCATCTGATTTAAGCTTCGTCCCATTCAGCCCAAGAATCACCGGTTTATGAGACCGGATTAGGTCGATCGTCGCTCGAACTGCCCGTGGTCGACCCAATCCACGACAGTTCCACACTAAGCAATTCATTTATCCTGGCAGTGTCGGTTACCGACCACCGGCTGTACCCTATAGTTTCTTCGATCGACATTATCCATCTCCGAGTCACTCTCCAAAGCAGCTCCCTCATACGCCCTTCCACCGCTTCTTCTTCTTCTAGAGTTCTCACTTCTCAGTATGCCTAATCCATTCGCTTTCTTTTTCATCTTCATGTCTTTTGGGTACAACTTTACGCAGCTTAGGGCTGAGCATTGTTTGGTAATTTTTGATTTACCGAATTAATTTGCAGTTTCCGAATTGGTTTGGTATTTTGGTAGTTTGGATCGATTGGTAAACGGTAAAAACAATTCGATAATAGGAATGATTTTTCTAATTCGGTAATTTACCGATTACCAAATTATCCAACAAGATATTTTTTTATAGAAATATAAAATAATACATATTTTAATCTGGTTATTTCTTATCTATTTTAATAATTTTTGTGATGAAATTTTATTGATCAATCCTTTTGATGTTTAATTGTTCGATTTCTTTTATTTTGTTATGTCACTGGTCGGGGGCACTCGGTTGAGGCATGATTATAAGAATGAGGCAGTGAGGCACAACGTGGACCAATCATTTTGGTGAGGTGGAATTGGAAAAGTATTTGTTGGGGGAATTTATTTAGAGGTAATTTGGGGATTTGAAAGTAAAATGATTTTTGCAGAAAATGACATGTTTCAGAGGAGAGAGGGATATACTTTTCGATTATTTTATGAAAAACACAAAAGAGGAGAGAGGGTTGTGCCGAAAGGGGTTTGTGGGTTTGATTCGAATTTGCGACGGACGACGGGTGTTGGAAGCGATTTTCCGGTGAGCATTTTAGGGTGTTCGAGCGAAGCGAACTCCTGCGACGGACGACATATCCGGTGACGGACGAAGGGTGTTCGAAGACTTCATCCGGTGAGCAGTTTCGGGTGACGGACGAAGGGTGTTCCGACGGCCGGGGAGAGTTTAAGGAATGTCTTCGAAAGGTACTCGGGAGGTAATGATTAGGGTTTTGTGGGTGTAATATTCAAACTGTTTTGAAAAGAAATTTAAGGGTTTAATGGGTGTTCGTTAGTTGTAACCTTTGTTTCTGGGTAACAAAATGCAGGAAAGAACAAGGGTAGTGGAAACTCCGAAAGGTATTGTACCATGAATGTGAACTTAGTTTGGATTTGAATGTGATGCAACTTGTTATTTTGACTGTAAATGACCCTATAAAATTCACTGTTATTGTCCTGAAATTGCAATTGAACACTGTCTTGTGGATAACAAAATCCAGGAAAGGGTAAAGCTGTGATGGGTACAAAAACAAAGAAAGGCGGAACTGCAAAATGTATAGAAGAACCCGATGTAAAGAAACACAAAATGCAGACCAGGAACTCGCCAAGTCAGATGACACATGCTATGAAGAACTTAACTGTTGAACAGTCTCATCTCCTCGATCAACTAGGTTTCGGTGGAATTAGATGAATTAAAATAAAAGAACTACCAGGGGATTTGACGCGTTGGCTAGTAAACAATTTTGACGCGGAAAGATCGTGCTTGAAGATGAGAGACTATGATATACCAATAAATAAGATGGTTTTGCATAGGATATTCGGCCTGCCATGTGGGGGGAAACCAATTAGACTTCCATCGAGAACACATATGACAAATCCAATGGTCAAGAAATGGAGACACGAGATGGGGCTTCAGATAGGAAGTGTCAATCCACAGGAGGTGGCGCATGATATAGTGCAAAATTATGATGTGGAAAGATTAGATTGGTTCATGATGCGGTTTGTCGTTCTGTTTTCTACAACACTGCTGGGAGCCATTAAGGACGGGGCATGCAATTTGACAATTCTACACGCATTCAACTCAACTTCGGAAATCGGTGAATTGGACTGGTGTGAATTTGTAGTCAACAAAATGATTGAAAGCAAGAAACAATGGAGCAAAAGTACTGGTAGGTGGTTTGCAGGACCACTGACTTTTCTGGCGGTAAGGGTGTGTTTTTGTTGTTTTATATATATGCATTCAATGGATGCTGAAACTAATTGAACATTTACAGGTTTTGTATTGCGAGGTGGTGGAGTGTACACGATTAGAAATAGAAAGGACTGACCCAATATTAGATGCTTGGACCAGTGAAGTGATAAGGAGGAGAGTCATTTGTGAATTGGATGAAGGGAGCTTGGGTTTAGGCAGATGATCCCAAAATACAGATCAATGGGTGTTTATATAGATCAGCAAAGGCAGAGTTTCTCAGCTGAGTTAATCCAATAAGTATAATAACGAGTGTGCATTTGAATATCGTTTGAATTATAGGATTCAAAAGGTTTGTGAATTGGAATGTTTGAATTTGATAAGACATTCTGATTCTGCAAATTTAACAGTGCATTTGAAATCTAATAACACGTATATTTGTCCACAAATTCATGATTTCTTGGACTAAAAATGAAGTTGTTTGTGTGCTGTATTTCATACAGGGCGGTGTAAGTGGTGCCAGTTCATCCAGAAGAAGGAAGAATGATTTAATGGGTGAGGCAGGAACACATACTGCCGGGATTACATCAGGAAAAGGGACTGCTCCGGTAAGGTGTTCACAAAAAAACAAAACAGCTGCGGACGGGGATAGGGTAGAGGAAGTTGAAAGACAGTCACCAGCAGTTGAGTCACTAGCACGTGTTCTGCATTCTTCGCTGAGAGAAGGGACTGCTCGCGTGATGGGTTCAGCAAGAAAGAAAACAGTTTCAGAAACTGATGCAAAAACAACTGGCGGAACTGGTATGAAAACACCTGAGAAGGGGGGGGGGGGAGAACATAGGGAGTTGGAAGGAAGTTACCACCTTCATGGGCATTCAACAAATTCGTTGATCAGGAAAACATAACTGTGGATGATGAAGATAATACAGACGAAGAAGATGAGGTAAGAAAACTTTGGTAGAGTAACATTTTAAGATTTCTAGGTTTGGAAATAATGTGGCAACTGAAACAATTGTGCAGGGGTTCTTGGAGGATGTTCTCATAACACAGAATCAACTTCGTGAAGGGGCGAATAATAGAAGTTCAGCACAACGGGGTAAGAGCAGATTCTTACCACACAGAAGAGCAGCGAGTACTGCTGCGAAAAGAATAAGAGTTGAAGTCAATGCACTGAACACCGACGAAGAGGCAACCGCAGCAGTGGAAAATAGTACAGACTATTTGTCAATGAATGAAGAGGTACACAATTACACAATGGATGAAGAACCGCAACAAAAAAACTTCAATTATGAAGAAATGGTAGACAATGTAAGTTTTTTTTAAATGTTGGTGCACAATATATGTGGTTTCATATTTTTAATGTTTTCCCAATAATTGTGTCAGGTGATGAGGGAAAACTGATGTTCCCATGAATGGCATGGCTTTGGCAAAACGGCTTTAGACAGTTCAAGTTGGAGTTCAAGGAGAAACGGCTTTAGACATTTCAAGCAGGAGTTCAAGGAGTGTTCAATCAACTACTGGAACTCGCATACAGCAGATATGAAGATACGATGTTTTCCTAATCTGGACGATCGAAGATCTGATCTGATTGGAGTGGGCTCAACAATAAATTAGAGGATCAGATATTCAAATGAATATCCTCACATCAATTAGGAGTCGATTAAGAAGATTCGGAATTACTTGGTGATAAAGAAAGATCGAGATCTTCGTGAAGATTGGAATGAAGTGCTGAATATCCAAAAGATATCGATGAGGTTATTTGATTGGAGCCAATCGACAAGTCATCATCGAAGATCAGAGAGGCGATCAAATATATGCAGATTGGCTGAGAGAATATAGGATGGCTTGGCACGAAAGTTATCTCCAAAGATTGGATATGGAGGAGATTGAATATCTATCAAATATTTAGAAGTATCTCCGAAATATTTGACAAGATATTTAGATTGGATCTGGACAATCAAAGATCAAGATTTGAAGTCGGCCAGCGAATTATTTGAACATCAAATATTTGAATGAATATCTACATTGAAGGCGGCGTGGCTGACTTGGGGAAGAAGTCTTCGTATATTCTTCCAACCGATTTGAAAAGATATACATCAAATATCTAGGAATATTTCCTAAATATTTGATGGGATTATCTTGTGCTGATTAGGGTTTCGTTCAAAGCATATAAATACAATGCTAGGGCGTCCTTATTCAGTGTCGCTTCCTGAGAGAAAAGAAACAAACACGAGAGTTCGTGAGATTGGAGGAGGAGCGACCACCGGTTGATTATTCCACACCGGAATATCAACGGGAAGAAGCAATCTGTTCAGTGTGCTGTTCAGACTGCTCTTGAAGGACAACAAAGCGCACACACACACGGTGATCAACATACGTCTTTGAGAGAAGGCGACTGGACTTCCGAGAAGTCCAAGACTAGGCCGAGAGGGAAGTCTCGTCCTACCCACAGGGGATCGAGGGGAGTAGCGACGAACCGAGATTGCAAATCCGAGAGACGGAGTGTTAGTGGTGAGGCCATTACAAACGAGGAGTTGTGTAAGAGTAAGACCTCTTGTAACCCTAAACTCGTAATAAGATTTGTGTCCCTTTTTTCGGGTGTGGGAAACCCCCCAGAGTAGGCGAGGCCGAACTGGGTTATCATATCGTGTGTGCTCCTATGTTGTGCTGTTTATGTTCTGTCTGCTAAGGTGTTCCAGCCTCTGTTTGAACACAACCTGAAACTGTTCAACAAGTGTTCGAGACGCAGTTCGAACACCATCTAGAACTCGTCTTGACTAAGACAAGTAGATTTCAATTGGTATCAGAGCAGGCACTCGACATACAGAGTGTGATCCGGCGACAGTTCAAGATGAGTTTGAAGGAAGGACAGAGCACTAACCGACCACCGTTGCTTGAAGGGCCGAATTATGCCTATTGGAAATCCAAGATGAAAGCCTTTCTGAAATCCCTCGATGAAAGGGCTTGGAGAACTGTAATGATAGGATGGACAGAACCCATGATGGCCAACCCTGAAGGAGCTGTTATGCCAAAACCCGAAGCCCTGTGGTCTGAAGCAGATGATGTAGCGGCTGTTGGGAATTCAAAGGCCCTGAATGCAATATTCTATGGAGTAGACAAGAATGTGTTCAAACTGATTGCTGAATGTGAGGTGGCCAAGGAAGCATGGGATATTCTCAGAATAGCCTATGAGGGTCCAGATAGTGAATCTAACGATGGGTCTGGTGAAAAGCTTGGAGGAGCAGGTGATTAACATCTCAGAAAGCATGTTGAATCTGTGACTGAGGAGGTCAATCCATTAGAGAAGGTTGAGGGGTTTAATGATACAATAGCGGAAGTATCTGATCGTGCTGAAAAGGATGATGATCTGGACAGAATCTACAAGGTCCATGTGTCTGCTGTGACAAGCTCAGAGAAGTCGTCTCAGGCCCAGGCTGTAGGGGTGGAAGACTCTGCACCTGTCCTCAATCCAGAAGCTGTGAAGGAGGCAAGTGTTCAAGCAGATGAACCAGGAGATCAGCAGAGAGTTGAGACAGTTATTGCCTCAGTGACAGTCTCAGTAGAGGAGACAGTTGACGTCTTAGTTATTGTACAAGATGTTTTTCGTGGTGAAAAGGTGAAGGCAGATCTCCCAAACATCCGTGATACAATGATGGAGAAAAATAGAGAAACACATCCTGCAGGCTTGGTGGAGCTAAGGAGAAGGAATGCTGAGTTGAGTCGCAAGGAAGTTCATCTCAATATGACAGGTAATCCTCACTATCTCATCAAAGTTAAACCTATTCGCAAGCGTCAGTTTGTCACATGTGGAGATGGAGGGAAGGGCCAGGTGATCGGCTGTGGGACATTGAAGGTTCCGGATCTACCTGAGCTCAAGGATATCCTCCTAGTGGATGGGTTAAAGGTAAACCTGATCAGTATCAGTAGATTGTGTGGTGAAAGACAGTCTGCTACATTCTCTCATGATACGTGTCAAGTATTGGACTGGAATGGAGACAAACTGTTGGAAGGAAGTAGATCAATAAACAATAGCTACTGTCTAGGCTCAGTTGGAACAGGAGCTGCCACTGTCTATCTGATAAACACGATACATGAAATGGAATTGCAAGGGACAGGTATGGTGTCCTCTTCTGGAAAGGTGAAAGACGATATTGCCCCCAACTCAGTTCTAGGAGATAAAATTCCAGAGGGAGGTCTAGCCGATGAAGCCACACCTACTCCAGCTGGGACACTTGACGATGCACCTGCGCTGCAACCCTCATGGAGAATTAAGAGTCGAGCAAATGAGATCAAGTGTCGAGAGCTGGCTGCCTGTTCATCTAGTCCGAAGAATGTCATCAAAACATTTATTGATGAGACTTGGGTGGTGGCCATTCACGTGGAACTGGGAGAGTTCACCAGATCTAAAGCATGGATGTCATATCATCTTGCGCATAGTCACGAACTGAAGAAGACTATGTACGGACTCACACAAGCGCCCAGAGCATGGTACGAGACGTTCCTCATCGACCATGGCTATGAGCGAGGGGGAGTAGAGCGTATGTTCGTCACGAGTACACAGAAGCTGCTTGGACAGTTTGTGAGACTCAGGGAAAAGGAGATGAAACACCTTCCTGGAACACACGTTGACCAGATGCTGGGAGAGCAGGAGAGCATCGCTGCATGCTGCACTCAGTTCCTATGGATGAAGCAGAATCTGTCTGAACAAGGAGTGGAACGGGTGAAGAAGTTTCTGCCCAAGAACCCAGTACAACACTCCATGAGCAGATATCACTTCATCAGAGAGATGGTGGAGAAGAAGGTCATCACATCGAAACACATGATCACTATAATTGTCGTACTCACCATGCCACTAGACGTCGCTCAGTTCGACACACTTAGATCCTCTCTGGGTCTGTGTGTTATCGCCAACTAAGTGTTCCAGACGGAGGTCAGCCAAGAGCAGAGCCCCAACGAATCAGATGGGCTGACCTACCAAAGAAGAGGGCTGGAACAGATGGTACGTGGTTGGAACTGATTACTAAGTTCAACATATTTGCAGCTTTATGAGGCGATGTCAAGGAGGAGAGAGGTGATTGGACAAATATCTCAAGAGATATTCACATAACTATTTTTGGCAAGTGGAGGAGTCCAAATTTTTTAGAAATCAAAAAGGCAGTTGAATCGAAGTCGGATGAGGATACAATATCAGCAAACCCTCAGATAGGAGAAGGGAAAAAGAAGGGAGAAGAGGCGGCTGTGACAGAACTTAAAGAAGCTACTTCAAAGGCGTCAAAGGCTGATCCTAATCCAACTAAAGGGAGTGTGCAGACTGTGAAGGAATATCAGGCGATGGCTGAACCACTCCTCAATGAGGTAATCCCTTGTTCTCACTCCCAAGCTATTGCTCTCAATTTTGTTGATGAGGAAGTATGGGCGATTGGTAAAGATTCAGTGAGTCATAAGGGTGACAAAGCGGTTAATGGGAAGCCGAAGGGTTTGAAACCTGCTGTAGATTCTGTGGCCGATGCTGCAGAAGAAGGTGAAGCCAGTAGGGCTAAGATTGTGATTCTGATAAGCAGAAGCTGTTGAATGCAAAGGTAGATGCCACTGGCTTCGTGCTGAAGAAGACAGAAATCTGCATGAAAGTCGACCTTGGAAGGAATGGAACTCCCAGGAAATACGCTGCACGAATTAGTGCTGTAAGGGGGAGAAAACTTGCTATGTTAGACTCTGAGATTGAGCAGGTTGTTGGGCCTTCTAGCAAGAGAAGTCTGGTATTAGATGAAGAGTCGGATGAATGTTTAGCAGAAAAGACTACTGAGGTAGTCGATGAAGAGAAGGTGACAGAGAGTGAAGCTGTTCGTATGAAGGCTGATGATGTGAAGCAACAAGAGCCTGAAGATGTTGTCTCTGATGAGTCAGACCGACCTGAAAATCAGACGGAGATAGAACAAGTAGAAGAGCAAGTTGCTATTGAACCTGTCATCTAGAAGAAGGAAAAGCAGTCAGATGTCCAAGAAGTAATCATGACTGAAGCAGAACATGGTGCTGGTAATCATGCACAGAGAGCTGGTCAAAATCCCAGATCATTAGCTGAATTAAAAGAGAAGCAGAAGGAAGGGACTAACTCAAGGAGGTGAGCCTGTTAAGTCTGCAGAGAAGTCAGAGACAGACAAGGCTGCTGAGAAAGTGTCTGTTGAACCAGATGTTTCGAGGGAGTTAGAACAACCAGCTATCCCAGATGTAGAGATGCATAAAGTTGATCTAGAGAGACCAGATAATGGAGATTGTAAGGACAATCGGGACTCGGTTTCATTGGTTGAGCTCAAGAAGTCTGAAAAGGAGAAACCAAAGAAGGAAGTGACCATCCAAGCATGCTCGACTGGAGTAACTACCAAGAAGGATGGTTAGAGAATAGATGCAGGGGGAGCAAGTGCATCCAAGAAAAAGAAGAGGAGTATTCCAGGTTCTGTTCCACCTAGTGTACCAACTGGAGTGACTAAGCATATAGTATGGTGTGCCAGTACAGAAGCAGCAGCCAAGTGGAAGGCAGTGCAGAGAAGAAAGATCATCCCTGAAAGGCTGCTTAATGAGAAGACAGTTCCATCCCAATTGCAGATCTGACTCTATTCTTCTCGATGTTGTTCTTCATCACCATAGTCAATTGGAAGCCTACACCTCATAGAACCACGATCAACAAGGAGATGGGATAGCTGCTCTACCAGATTGGAAACAGGATGCTCATTGACATGGGAAGAATTATGTTCGACCAGATTGCAGAACACGTCTTTCTACAAAGTCTCTGCACCAGATAATCTTCCCATCACTTATTTATGAGCTGATCATCAACCAGCATCCAGATTTGAAGACAGACCAGGACAGACTGTCAAGTGCTCTGTTGAAGTTGGTAGTTGATCACAAGCTGTTCAAGGGTAGACATAAGAATGATCTGAAGGACCCCGGGGTGAACAGGAAGGATGCCCCTGAGTCTTCCATAAAGAGAGCTACTGGTGAGAAGTTGTCCCGAGCTGAACGCGGACAACTACTTGAGGTCATACAGGCGTAGAGGACAAGTATCGATCAATTAGTGCGCGCTCTGCAATATCCCATTGATGATAAAGAAGACAGAGAGAGTTGATGTCCTGATTGAAGAAAAGACATGCTGCCATGAGCCAAAGAGAGATATGTCTGGAGATGGACTACCACGCGGCAGTACAGGACGAGCTGAATCATTTCAAGCAATCAGTGAAGATGATAATCTCTGGATCAAAAGACCTAGATACAATTTTGAAGTCCCAGAGAATGATTGGAGGATGTAGAGGCATTGGCTACACTGATTGGAGCAATTCAGGAACCTATCAGTTGCTGACCCGTGGTCGAACAGCTGCTGAGACACCATGGTTTGACAGACTCACAGCATGTGTCACTATCCCAGGCTATGTTTGAGGGGGAGTTGACAAGATTTCAGTTACCGAAGAGACCAGGTTGCTCGATTGGACCCCTTGTCAGTTTGTGGCAAAAGGGGGAGTGTTTTGAGGTAACTGTTCTGGTCCCTCAAGTTGTGTCTAAAGCGTAGATTTGGTTTTGCCAAAATGCCAAGGGGGAGATTGATGTTCCCATGAATGGCATGGCTTTGGCAAAATGGCTTTAGACAGTTCAAGTTGGAGTTCAAGGAGAAACGGCTTTAGACAGTTCAAGCAGGAGTTCAAGGAGTGTTCAATCAACTACTGGAACTCGCATACAGCAGATATGAAGATACGATGTTTTCCTAATCTGGACAATCGAAGATCTGATCTGATTGGAGTGGGCTCAACAATAAATTAGAGGATCAGATATTCAAATGAATATCCTCACATCAATTAGGAGTCGATTAAGAAGATTCGGAATTACTTGGTGATAAAGAAAGATCGAGATCTTCGTGAAGATTGGAATGAAGTGCTGAATATCCAAAAGATATCGATGAGGTTATTTGATTGGAGCCAATCGACAAGTCATCATCGAAGATCAGAGAGGCGATCAAATATATGCAGATTGGCTGAGAGAATATAGGATGGCTTGGCACGAAAGTTATCTCCAAAGATTGGATATGGAGGAGATTGAATATCTATCAAATATTTAGAAGTATCTCCGAAATATTTGACAAGATATTTAGATTGGATCTGGACAATCAAAGATCAAGATTTGAAGTCGGCCAGCGAATTATTTGAACATCAGATATTCGAATGAATATCTACATTGAAGGTGGCGTGGCTGACTTGGGGAAGAAGTCTTCGTATATTCTTCCAACCGATTTGAAAAGATATACATCAAATATCTAGGAATATTTCCTAAATATTTGATGGGATTATCTTGTGCTGATTAGGGTTTCGTCCAAAGCATATAAATACAATGCTAGGGCGTCCTTATTCAGTGTCGCTTCCTGAGAGAAAAGAAACAAACACGAGAGTTCGTGAGATTGGAGGAGGAGCGACCACCGGTTGATTATTCCACACCGGAATATCAACGGGAAGAAGCAATCTGTTCAGTGTGCTGTTCAGACTGCTCTTGAAGGACAACAAAGCGCACACACACACGGTGATCAACATACGTCTTTGAGAGAAGGCGACTGGACTTCCGAGAAGTCCAAGACTAGGCCGAGAGGGAAGTCTCGTCCTACCCACAGGGGATCGAGGGGAGTAGCGACGAACCGAGATTGCAAATCCGAGAGATGGAGTGTTAGTGGTGAGGCCATTACAAACGAAGAGTTGTGTAAGAGTAAGACCTCTTGTAACCCTAAACTCGTAATAAGATTTGTGTCCCTTTTTTCGGGTGTGGGAAACCCCCCAGAGTAGGCGAGGCCGAACTGGGTTATCATATCGTGTGTGCTCCTATGTTGTGCTGTTTATGTTCTGTCTGCTAAGGTGTTCCAGCCTCTGTTTGAACACAACCTGAAACTGTTCAACAAGTGTTCGAGACGCAGTTCGAACACCATCTAGAACTCGTCTTGACTAAGACAAGTAGATTTCAAAAACCCAGTGTGCAATGTTGAAAAGGAACCACCAAAAAAGGGGGCTGGAGGAAGTAATGAGCCGTCTAAAAAGAGTGGGATGAGGAAAAACATACTGCGCCTCCACATGTTTTACAAGATAGATTGAAAAAGTGAAATGCTATGAGAGGACTATCGAAACAAGAGGTATTTTTGTAACTGAAACATGTTGCGTGCATTTTGATTTAAATAACGACCGTGCATCAGTTTGAACTTCTGAAGTATTTTTCATATGACTCAACAGATTGCAATTGCTGAAGTGAGAGAATTGGTAGAGAGTGTGAAAATTGCTTTTCTAGACTATGTTTGTGTTTCGGGTGATATAAGTCTTCAATACCCGGACAACTTGAGTTTACAGCAGATTGAGAATGACCTGAGAGATACATTAGGAATACCAACTTGTACGCCAATGCCTGAAGATGTTCATGCTAGAGAGGAAAGAGCAGAAGCAGATGAGGGAGCGAGTGAAGCGATCTTTTCAAACAATCAAGTTGCAGAAGACGCCGGAGTGGCAACGGACATGGACTCCATTACTGAAATAAATGTGAAAAGAAAACGTGGAGTACCTTCTTCTTTCAAATCACCGTTTGTAATGAGAACGGTTGATGTCAATTCAACTCTACCAAAGAATGCAAATCTGATTTGCAATTGGTTGTTCAATTTACACGAAGACCCGAGGTAAAGGGATTAAAATGGTCTTATTTCATACATATAGTAAATGTTATAACGTTCGACATTGGATACCCTAACAATATAATTTGTTATGTAATGCAGCGACATAGTTTGGATGAATGGAAACTTATCTGTGCCAATGGTGGTGTTGGAGAGCTTGGAGGCTGGAGAAAAGGTAATTTCCGAGGTCCTAACTCTGTGGGCATTGCACCTTTATTTTCAAGAGAGATTAAGAAGCCACGATTCTCCGTCAAGGGTGTTCCTACCCATCTCGACTTCGGTAAGGGCATGATGTGTATATCTAGTTACTTCATAATAGGAAATTAGTGTTTACAACTTTATTTGGGTTTTAAATTGATTATTCTTGAGTAGATGAACCTGAACATCGTAGACGAAGATATGAGATATGAGACAATAGGAAAAACAATCAGCTTACTATTCAGTGGCAACGATTCTCCTAAGTTGAAAGACTTTAATATGATACGCTAGCTGTTTTCATTAGATAATGTATTACTAACAACTGTCGCTTGAATTAGATATTTGTGCCGATGTTGCAAGATAAAACCTTTTATTTGATGGTGTTCAACCTCAAACATCCTGGTGTTGAGATACTAGATGCAAAAAACAATGATACAACTTTACCCGCACCATACGACAAGAAAAATGAGATTATGGTATGAAATTCATTAATGAAGTATGTTGGTTGATAAATGGCAGTATGCTGGTTGATAAATGGCAGAATTAAGATCTGTGGTTTACAAATGCAGCGCCAAGATTTGGTCAGATATCTACAGGAAATTGGATATGTTTATGCAAAGAAGCTGAACAGAATTCAAATAAAGAGAGTAAAGATGAAGTGGGGCGCGCCAACAAATGAAGTGGATGATGCTATTGATGTAATGCGAATGATGGAAACATACATGGGAGAAAAAGGGAAAGAATGGGAAACCCATATGGCAGTAACAGGAAAACAAGTAAGATTTAGCTATTTAATTGTTCAACTATTTAACAATTTATCTGTTATTAAGAATTTTAACCTATTTTTTATGGAATCTATATGCAGCAATCCTCCCGCATAAACAAATTACATAAATGGTATCTTTACAACATTCTAAATTCAGAAGTAAACGAAAAGAGGGAATTAGTACTTGGGTTGGCAAAACAGTATGATGCATACTCGGACAGCAAGAAACTAGAAATTATTCAGAACAGAAACAACATGCTTGTTGAAAGAGGGAGAAAAGTGCTTCAATTGTTTTAGACAAATGACTACTTTTATGTAACGATCAGAAAGCTTTCTGATGTCAAAACTTCTCCACATATATACACTTGGTCTCGGACCTGCCATAAGCCACTTCACTAAGTCATCATCAGACTCTTCTTCCGAGTTCCCTTGATTACTTAAAGCTTCATCAGTTTTAAGCCATTTACAAAATGACCGACGATGTTCCCTTTGCACCCATATCTCATTTCCCCCCGGTGTGCACTTGATGAGACGTACTTATACGATTCATTAAGTCATTAAAACCCACCAATTACGACATTTGATCATAAGAACGTTTACTTGTTAATGTCGTTTTGGATTTCAGGGCCTTTTGGAGCTTGAAGAGGAAATGAGCTTAAAATGGCATTTTAGGCCATAAAAGCATCACAAGAAGATTTGGGGTGAAAAGGGACCAAGGTACTTCAATCGGGTCCTAAGGACCTTATTCGGAAAACAAAGCGCACGTCCGAGTACCCGATCGCATGGCCGAGCGCCCGTCCGAGCTCCCCCGTCCGAGTATCCGAGCGCCTATCCGAGGAACGAAGTCCCAGCCGAGCGCATGGCCGAGCGCATGGCCGAGCGTACGCCCGAGCGCCTGCCGAGAATCCAGAGCATACGCCGAGTGCCACGCCCGATCACACCCGGCCAGTGCCTGACAGCCTTCCCTCCCGATTTCTCGGCTCGTTACCCCATGTGCCACGTGTCATTCCTTGCGCTAATTCCAAGGCAAAGTTGCAGTCGCCAATCCTCCCCTTCCCAATATAGAAAGTCGGTCATAGGGCTTCATATTGCCAAGTTCATTTTGCCACTCAAACTTGAAGATCAAGTCTCATCCAAGGGCCTAGAATCCTCCTCATTCTCTATATATAGAGGCCATTGGCCCTTGTAATAGGGAGTCGAAAAACTCACTCAAAAGTTCCATAGTTGAAGCTCTTGTCATTTTGGTTCAAGGAAACCCAACTTCTCTCTAATCTTTCCTCTACTTGTTACGCACTTTACTTACCACACTACGCATTTTAGGTTGAACCTTCTTATTCCGATTGTGACTACCTTAGCTTTTGTGTTCTTACCTTGAACATGAGTGGCTAAAACCCTCACAATTCGGTTTGGGGATCCCTAATGTTGTAGCAAGGCTTTGAGGCCTTGATCTTAATGCTTCCTTGTAAATTCATTTGCTAACTTGTGCCAAGGATATGGGGATAAACACCTAGGCTAAACCAAGCTTGAAATGGTAAGGTGCGTATGGGTTTACTTCCTCGTTAGGCTCATATCATTGCATCTAGTTCTTGTGTATTCCATTCGGATTGAGCTATGAAGTTGAGTAGAAGCTTGAAATGGCAAAGCTCCTCCTAAAAGTTTAATCTCTCATTAGTTGCTTGGTCGATAATAAATCATGACACCAAGCGACTACACTTAGGCTACCACATCTTGAAATGGAGTGTTAGTCTAGCTAGAACTAGAAGTGGCGTAAGTGCTTGAAATGGCCTTACCTTAGGGTTTATGTCTTGAAATGGAATAAACCCACACTTATGAATACAAGGATAGATCATTAGAGGTCAATGATGAGTTGCGCTACAACTAAAGGCCCCTAGACCGAATTCCATTCTACTTGATCACAATCCTTTGCATTTACTTACTTGTCTTTACTTTATGCATTTGAACTTACATTCAAAACCCCCCAACTCATGTTTACTTTACTTGCACAAAGAGCAACCAGTATTTGATAAACTTCCCTTGGGTTCGACCCCTACTTGCCACTTTACTAGGTTACTAGTGAGGTCAAGTTAGTGGACACTACAAATTTAGATTTGATTTGCGCAATCACGACTAGTGCTCATCAAATTTTGGCGCCGTTGCCGGGGAAGTAGTGAATCATTGA
Organism: Rhodiola kirilowii; assembly: GCA_033675215.1. NCBI lineage: Eukaryota > Viridiplantae > Streptophyta > Magnoliopsida > Saxifragales > Crassulaceae > Rhodiola > Rhodiola kirilowii. The sequence goes on from CM066198.1 coordinate 38,032,692, forward strand.
AAGTTGTTCTTTCTTGTTGTTTATTTTCAAGATTACTTGGTTTTCTCTTGGGGAGTGATCTTTGTAAACCATGTCTCATCACGGTGGAAACTATGATGACGACAATGATGAGGTTAACAATGACATGAATCATTTCCCCCATGATGAAGACCCACCCATAATCCTTGAGGATCCGGAAGTGCTAGTTCGACAACGGAATTTGAGAAGAAGGCAAGCGGCTATGGGTAACCGAGGGGGCCTTGGTGTCCGAGGAGGTGCGGTTCCTAGGGGTCCTTATAGGGCACCTTCACCACCTCCACCTCAACGTCGAGCCCGGGAGGAGTACTATGAGTACAATGATCCCCACGAGCCTACCTTAGCCGAACTCTCAATTCCCCGACTCCGGAATCATTCATGGTGCATATATGAGGATCCTGACCTCGAGGACATAGCCATAAGCTCGGGCATAGTTCACAACTTGCCCAAGTTTTCGGGTTCTCAAGGAGAGTCAGCGACTACTCATTTGCAACGTTTTCATGGCATTTGCCAAAATCTCAAGCCATCAAGAGTGGCCGTAGAGGATTTCAAATTGAAGGCCTTCTACTTCTCACTTATAGATGGGGCAAATGATTGGTTCCTCTCCTTGCCCTCGGGTAGTATTCAGACATGGAGTCAAATGCAAGGGAAGTTTATGGAGAAATACTACCCGGCGGGCCGAGCTATGCAAGTGAGACGACAACTCCAAGAAATGAAGCAAGGACCCAATGAGTCGATGTACGACTATGTGAAGAAATTCAACCGGTTAGAAAGGAGTTGTATCAACCTAGGGATGTCCGAGAAGATACTTGTTGAGTATTTGCTACAAGGGTTGAGGCCATTGGATAAGAGGCTACTTAATGCCTCGGCAGGAGGATCAATCATGAAATTGACATTAAGCGGCATAAGGAAACTAATAGAGGACATGGCCGAGAATGCTAGATATCAAGAGGAAACCTCACGGGCAGATGAGATGAGCCGAACCAAGAGTGTGGCCAAGGCAGAGGTTCCTTCGGACCGTTTGACAGAGGTCGTAAAACAAATGAAAGAAATGATGATCCATTTGATGAGGAGAGAACCGAGTAAAGTCAAGCCTTGTGAATTCTGCGGAGCTATGGATCATAGAACCGATTCTTGTCCGACAATACTAGAAGAAGATCATGGGGATGTGAATGCCGTGGGTAATTATCAAGGGTACCAAAACCGGACCGGGCCAAGTCGCCCCTATGGACAAGGACCGGCCGGTGAAGCTTGGCGCCATGGCATTCCAAATGACTTCGCTCAACAATCTCACCATCAACAAGCCCCTCCCCAAGTTACGCATGATGTCTATAAGCCTCCCCATAGATAGTTTCAACAAGGCGGACCTAGCCAAAGCCAGCCGGGACCAAGTTACAATCAAGGCAACCCGAACCCGGTGGGACAAAACCGGCACTTAGAGGATATGATGAAGGATGTAATGAAGGACGTAATGAAAGAGGTGGCCGCAAGTCATGCCAAATTGAATGCCACCATTCTGCAAAAAGAAGCTAAGGCAGATGGACGAATGACCAAGCTTGAAAAACAAATGTCCAACCTCATTGCAACCGTGACCGAAATGAAGAAGGAAACCGGTCGGCTTCCCTCTCAAACAATTCAAAATCCAAGGGGCAATGTTAGTTCTGTGACCCTAAGAAGTGGAAGGAGGTTGATTGATGATTTAAATGGGGATGAGGAAGGCAAAGAATCAAGGGAAATGGAAGAAAATCAAGTCGAGCCTGATTTCATGCCGAGTCCTACAGACGCGTCCCAGGCACTCAGCACCTCAGAGCCGGACGCGTCTGAGATTTTGCTACCGGGCCAGCCGGCCGTGTCCGAAGAATCAGCGTCCACGTCCGAAGAATCAGCGTCAGCATCCGAGGACAAGGGGCCGAGCCCGGTTCCTGTGTCCGGAAAAATGGGGCCGAGTACGGTACATGGACCCGAGGGCCAAAATGCAAGTTTGAGTGTTCCTTTGCCATTTCCTGTTCCGGGGCGAAAATCTAAGAAGTATGTGATGGACAAGGACATTTGGGAGCTATTTAGTAGAGTTGAGATCAACATTCCCCTGTTGGAGGCCATAAAGCAAATTCCAAGCTACGCTAAGTTTTTGAAGGAATTATGCACAAACCGAAGGAAAGGGGCCTATGTTGACCAAGAATTGATGAGTAAGAATGTCTCGGCAATGATACAAAGGGCGGTGCCCCCAAAATGCGGTGATCCGGGCACTTATACCATTCCTTGCACCATAGGCAATATTCGGATTGAGAATTGCATGTTAGATCTCGGGGCCTCAATCAATGTTCTACCCTATTCCATCTACTCTTGCCTTCGAATTGGACCTCTTGAGCCCGCCGGACTCACCATCCAATTGGCGGGCCGGTCTTGTAAGCAACCCGAAGGTAAGATTGAGGATGTCCTAGTCCGGGTAGGAGAACTAGTTTTCCCGGCGGATTTCTATGTTCTTAAAATGGAAAACTGTGGTCCCAATGATCATGCCCCTATATTGCTTGGACGACCCTTCCTCAAAACTTCCAAGATGAAAATTGATTGTGGAAGTGGAATGCTATCTTTGGAAGTTGAGGGAGAGGTGATTAACTTTGATATCTTTCGGGCAATGAAACACCCTCTAGAGTTTGAAACCATCCATGCCTTGGACACCTTGGATGATCTAATCCATGAGGTCCTACCCGAGAGAGAGCTTGATCCGCTTGAGATTGTGCTTGAGAGAGCTTTATACTCATCCGAGGATTTATGTGAAATAGCCGAAGGAATAGAAGGAGCCTTGACAGATCTGGGCATTTCTATGCCACTTACACCATGCTATGAGGTTAATGAAATCAGTCTTTTCAAGAATAACACATGTTTACCTTCTATTGTGCAGGCGCCCCGGTTGGAACTCAAGCCATTGCCTGGTCACTTGAAGTACGTGTTTTTGGGAGAAAATGGGACCTTGCCGGTCATCATTAAGGATGGTCTTGAGATGGATCAAGAGAGGAGGTTAATTGAAGTGTTGGCCCGGTACAAAGTGGCGATTGGTTGGACTTTGGGAGACTTGAGGGGCATTAGCCCGGTAGTATGCATGCATAGAATATTGATGGAGGATGGGGCTAGACCATCAAGGGAGCCTCAACGTCGTCTTAATCCTATTATGATGGAGGTGGTCCAAAAGGAGGTGCAAAAGTTACTAGATGCCGATGTGATATATCCAATCTCGGATAGTAAATGGGTGATCCCGGTGCATGTTGTGCCCAAGAAGACCGGCATCACCATTGAGGAAAATGCCGAGGGTAAGATGGTGGCCACGAGGGTGAAGAATGGGTGGAGAATGTGCGTGGATTACAGAAAATTGAATGCCATGACAAGAAAAGATCACTTCCCATTGCCATTCATAGACCAAATGCTAGACCGGTTGGTGGGCAAGCCCTTCTTCTGCTTTCTAGATGGATTCTCGGGGTATAATCAGATTCCAATAGCCCCCGAGGATCAAGAGAAGACGACATTCACTTGCCCATTTGGTACCTTTGCTTTTAGAAGAATGTCGTTTGGGTTGTGCAATGCCCCGGGGACTTTCCAAAGAGTTGTCACTAGCATCTTCTCAGACATGATCGGGACTTTTATAGAGGTTTTCATGGATGATTTTACAGTGAATGGAGGAAGCTTTGACGAGTGTTTGAAGAATCTGAGCTCGGTCCTTGAAAGATGTGTGGAAATGAACCTCGTCCTCAACTATGAGAAATGTCACTTTATGGTGACTCATGGAGTTGTCTTAGGACATATTGTGTCAAAAGAGGGGATAGAAGTGGACAAGGCAAAGATAGACGTAATTAAGACCCTTCCTTATCCTTCCACAGTCCGGGATATCAAATCATTCCTTGGGCATGCCGGGTTCTATAGGAGGTTCATCAAGGACTTCTCCAAAAAAGCCTTGCCCTTGTCTACTCTTCTACAAAAGGATGTCCCTTTCGAGTTCACCAAGGAATGCAAGGAGGCATTTGATGAGTTGAAGCATGCCCTCACTAGCACACCTATCATTCGTGCTCCGGATTGGAGCAAGGGTTTTGAGATTATGTGTGACGCTAGTGACTACGCCGTTGGGGCGGTCCTAGGGCAAAGAGATGAAAAGAAACCGGTGGTCATTTATTATGCATCAAGGAAATTAGACTCGGCCCAAAGAAACTACTCAACAACTGAAAAGGAGCTATTGGCGGTCGTTTTTGCCCTAGAGAAGTTTAGGCCCTACTTGCTTGGGACCAAGGTGATAGTATACTCGGATCATACAGCTATTCGATACTTGATGACTAAAAAGGAGGCGAAACCAAGATTGATTCGATGGATCCTATTATTGCAAGAGTTCAATGTGGAAATCAAGGACAAGAGGGGCATTGAAAATACAGTGGCCGATCATTTGAGTCGGCTAGTCAGAAATGAAGAGCCCGGACCTATTATTGAAAGCTTCCCGGACGAGCACCTCTATGCTCTCACAACCGGGCAGGGCAAGCTCCCTTGGTATGCTCCTCTCGTCAACTACTTAGTTGGAGGTACATTTCCTCCTTCTTATTCTAAGGCACAATGCATGAAATTGAAACATGAGGCTAGGTTTTACATTTGGGATGATCCCTACTTGTGGAAGATAGGAAGTGATCAATTGCTTAGGAGATGCATCCCTGATTTTGATATTGCCTCTATTCTTAGCTTTTGCCATGAACATGCGTGTGGTGGGCACTTTGGGCCTAGGAGGACCGCTAGGAAAATTCTTGATAGCGGATTCTTTTGGCCTAGTGTCTTTAGAGATTCATATGAGCATAGTAGGAGATGTGATAGATGCCAAAGAGTTGGCAACATTTCGGCTAGAAATGAAATGCCCCAAGTGCCCATCTTGGTTAATGATGTCTTTGACATATGGGGAATTGATTTCATGGGGCCCTTTCCTATTTCATGTGGATTTGCTTATATCCTTGTTGCGGTAGATTATGTTTCAAAGTGGGTGGAGGCCAAGGCCACTAGATATGATGATGCTAAAACTGTTGTGGATTTCTTGCGTGCTAACATCTTTTGTAGGTACGGGGTACCTAAGGCAATCATAAGCGACCAAGGCACGCATTTCTGCAATAAGATTATGGCCGCCACCTTGAAACACTATCATGTTCACCATAGGACATCTACGGCCTATCACCCTCAAACTAATGGGCAAGCGGAGATCTCCAACCGCGAAATCAAGGGGATCTTGGAAAAGATGGTGAAACCAACAAGGAAAGATTGGAGCCAAAGGTTGAATGACGCTCTATGGGCTTATAGGACGGCTTATAAGACACCGATTGGAACCTCCCCCTTTCGGTTGGTCTTTGGCAAGGCATGCCACCTTCCGGTAGAGTTGGAGCAAAGGGCATTTTGGGCTTTGAAGCAATGCAATTGGGACTTAGGAGCAGCCGGACTTGATAGGAAGATGCAGTTGAATGAGCTTGAGGAGTTGCGCCTAGAGGCCTATGAAGGCCAAACCGATTACAAGGCACGCACTAAACTCTACCATGATAAGTTCATCCTTCGGCGATCATTTGAGGTAGGGCAGCAAGTCTTAGTATTCTCTTCACGACTTAAGTTGATGCCGGGCAAGTTGCGGTCTAGGTGGACCGGGCCTTTCAAGGTAATTAAGGTCCACAATCATGGATCGCTTGAGCTAGAGAACCCGGCCGATGTAAGTCAATTCAAGGTAAATGGGCAAAGGGTTAAATCCTACTATGGAAACATACCACCGGCTCAAGAGTGTGACCTAGCCGAGCCACCCCAACCTCCTTGAAGGAGGTACCGTCGAGCCAACTACGTTAAACAAAGGCACTCGCCGGGAGGTAGCCCGGCATTTCTCATTTTATAGTATTTCTGCATTTTAGATTACGTAGACTAACCCTCACCCTCTTTGATGTATGGAAAGAAATAAGTATGTTTTTGTAGGTCGGGCCCAAGTGCTACGCACTTTGCTTGTTGTCCTACGCATTTTATGCCCAAGACGAGACCTTGAGCCCGAGGAACCCAGCGACGGCCCTAGACCGGGATGCACCCGAAGCCAAGGCTCGCCCAAGGAAACCGGACGCGTCCTACGCCCGACTGGAGGGACGCACCTGCTCCGCATTTTGCCTACACAGCTACGCATTTTATGCAAGCCCGAGAGTACCAAGTGCGTCCGGACGCGTCCGAAGGAAGAGCCAAACCCGACCTAGCTCCCCATGAGCTTCATCCGAATCCACGCCTTGCCACTTCATGGCATACGAGGGGAGTTCCGTTTCACTCTTGTACCTTGTTTCTTTCCATTGATTATGAGCATGATTGTGTTGATTAAGTTGTGCCATGAGGCCACGGCTCATTTCAAAAGTGTGGGGTGGGGTGTTTAGTAGTTTGTTGTGTCTCACGTCTATTTTTTTGCACATGCATGAGTCAGCACGTTTCCCTTTGAAAATTTTAAATTTTTTGAATAAAATGCGTAGAGTTGTGAATAAAATGCTTGGGAATGGGATGTTGAGCTTTCATGATGTGAAATAGATGGATCCTAGTACATGCATTACTCTTATGAAATTATAATTGTGCGACTAACATGTGATCTAACTACTTATGTGTCCTTATGAGTTGGGATAAATAGGGGATGTGGAGTTGATAGAAATGTCCTAGTAAGGCTTGACAAAGCACTCAAGGATCGGGGATTCGAGTTACATGGTTATATGGACTTGTGGAGGCTGCGCTTTGAGACTCGTGGTTGTAGTTGACTCCACCATTGCAGCGTTTATGCAAGTGGTGGGACGGGAAACAAACCGTCCTATCTCTAGTCCTAGTAGTCGGGAAAATAGATGAGTGACCCTCATCTTGACTCGCACGAAACGACAAGGATGAGAAAGAGCGGGGAGGTATTTCCATATGCTTGAGGGCAATGATTGGACCTCCCAAGAAGGAATGGACAAGAAAAAACACAAAAGGAGCAAAGCTCAAAAGAAAGAAAAATCATCTCATGTGAAGTTCTAACCGAAGCAAAGTGAAGGATTATCAAAGTCACACCAAAAAGCCAAAGGCCAAGTTCACTACAAGTATGTCCAAGGAAAGTATCAAAAAGGACTCAACCCTTGAGCTTGAATTCATCACGTGCTAGAAGAAGCAACAAGTATAACCATGTAACAAGATCCGAATCCAAGAGTGTAGATCATGGGCCTAAAAAGGACTACCTCCCACTCATCCGAATTGGTTTGCATCTTGACTCAAAGGTACATGTATCAAGTTAAAATCCTTGTTTTAGCATAATGCCCTGAGTAGTGATTGAGAATGCATGGAAAGGGGAAATCTAGACTAGCATATTATCTAGTGGCCGAGAAGAGGGCTTGTGATGTTTGCATATGTGTTTTCCTCTTGTGACTTAAGGCCTTGTTCGGGACGAACAAGTTCAAGTGTGGGGTGGTTTGATGAGACGTACTTATACGATTCATTAAGTCATTAAAACCCACCAATTACGACATTTGATCATAAGAACGTTTACTTGTTAATGTCGTTTTGGATTTCAGGGCCTTTTGGAGCTTGAAGAGGAAATGAGCTTAAAATGGCATTTTAGGCCATAAAAGCATCACAAGAAGATTTGGGGTGAAAAGGGACCAAGGGACTTCAATCGGGTCCTAAGGACCTCATTCGGAAAACAAAGCGCACGTCCGAGTACCCGATCGCATGGCCGAGCGCCCGTCCGAGCTCCCCCGTCCGAGTATCCGAGCGCCTGTCCGAGGAACGAAGTCCCAGCCGAGCGCATGGCTGAGCGTACGCCCGAGCGCCTACCGAGAATCCAGGGCATACGCCGAGTGCCACGCCCGATCACACCCGGCCAGCGCCTGACAGCCTTCCCTCCCGATTTCTCGGCTCGTTACCCCATGTGCCACGTGTCATTCCTTGCGCTAATTCCAAGGCAAAGTTGCAGTCACCAATCCTCCCCTTCCCAATATAGAAAGTCGGTCATAGGGCTTCATATTGCCAAGTTCATTTTGCCACTCAAACTTGAAGATCAAGTCTCATCCAAGGGCCTAGAATCCTCCTCATTCTCTATATATAGAGGCCATTGGCCCTTGTAATAGGGAGTCGAAAAACTCACTCAAAAGTTCCATAGTTGAAGCTCTTGTCATTTTGGTTCAAGGAAACCCAACTTCTCTCTAATCTTTCCTCTACTTGTTACGCACTTTACTTACCACACTACGCATGTAATCACTACTTGCTCTTGTAATCTATCAAGCTCTGTTGGATCAACAACCTTAGCACATAAAGAGCTAAAAATCACGCAAAGTCTTTGTATATCGGCTCTCACTTTTGGAGGCAATATACCTCTAATTGCAATAGGCAAGAGCTATTGAATTAAAGTGTGATAGTCGTGAGATTTTAATCCATTCAAACGCAGATCCTTCATCGAAACCAAACTGGCAATATTTGAAGAGAAGCCATACGGAACTTTAACTCCTTTAAGACATCCAGAAAATATTGATTTCTCACTCTTAGAAAGAGTGGTGCATGATGGAGGCAGATATGTACGTTGCCCTCGAGTTTCTGGTGCTAATTTAGTATGAATGTTCATATCTAGCATATCCAGTCTCGCTTTAACTCCATCCTTCATTTTCCCAGGAATGTTAAATAATGTGCATTTCAGACTATCACATATATTCTTTTCCACATGCATCACATCAACACAGTGTCTAATGTCAAGTGTATGCCAATAAGGGAGATCAAAAAATATAGATCGCTTCTTCCATAGAGCACTTTCGGTGCGTGCACTAGGTTTTCCAAATCGATTTGTAATATTTTGAATTTTCTCAAGTATTTCATAACCTGAAGATGGTTCTATTGCGTGTTCGGTCTCACCATTGAATGCAGCTTTCTTTCGTCTGTAAGGATGATACCTCGGTAAGAAACGTCGGTGCCCCATGTAAATCATTTTTCGACAATTCTTTAGATAACGTGAATGTGTCGCTTCCCCGCATATTGGACAAGCGTTGTACCCTTTAATATTGTACCCGGACAAGTTACCATAAGCAGGGAAGTCATTGATGGTACACATTAGCATGGCACGCATATTGAAATATTCTTACCTAGATGCATCAAATGTCCGTACTCCTTCATTCCACAAAAGCTTCAGATCATCTATCAAGGGAGCCAAGTATACATCTATGTCATTTCCAGGCTGCCTAGGACCCGAAATCAACAAAGAAAGCATCATATATCTGCGCTTCATGGTTAGTCTAGGAGGTAGGTTGTATATCACCAATATCACGGGCCATGTACTATGTTGACTACTGAGATTTCCATGCGGATTCACCCCATCAGTAGACAAGCCAAGACGTAAATTCCTAGACTCTGATCCAAATTCTGAGAATAAATTGTCTGCTTTGGCCCATTGCATTGAATCGGCCGGATGTCGCATTTTGCTATCAATGACACGTTTCTCGGCATGCCATCGTATATTATCTGAATCTTTTGGGCCAGCAAATAATCGCTGAAACCTGGGAATCGGTGGAAGATACCACAATACTTTTGCCGCACTACCTTTTGAGGTAGCGATCCGTCCTTTGTTTAACTTGTAGCGCGAAGATTTGCACACCGAACATTCAGTCAAATCTTTATGAGCATTACGATACAATATACAATCATTGGGACAAGCATGTATCTTCTTGTACTCGATTCCCATGGGACACATCACCTTTTTAGCTTCGTAAGTACGGTTAGGTAAAGTGTTTTCATCGGGAAGCATATCTTTAACCAACGATAATACTTCATTGAAACTCTTATCACTCCATCCATTTTTAGCTTTCAAATTGAATAACTTCAAAGTTGCAGATAACCTTGTATATTTGGAGCAATCTTCATATAGTGGTAATTCAGAGTCATTTCTCAATGATTCCACCACTTGTGGTCTAGAATCAAACTCACCGGCAACGTTGTTAATCATATCAATTAAATTGTCCTCCTCCCAATCATCATTATCTTCAGGCAAACTTTCTACAGGTTGAGGTTCAACGTCTTGCTGTTCAGCCTCACCATGCATGTACCAAACCGTATATAGTGGATCAATTCCCTTTAAAAAAAGGTGTTTATGCAACTCTTCCACTTTGACCTTTATCTTATTGAAACACGCCTTACACGGACAGAAGACACTTTCAAGTGCATTTTTTAATGCATACGTCGATGCAAATTCACAGAAATCCATTATCCTCTTTTCATACTCATCACTTAACCTATTACCGGATATCCACTTTCTACTCATCATAATCCACTACATGAAGCATGTAAATAATATTATTAGACTGAGAACAAGTTAGCTAACCTCAATGTCTATGTTCAAAAATTAAACATAGTAAAAATAAAAGAATACCATAAGTTGATAAGAATACCTTGTGTGAAATCGAGAGAGGAGAAATGTAGCAGTAGGTTGAGGAATGCAATGAGCAAAGGCTGAAGTACGCTAGATTTGAAAAAAAATTGAGTTAAGAATGAATTGACAAGCAGAAATAAAGAAACATGAATAAAAGAACTAAATATATACATACCTTTTGTGACGGTGCTCGGAGAATAAAAAGAGCAATATGACTTAAAGGCGAGTGACGAGAATACAATTCAAAACCTAAACCAATGAAACGAACCATCAATAACCGATAGGAAAAATTATGTGACTACACTTTGCACAACATCATCCTAACAAGAAATCATACCCTAACAATGACATCCGAACCCTACCAAATCCCTCAAATTCATATTGAATGAATTATAAACCCTAAAGACTTCGATTCATACTCAAAGCACCGATGCATAAACCCTAATAAATTCGATTCATACTCAAAGCACCGATGCATACCCTAACAGGAGTGTTGCTGGATGGAGGACTGGCGAGCGAAGCGAGTGACGAGCGAGGATTGATGGAGTGGCGACGACGGCGACGACGACTGGCGAGCGAGGATTGATGGAGCGAGGGTGAGAGGACGACGAAGTGTTGCTGGATGGAGGAAGGTGCGCACGAAAAGTTCGAAATTCCAGTACATCGATTTTGCGAAGGATGAAAACTTCAGAAGTAAAAACGAAATTAGGGTAACTTATTCAACCTTATGCATCGGTTTCCTTAAAACCGATGCATAATCTCCACATTATGCATCGGTTGGTTTAAAACCGATGCATAATATCGACCTTATGCATCGGTTGGTTTAAAACCGATGCATAATGTGGAGATTATGCATCGGTTTTAAGGAAACCGATGCATAAGGATGCAACCGATGCATAAGGGCAAACACGGAACCGATGCATAATCCCCCTTCTGTAGTAGTGAAGGTCTGTTAGCAAACTTGAAAAGTGTTTTTGGGTATGATGCCTACCGATAACAGGCACTTGTGATAAGTCACAAGTATTTTGTGTATCGGGTCTTTTTGGAAAGTAGGTTATGTAAATACATCCGTTGTGGTAGTAAATTAGGTCCCTTCGTGATTGTAAACGAATTTGCAGCAGATGTGTTATGGAGAAACAAGGGGGTAATGACTTCTGTATTATTTTAACAAGGGGGTAATGACTTATGAAACAAGGGGGTAATGACTTATGAAACAAGGGGGTAATGACTTATGTATTATTTTAAGAGGGTAATGAGTTATGTATTATTTTAACAAGGGGTATGACTTATGAAATAAGGGGTAATGACATATGACTTAATAAGGGGAGTAATGAGTTATGTATTATTTTAACAAGGGGGTATGACTTATGAAACAAGGGGTAATGACATATGAAATAAAAAAAAGCTTGAACGACTTATGAAACAAGGGGGTAATGACTTATGAAATAAGGGGGTAATGACATATGAAAAAAGGGTAAAGATTTATGAAACAAGGGGGTAATGACATATGAAATAAGGGGGTAATAAGTTATGATTTAAGGGGGTAATGAAATAGCAAATGTCTGTAATGCCCTTATTTGGAGTAATGACATATGAAACAAGGGTATAATAGCATATGAAATAAGGGTGTAATGACACAAATTTTGAAACGAATGTTAATTTGTGTTATCAACACGGGGGTAATGACATATCGCATTACACCCTTAATTCACATGCCATTACACCCTTATGAATATGCCAAAAAACAAATAAGGGCATTACACCCTTATGTCATATGTCATTAGCCCTTTAATTCATATGGCATTACACCCTTATTTCATATGACATTACACCCTTATACACTCTTATGCCGTTACACCCTTATTTCACATGACATTACACCCTTATTTATTACGTCGTTACACACTTAATTGAAGTGTCATATGAAGTTACACCCTTTATTCAAGTTTCACATGCCATTAAACCCTTATTTCATAAGCCATTACACCCTTAAATCATATGACATTACACCCTTGTTTCATATGAAAGGACACAAGGGTGTAATGGCATATGAATTAAGGGTGTAATGGCACGTGATATTGAAAATAAATGGGAAACAAAGGGGGTAATAACATTAGAAACATGGGTGTAATGCCCTTGTTTTTTTTTAAAACAAACTTCAATTGTGGAAGGTGGATTCGGGCAATTTAAATACAGAAATGAAAATGCATGCCTATAATGGAATCAGTCCATTGCAAGTTGCACCAACATATATAACAGTTAAATTACACATGGGAAAACCAGTTAAAACATGTAACAACGAATGGTACATATTTTAACTGGATCAAAAGGACCCAAATAAAAAAACCAAAAAATTATAAAGGTTGACTACACCAAAAATAACCATATAATGGTTGCACCTTCGTTTCACGTGAGGTCATTGAGCTGCTCCTTAAGCTTCTCCTTGAGCTGCTCCTTGACCGGACAATTGCGTGAATCATGGTTGCCTAGAGTTACACAAAATTTACACACTCGCAGAGCACGTTCAGGTTTGTTGATGGCTTTCTCAAACTCAGAATGAAGGCGTTTACCAGAACCTTTTGTACGCACAACAGCTGGAGGCTTTACAAGTAATTCAGTAGGCTTTGATGCTCCAATCAATTCACCCATGATAGTACTTTTGCAACGAACTGGTTCACCAGCACTAACTTCTTGTAAATGTACACGCATCTCCTTCAACTTATGATGAATATACTCCGTCTTCTCAATATCATTGGCGGCAATATTTAGACATGCATTAAACTCCGTCCATAGTTCTTGCTCTGCAAAAACAGCTTGTTGAATAGTTTGACAATCTTCAACTAAGCATCTGTCCGCACCTTGAGCAGCAGTTTCTATGGCAGTTTTGGTCCATCTATTCAGAACATACTTAGCTGGAATTTTCCCGATGCCTGCGGATTTAAACGCTGCAAAAACATGGCGACACAGAATTCCAACCCTTTCAAAAAGCTTGCAAGTGCAAACAAAATGCTGGTTGCTTTGATGGTGAGACACCTGTTATAAAAATATATATATTTTTATAACAGTGAACATAGAAACTTGAAATGATTTTAAGATGGAGTGATCAACAAAGATAGGGAAAAATTGCACCTGAAATATAGTTCCGTTGTACCTCGAATCTTGAATTTCATAAGTTATGACTTCTTCATGTTCAAGCAGTTTAATAATTGACACATCAAAACACGACGCAGCAATTTCAGACTGGACATCTTGAAATACCTTCTGTGTGTAATTCTTGAGAGCGTCGACCTCAATTGATAAAGGAGTTTTCTTGAGTAACTTTTTGCTATTGTTTTCACTGTCACACTTACACTGAGTTTAACGCTGGCTTTCTAGCGCACTGTTAAAATTCAGAAAAAAGGCAACCAAAGTCATATCCTTATTAAGAAAACTGCCAAAAAATGAATTCTGGCTTTCGGAGCATGAAGTTGTCCTCAAAAGTCCACCAAGCTGGATATCTCTAAAGTACGCAGGGATCCAAAATTCTCTGAACATGTACATTTTCAATAACCATTTGTTACCGGACATATCATATTCTGCCATGAGATGAATCCACTTGTCTTCAAAATCTTTGGTTTCAATGTGATAATCATAAACAAGCGCTTTCATTTTAGAACGGAACTCCTGCAACCTAGGTGTGCCGAATCCAACCTAAATCAAAATAACATGATACATTAGTGTCCAACCTTAATGTACAATATAAGAAGTTTGTAAACAGAATATATACATGAGAAAAAAAGGTACCTTTGTAGACAATTTCCTCATAATATGCCATATACAGAATCTATGATGGGTGTCAGGCATCACATTGGGAACAACTTCTCTTAGAGAAGGGTCTTGATCGGTTAACACTATATTAGGCGCACGTCCCATACATTTCAAAAAACAATTAAGAAGTCAGGTGTATGATTCAATATCCTCACGCGATAATAAAGCAGCAGCGAACGTGATACTGTTCTTGTGATTATCAATGCCGGTGAAAGGAACAAATATCATTTTGTATCTGCAAAATGTTTAAATTTAAGAAAGCGAACACAAGACAATTCAAATCAAAATATTTTATAACACACAAACAACATATACTAATACCGGTTAAGAGAATATGTGGCATCGAACGTAACAACGTCACCAAATGCTTGGAAATTCAACTGAGAAGTTGGATCAGCCCAAAAAATGTGTGAAAAAGCACCGTCGACGACAGAAACTCATAGAAATAGGAACTGCATAACTTTTTTTTTCGCGAAGTTATCAAGTACCATTTGAGCATCATGCTCACTGATATATTGCACAACATCTCTATGAAAGTTTCGAAACTCAATATCTTGAGCTCCAACATTCGCATAATCACCATACAATTGCTTCATCATTTTATGAGCTTTAACAGGTTCTGTGTTTGCTTTTGATAAACCTACTATAAAACGCTGATGTAGCACGCTCAACTTGCGCTTTCCTTTAAGAAATTGTGAGCCACCACCTGTAGCCAGCCTATGGTTATGATATTCAATAAATTCAGAAATGACATACCCTAGAGATCCCCTGTGTTCAATAACCATAGAAGCTTTAGATCCACATCTTTGGGAAGCGCAGTTCCGAAGCCTTTTACCATTGGAGGTATTATATGAATCAGTTAGAGGAAACCCTTCTCTATTGCAGTAAAAGTATTTCTTTTTCACTGTCCCATCTTTATACTTCCTTGTAGTACCACATCGGACGTCGAAGTTACCTAACCGTGCATAGTTGCGGTAAAAATCAACAGCAAGTTCTGTGGAGAGAAAATTCATACCAATTCGGGGCTTTTGGTCTTCAGGACAACAGGGAATACAATGTTCAAAGACGTGTTCGTCGACATGAACATTGTCTAGAGCAGCAAACGAAGCCTCAGGTGATAGGGATTGTTCATCATCACTAACAGCAACCTCCATACCTTGAAAAATTGGGACAGGATTGCTCCAAGAAGCACCAACATCCATAGATGATTCAGCTGTCGGTTCGACATTCAGATGATGGTCCGCAAGTTCATCCATTGGGGGTTGTCAAGCTTCCATGGAAACAAATTTTATACGTCACCAAATGAAGAAATAAGCAAATAAACTAAGATTGACAAGGTATGGTGATTTGAGCATGAGAGAGAAACACAAAATTGGCAAAAAACCAAAGATACCCTTTTGTAATTACTTTTGCAATTAATTCGAATTTTAAAATAAAAGAAAAAGGATATGATAGTGGGGCAAGTGTCATTGTTTCATTGGATGTTGGAAAATGATGTGTATGAATGAGTGATTGAAATGCTGTCTCACTGCCTCATTCTTATTTTGACTGCTCATTTGAACGCTCCTGGTCACTGGTCAATCTTTAAAAATTTTATTTTGAAAGGCGACTGGCCCACAAGAACGACCCAAAATCTTGCCCTACTACTGCACCTGGAGTCTGCACATGCCAGCCCAATTCCACATTCTTCTGATTTAATTTCCCTGCTTCACCCATCTACCAAGGCACCATCCGAAACCCTAGTTCTTCCCCCCCCCCCCAGTATTCGTCTTCTGTTTGAGTCGCTCCGACTCCAAATCAGAAACCCTAATCTAGTTTTGTGACCAACCGAGCAGCAGCAGCAAGTTGATTCGATTCTCATTCAATTCTCTGTTCCCAATGACCAAATTGCAATTCAGTCTATTCCTCAACTCGCGCCTCTTCACCACATCCTCGTCAACATCAGCTTCTTCACCTTCCGTTGACCGTTTAATCGATACATACGGCCTTCCATCAGAATCCGCAATTCAGATCTCCAAAAAGCTAAAAATATCAAGCACTGATGAGACTGCGACTCTGGATGCGGAGATGTCGATCAAACACTTGCATTCTGTATTTGGGATCCTCAAAGATTACGGCTTTTCGGGCAATCAGATAGCCAAGCTCATCCGAAAGCGTCCCGGTACATTAGGGCTTAAGTCAGACGCAGCTTTACAGTCTCGGTTGCAGTTTCTCGAAGAAAAGGGTTTCACAAAACAGAATATAAGCGAGTTCATTGTGACCAATCCACGAGTTTTGGAAAGAGGGCTGGAGACGCGTCTGCAGCCTGCTTGGGAATTTTTCAGAACTTGTGTTGGGACTGATGATAATGTTAAGCTGGCTGTAAAGCGATGGCCTTGGTTACTCACTGCAGATTTGAATAACACTGCTCAGCCTAATGTTGTATTGCTTATGGATCATGGTGTGCCTTTGGCTTCCATTTCGAAACTTATTGTGTCCCAACCGATGACTATAATTCGGAGCCCGGAAAGAATGTTGCGTGTTATCGTCGATTTGAAGGAGTCGGGGCGTGACCCGAGGAGTCCGATGTTTATATGTGCGCTTAGGGTTATGGTGAATATGAGTGAACCAACTTGGAATAGGAAAATTGAGGCTTTAAAGAGTATCGGGTTGACTGAGGGAGACATTAAGTTTTTGTTTCGAAACTATCCACTTTGTTTGGCTTGTTCCGAGGAGAAGATCAGGGCTTCTTTTGATTTTTTAGTGAATACCATGAAGCTTGATGTCCCTTCTATTGTTGCGCGTCCCTTGATTCTTATGTTTGGATTGGAGAAACGGGTTCGCCCTCGGATGAATGTCTTGAAGGTTTTGAAGTCAAAGAATTTGGTAAATGAAAACGTGAATTTGATTCATGTGATAAAAGTAAGTGAAGAGCGCTTTCTAAGGAATTATGTCGAGCCGTATCAGGAGTTGGTACCAGAACTGATGGATGTGTATCATGGTTCCATCCCAGCTTAGCTACAAAAGTCTTTGACCTTGACGAGTTTATGTCTTGAAGGCACTTTGTTGTTGTTCATGTCAGGTAATGTTAACCATTCTACATCATTTATTGAGTAGATAATTCATTGAGGAATTAGTGAATATTTACTGACAATCGGACTTCTGTATCGAAGATGAGGAGTTTTGTTCAAGCGCAACGCAAGCCACCCTGCCACAACTCCAGCCATCAGCGTCTTTAAGGTTTATTGTTTCCTTTTTTTTTAAATCCTGGCTTGTATAACCTTCTTGAATACTTGACAGTTAACGAAAGATTATGAATAAAGGATTTAACTTCTCTATGTGTTTCAGCGTAATTGATTACATTATTGAGTTTGGTTCAGCCCAGCTATGAAACCAGAATAATGAAAGTTAAGTGGTGAATCCTTTTGCGAAGCATGTTTTATGGACCTTAAAGCTATGAATCAATTCGAGAAGCCTAAAAATTTCAGATTTTGTCAGAAATAAAGTTGATAAATTGTTTAAACCACATTCTTATTGAATGAAAGTGTGCTCTTATATAGAAATAACATCATGTTGCAGGATGGAGTTTCCCAAGCTTCTATTTTGAAACTCGTTATGCTGCAACCTTGGGTTATACTTGAGAAGTCTGAAAGAATGGTGCATGCAATCAAGGCTGTTAAGGAGTTAGGTCGTCATCCGAGTTCTTTAATGTTTATCCATGCGCTCAGACCTATTCCGTGAATGAAGAAACTTGGATTTCAAAAATGGAGATGTTTAAAAACTTGGGTTGGACTGAAGAAGAAATTAGGCACATGCTCCAACACTATCCACTATGTTTTTCCACTTCGGATGAGAAAATTAGAGCTTCTTTGGATTCTTTTTCTGAATGAAGTGAAATATGATTGGTCCATGATTATTGGCTACCTCAAGTGTCTTATCTCTTATGTATGGTCTGGGAACAAGGGTTCGCCCAAGGTTTAAAGTGTTCAAGGATCTGAAATCAATGAGTTTGGTAAAAGAAAAGACCAAAATTTCTTATGTTTTGAATAGATCGGAATTGGAATTCATTGAGAGATGCATACTTCGGTTTGAGGGGAATGTACCACATTTGATGGAATTGTATCGTGGAACCGCCTCAACCAACAAAGAGTGACCTCTATAACATTATTAAACAATTATTGGGCTGAAGATGGAAAATTGCTCTTGCAGATTTTGTTGAAGTGGTCGCCAACAATTTGTTTCGCCGTACCAGTGGAGGATTGTGACCAGTGTTACAATGCAATTACGTCTAATCTGATATTGTGCACGGTGAGTACTGTGGAGTTTAATAATTCTAAACATGCTGGTTGAGCAAATATGATTGAGTTGTGTATTTGGGAAGGTGGCATTTTTGGTTTGGTGTCTTTTGGTTCCAAATGCAGGTTTTAGGCTAAGTCCAAATTCAGGCTTATAAGGTTTTTGAGTCCCGCATTATACGACGTCATTTTTGGAGAAGCGGGAGATTCGCATTCGAAGGAAACGTCGTCGTTCCATTTGGATTGTCCGAGTTCGTTGTTGGACGACATCGTTGCACTAAAGGGCGAGACGCGCCAATGACCGGTATTTCTGTTACGCTCAAACGCTGCGTTTCAACGCAGCTCGAGCTTCGTTTATAAGCTGGGTTGGAAATTGAATTAGGGTCACGATATTGGAAATTGGGGCTTCTGAATTCGAGAGCGATTCTTGGGATTTGATAGCGTCGAACGTCTGCGATTGATCGACTGAGAATGATACGAAGTTGAGCAAAAGATATTGGTGCGGGGTGTGCGAGAACAAGTCGAAGTTGATTGGACGGAGGGCTGCTGCAAGGTAAAGCCGTCATAGCGATTCCGGTGACGATTGCAGGGCGTCGACTAAGGGCTTTTGTTCGTCGACACATAGGAAAGTCTCAGTTCTGTGTAATTTGATTTTTATTGCCTAATTTATGTAATTCGGATTGGGTGGGAACCTAGGGCTCTTATGAGTCTCATCTAAACTCTCTTGTATATTTATGCTCAATCAATAAAGCTAAAAATTAACTTAATCATTCCGCAATAACAATTGGTATCAGTAGCTTGACTAATCTTGATTGATTTCTATCACTTTTGATTAGAAAAGATCCTTCGGATAGGGTGTTCCATTAGGAAGTTCAAATCTATTGTGATTTCCTATCTCACTGTCTATTCTTATTCTTCTGATTAAGAACTGATTGTGTGCGTTCTCTGATGGATGATAGTGTGAGACTAAAGCTCTACGATGGAACAACTGATTTATCCATGTGGAGAGTGAAGATGAAGGTCATCCTCATAAGAGAAAAATGCTATAGAGCAGTGACCGGGGAGTGGCTGGATCCCACATCTGAGGAGAGGAAACAAGAACTGAGGGAATTGGCTCATTCAAAGATAATGGTAAGACTTGTTGATGATGTCTTAAGGCAAGTGGTTAGTATTTCTGATGCTAAAGATCTTTGGGACACTTTAGAAACTATCTACCTTACTAAGTCTTTGCCTAGTAGAATTGCTTTGCTATGCAAACTGTTTAACTTCAGAATGGATACATCTCTATCCATTCAAGAAAATCTTGATGCTTTTCTTAGAATGACACCAAACTTGGTTAGATGTAAGGATAAGATAGAAGAAACCCACCAAGCTGTTATTTTGTTGAATGCTTTGCCTCCTCAGTTTGACATTGTTAAAGATGTGATTCAATATGGTAGGGATGCTCTTGCTAAAATTACTGAAACTAAGGTGTTTAAGTCTAAGGGCTCAACTAGGCTTGAAACTAAGTCTGACAATAAGAATGATGTAATGATGTTTAAAGGCAAGAAGAAACACAAACATAAGGAAAAATCCACTGTAAAACCAAACTTTAATTCAGGGCAGTCCAATAGGTCTTTAGCAACTGTCGAGTGCTATTATTGTGGTAAAAATGGTCATTATGCTACTACTTGTACTAAGAAACAAACTGACAGAGGTCAAAATGATAGTAATAAAGATCAAAATGCTAAACAAACTGGTTTTACAAATGTTTGTGAACATTGTAATCTCTACAGAAATGAATTGCTTGTTGTTTCTTCTACTAGTGATGCTGATTCTTGAATCTTAGACTCTGGTTGCACCATGCATGCTACTCCTAAATCTTTGTTTAATTCCTTGAAGTTGATTAATGGTGGTGAAGTTATTAATGGTGTGTTGACTATTTCCCCTGTCGAGTTGACTTTTTGTGAAACATGTGTTTTGAGTAAGAAATCTGCTCACCCTTTTCCTAAATCATCTTATAAGGCTGTTAAGCCTATTGAATGTGTTCATGTTGATTTATGGGGCTCTTCCCAAGGCACAACTGTTGGTGGAAGGCTCCACTTCTTGTCTTTGATTGATAATTTCTCTAGGAGAGTTTGGGTTTATCTGTTGAAGTATAAGAATGAAGCTTTTGATTACTTTAAACACTGGAAAGCCATGGTAGAGAACCAAACTGGTTTGAAATCGATTGCTTTAAAAACAGACAATGGCTTAGAATTTTGCAATAATGAATTTAATCTGTTTTGTAAAGAACATTGTGTTAAAAGACTCTTGACTGTTCCTGGTACCCCACAACAAAATGACACATCTGAAAGAATGAATAGAACTTTGTTAGAAAAGGCTAGATGCTTATTGCTTAGTTCTGGTACGAAACATTCTATGTGGGGTGAATCTGTCATAACTGCATGCTATTTGATCAATAGATGTCCCTCATCTGCTATAGATTTTAAGACTCCTTTTAAGATGTGGTTTGGCAGGAAACCTAGCTTAACTCACTTAAGGCTCTTTGGTTGTACAACTTATGCCCATGCTTCACAGGGTATAAGCTTCAACCAAGGGCTCTTAAGTGTGTGATGATAGGGTATCCTAAAGGAACAAAGGGTTACAAGGTGTTGCTGATTCAGTCTGGTGGTTATAAAGTGATTGTGTCTATGTCTGTGACTTTTAATGAGAGTGATTTTCATTTTAAGTCAAGACTAACATCTCAAAGTGAGTAAGTTTCAGGTTCTCACAGTGATTGCAGTGAGAACTTTGTCCCCAGAACCTACCTGGTAGATCCACCTGATGGAGCTGATAATCAAGGTGAATTTGATCAAGGAGTATTGCAGAATGACAACACAGAAGATCAAGGTCAGCACCCTCACCAATTAGGTGGGGGAGAGGTAACAAAACTTGAACATGATCAGCCCTTAAATACTGAAAATATTGGGAACAGTGGAAATGTTGATATTGCTGCTGATAATGATCATGTTGATGCTATGGCAGATAATGTGATTGCTGATAATGTGATTGCTGAGAATGCTGACCATGCTGATATTGATAATCCTTTAGCTAACTTTGTCCGAACCTAGAACTAGGATAGCTAATAGGAGATATGATGATTGTGTCACAAATGTGCTTGAGTATGCATTGTTGGTGTCTGAAATGATAAAACATGATATATCTGTTCCTGAAACTTTTGAAGAAGCTGTCAATTGTAAGCATGCAACTGAATGGATTAATGCTATACATGATGAAATTCAATCCATGGATGATAATAACACTTGGAAACTAATTTTATTGCCTAAGAATGCTAGAGCTATTGATTGTAAATGTATTTTCAGATTAAAAGATGGCAACAGCCCTGCTGAACCTCCAAGGTTCAAAGCAAGACTTGTTGCAAAAGGTTTTTCACAAAAGGAAGGAATTGACTATAATGAGATCTTTGCATCAGTTGTTAAGTATAAAACTTTGAGGCTTTTGTTAGCTATGTCTACTATTTTTAACTAGGAAATTGATCAAATGGATGTTAAAACTGCCTTCTTGAATGGAGATCTAGAGGAAACTATCTATATGAGACAACCAAAAAGTTTTGTTGATAGGAAATTCCATGAGCATTTTGTTATCTGAATAAATCTATTTATGGTTTAAAGCAATCTCCAATACAATGGAATATAAAATTTGATGCTTGTATGACTGATCTTGGTTTCTCTAAAAGCAAATATGATTCTTGTCTCTACTTGAAAAATATGAATGCTAGGTATCGTGCCTTTGTTCTCTTATATGTTGATGACATTCTTATCATAAGTGAGTCAAGACCTAATGTTAATAACATTAAGTCTGATATGAAAAAACACTTTGATATGAAGGACTTAGGTGTAACCCAAAGGATTTTGCGTGTTAGGATAACTAGGGACAGAAATAAGAAGATCATGTACTTGTCTCAAACTGATTATCTTGAAAAGGTGTTAGACAAGTTCCAACTGAAAAATACTAAACCATCTCTAGTGCCCTTAGGAGGGCATCTTGAATTATCCAAGCATGATTGTCCTGTGACTGATGAAGATAAATTGAAAATGAGCAAAGTTCCTTATGATGTTGCTGTTGGTTCTATAATGTATGACATGCTTTGCACTAGACCTGATTTGGCTTTTGGTGTGAGTGTTCTTAGTAGGTTTATGTCTAATCGAGGAGATAAACATTGGATTGCTATAAAATACTTGCTTAAGTACATTTCAGGAACTAGAAATCTAAGTCTAATCTATGGTTCACATGCCCCTAAGACTGAGTTGTATGGATATGTAGACAGTGACTATGCTAGAAACAAAGATAACAGAAAATCTACTACTGGTTTCTTCTTTACATGGGCTGAGAATTGTGTGTCGTGGAAATCTCAGTTGCAACATATTGTTGCTCTATCCTCAACCGAGGCTGAGTACATAGCAGCAACTGAGGCATCCAAGGAAGCTATTTGGTTGAAGGGTATTTTACAAGAAATTGATATAAATACTTATGTGCCTATTACATTCATGGATTCCCAAAGTGCTCTATGCTTGTGTAAAGATCATGTCTATCATGAAAGGTCCAAACATATTGATGTTAGGTACCATTTTACTAGGGATATGATTGAATCAAAGGAATTCGAGATTAGAAAAATCCTAGGGAATTAAGAACCCAACAGATTTTGGAACTAAAATTGTGACTACTAACAAGTTTCAGTTTTGTAGAGATGCTTTGTTTATAAGAGCTGTGACATGAAGCAATTCTCCTCCATCATCTGGTAAGGTCAGGTACACCCTGCCATGTTCTTCAGTTTTCAGTTTCTTTCATTTCAGTTTCATAGTTTTTACCCTTAGGTTGTTTTAGCTTTAATAAGAGCATGTTAGGATTAAGAGGGCATTTGTTCAGTTTAATAATCCTAAACATGCTGGTTGAGCAAATATGATTGAGTTGTGTATTTGAGAAATTGTCATTTTTGGTTTGGTTCTCTTTGGTTCCAAATGCAGGTTTTAGGCTAAGTCCAAATCCAGGCTTATAAGGTTTTTGAGTCCCGCATTATACGGTGTCATTTTTTGAGAAGCGGGAGATTTGCGTTTGAAGGAAACGTCTTCGTTCCATTTGGAGTGTCCTAGTTCGTTGCTGGACGACACCGTTCCAATAAAGGGGGAGTCGCGCCAATGATCGATATTTCTATTACGCTCAAACGCTGCGTTTCAACGCAGCTCGAGCTTCGTTTACAAGCTGGGTTGGAAATCGAATTAGGGTCACGAGATTGGAAATTGGGGCTTCTGAATTCGAGAGCCATTCTTGGGAATTGATAGCGTCGAACGTCTGCGAGTGATCGACTGAGAGTGATTCGAAGTTGAGCAAAGACGATTGGTGCGGCGTGTGCGAGAACAAGTCGAAGTTGACAGGCCAGATGGTTGCTGCAGGGTAAAGCTGTCGGAGCGATTCCGGTGACTATTGCAGGGCGTCGACTGAGGGTTTTTGTTCGTCGACACATAGGGAAGTCTCAGTTCTGTGTAATTTGATTTCTATTGCCTAATTTGTGTAATTCGGATTGGGTGGGAACCTAGGGTTCTTATGAGTTTCATCTAAACTCTCTTGTATATTTTTGCTCAATCAATAAAGCTAAAATTAACCTAATCATTCCGCAATAACAACTACTCTCTGTTTTGCCATATTCTGTAAAACTGTCTCATTACTTCAAATTAAACCAAGTAATGAAAGGTGAAGTTATGATCAAATAAGGTACTAGTCAAAATGGTACCTACGCCTCCCATCAGAATCCGCAACTCACATTGTAGAAACTGGTAGGAACAAATCGGAATTCGATCAGTGATGATCGGATTGAATCATCGATGAATTGTTCCGGGTAGGGTTTAAGAATTGGGGAAAATTTCCAGACGGGAATCTTTTGTTAAAAAAAAATCCTATGTTTCATTAATTAATGAATGAAATACAACTGACTATATTTGTACAAATCAGAAATTTACAGAATACGCCATCAGACCATATAAAAAAAATTGCCTACCTAGAATTAAATACAAAACTCCTACAAGGAAGTGCATTTAAACATATTTTTAGGATAGAATTCAGGAGGCAAGCCCATATAAACATCTTCATCGAGAAGACCATGTAAGAAAGAATGATTGACGTCTAGCTGGTACAACTTGTACCAGCTAAAATTTGTGAGAGGCAGCCACATCAAAAACTGTAACATCTGCTAAAATTAATTTAAATAAATTAAACAAATTAAACAAATGTAAATAAATTAGACTAATATGATAAAGAATAAAAATGTGTATATTGTGCTGATTTTGAAATGGGCTGGAAAAAAAAATAAGACAAGAAATGGGTAATTAGACGTGAATTTTGATGGGAGATTGAAGATTAGGGTTGGCAAAGAAAGAAAGAAAAAACGGTAGAGTGATGAGGCGATTTTGAAGATGAGCTTGATGTCAATCTTGCAGTGGGCTATTGAATCAAAAGGGGGAGGTAGAACAAAATCGGAGTTGCAATCTGACAAAGGCAAAGGTGAGTTGAGGCTTTTTGATCTTACCGATGGTTTTGAGAGAAGTTGATAATAAATTGTAGAATGAAATGTAGTCTCAGCCGTTATGGACTGAGTTGTAGTTGTACTAGTTAATGTAGTCTCAGCCGCTACAGACTGAGTTGTAGTTGTATTAGTTAATGTAGTTACTGTAGTGTTCTGTGGGATAGTATGGACTTCCAGTTGGGCACGTTGGTCTTTTATCTGTTTATTTAGTATTAGTCGGCCAATTCTTCAGTTGTGCCTTTCTCGGAAAATCCTGTTCTGTAGCCAATTTGGCGTTTCAATCGAGAGAAAAAAAGTTATCAATTTGGGTGTCGTCGAAGGAAAGCGTGTATTGTGAAGGAGTGAGGTCGGCTGACAAGGTGAGTTGGTGATGTTCAGATTTTTAACTTTGTTTGCTGATGAATATCTTCAAGGAAGTAGAAGGGAAATTGATAAGTGATGGCTGTCATGCTTATTGGGATCAGGAAATTAAACGGAAACTTACTTTTGATGGTAGCAAGAGGACTCGGTAACTTCGGCAGTTTGTCAACAAATTCTCATCAAGGTGAGTCATCATTTCTTTGTAGATGGATACAATTAGCAGACGTGTTTGATCGGTCTTGTGTAAAATTGAAGCTAGTCCGAGTCAAGAAAGATGAAACTTTTAGGCTCGAGTTATTATTTATGTTGTAATTCAGGACTACAATATTAATCCAATTCCTCAGTTGTGATTCAATTCGTAAACCCTAGAATTGATTTGAACTTGAAAGAAAATGCGGAAACTAAATTGCACAAGGATTTTTATAGTGGTTCACCTCTAGGTGAGAGGCTAATCCACTTGAGCTCACTAGCTCGCCGATTTCACTATGAAAAGATCTTGGAACCGACCGGAAAAGTCATCGGAGTACAAATCGGATTACAAACTTTGAACATCGAAGCTACAAACTGCGATCTCACACTGGACCGATTCACTTGCTTCAATCGAACGCCGGAATGCGCGTAAACCTCTTCTGAATCAAAGCCCTCAACCAATTTCAAAATACGCTCACGATTTGGGGTCGAACGATTCTGATTTGTGTTTCTGGGTTTTGGATGAACCCTAACTGAACAAAAGAGATGACTTAATACGGATTCGCCCAGATTGCATCTCAACCATCCATCCGCGTCTAATCCTGGTCGTCCAATTCGAATCCAATCCGCGCCACGGATCGAGCTGACGTGCCGCGTTCTAACTGGTCCTCGCAGCAATGGCTTCTAACGACATCCAACGAATCCTCTTCGAAACAGCAATGACGCGCGGCCTTCAGCAACGACTCCAAAATACGCGCCTGTATTTGATTGAGCT
Organism: Rhodiola kirilowii; assembly: GCA_033675215.1. Taxonomy (NCBI): domain Eukaryota; kingdom Viridiplantae; phylum Streptophyta; class Magnoliopsida; order Saxifragales; family Crassulaceae; genus Rhodiola; species Rhodiola kirilowii. The sequence continues at coordinate 38,059,064 of CM066198.1, forward strand.
TTAGCGACGGCTTCTTTCTTTCTTCAGCGACGACTCACCTGGCTTTTAGCGACAACTCTGGAATTCCAGCAGAAAAAACTGTTTTACATCCTTTAATCCTCCACCTAAAGCAGTCATTCCTTCAGGCCACTTTAGGCCTTTAACTTAGCTCCAGAAAAACCTTTTCATAGAGAACCGACTGAGCTCTTTCATTGCTTAACCTGCAAAACAAATTACTCCACAGACAATAGTTTCAAGCAAAGTTTGAACTTAGTGTAAGTAACAGTTTTAGTTCCCATATCTGCAGGATTATATTCAGTTCCAACTTCATCTACAACAACATCATTATTTTCTATCTTGTCTCTAACAAAGTGATACTTAATATCACAATGCTTTGAACGTTCATGGTTCTCTGGGTCTTTACTTAAGCATATGACAGATTGGCTATCACACTTAACAATGGCAGTTCCACTAAACAACTTAGCTTCACTTAACATACTCTGTAACCACATGGCTTCTTTCCCAGCATCACACAAAGCAATATATTCAGACTCAGTAGACGAAATAGTGACTATGGACTGCAGTTGGGAATTCCATGAAACACATCAAGCACTAAGAGTAAAATAGTGCCCTCTTAATCCTAACATGCTCTTATGTAGATTTCCTAGTGTCTCTATCACCACCAAAATCAGCATCAACATACCCTATCAGTTTTAAATCATCCTGTCTCCTTTTATAACACAAACCAACATCCAATGTGCTTCTTATATATGCAAAAACATGTTTCAGGGCCAACCAATGATTTTTTCAGATAACAGGCATGCTCAGGGTATTTTTTTTATCTATAAAACCAGGGGTTGTTTCATATATATTTGCTCATCTAACTCTCCATGAAGGAAATCAGTATTCACATCAAGTTGTTCAAGTTCTAAGTCATTAATAGCAACCAATGCAAGCATGATTCTAATAGTCTTAAACTTAACAACAGGTGCAAATATTTCATGGTAATCAATACCTTCTTTTTAGGTGAAACCCTTAGCAACCAGCCTTGCCTTGTACCTTGGTGGATCCTCATCCTTGATCCTGAACAGCCACATGCAGTCAACCAACTTATGGTGTTCTGGCTTTTTGACCAGAACCCAGGTTTGATTAGTCTTATGAGACTCCATCTCATCAAGCATTGCAGCCTTCCATTTCTCACTATCCCTACCCTCAATTGCTTCCTGGTAAGTATCAGGTTCATTTTTTTCTTTAGTAGCTATTAGGGCAGTGGATACTAGATCAGCTTGGGAATATCTACTGGGTAACCTAGGCCTTCTTCTAGGCCTATCTCTGGCAAGCTGCCAGTTAGCTAACACATCTTGGGTAGCATTCTCATATTCCTCCACCTGATCTACATTTTCAGCATGTTCATTAGGTTCATTCTGGTCATTGCCTGGTTCTGGTTAGGGCATATCTGGCTCTATATGGTGTTCTACCTGATTAGTGTGCTCATCATTTTAAGGAGGATCAATATCAAACAGTGATCTATCAGATGGTGGTGCAGGGGAGGCATCATTATTTGCATTACTGTTATTTTTATATGGGAAGGCATTCTCATCAAAAATAACATCTCTAGTGATTAGTATTTTAATTCCCCTAGCATTCATATCCCACAACCTATAACCCTTAGTACCCATTGATCTTTGATAACCTAAGAAAATGCACTTAGTTGATCTAGGATCAAGTTTTCCCTCCCTATTATGAGCATATGCAGCACACCCAAAAATCTTCAATTCTTTAAGATCATGTTTCTTACCATTCCACAATTCCATAGGACATTTAAATTCAAGCATTCTATTGGGACTCCTATTAACAAGATATGCATCAGTGTATAATGCTTCGCCCCAAAAAGACTTAGATAAACCATAAGTGAACAACAAACATCTCAGTTTTTCAAGCAAAGTTCTATTCATTCTCTCAGCTACTCCATTTTGTTGTGGAGTTAATCTCACAGTTTTGTGTCTCAAAATGCCATGTTCAATGCAGAAATTATCAAACTCAGCATTGCAAAATTCCGAACCATTATCAGTCCTTAAAGCCTTAACCTTTTTACCAGTATGATTTTCTTCTAACAGTTTCCAATCTTTAAACTTAGTGAAGGCCTCATCTTTTGTTTTTAACAGGAAGGTCCACACTCTCCTAGAGTAATCATCCACCATGAGTTTCATTAGACTCAGGTCCCCAAAAGTCAGCATGCAAATACTCTAGAATTGCCTTACTTGAGTGAACTCCACTAGTGAACTTCAGCCTGTGCTGTTTGGCCAGGACACAAGGTTCACAAAAGGGCAACTGAGTCACCTTTTCAGCAAGGATACCTTGCTTATTCAGGCACTCAAGTCCCTTCTGACTCATGTGTCCTAGTCTAAGATGCCACTTTACAGTTGCATCTTCACAAACAGCAGGGTAGGCCTCCTTAGTTCCACTATGGTATGAACCATCAAGTATATAAACACTGCCAGCCTTACTACAAGTTAAAACGTGTTTATTATTCTTAAACACAGTAATAACACCATTCATAGTAGTATATGAACAGCCAAAATCATCAAGAGAACCAAGGGAAATAAAATTTCTTCTAAGGCCAGGTACATGTCTTACTTTGGTTAAAGTAACCAGTTTACCATTATTCAATTTTAGGCTTATACTACCTATCCCCATGACCTTACACACATTATTATTTCACATGTATACATTTTCACTGGCAGTAGGAGCTAGGCCATCAAACCAGTGTTTGTTTGGGCACATGTGAAAAGAACAGCCTGAATCTAATACCCATTCACCACCTGAGTCCCCACTGATAACAGTTAGAACCTCTGGTGATGAACTGGCTTTATCAGAAGTCAAGGCCAGGTTATTTTCAGAGTTTATAGGGTTCTTTGGCCTAGCTAACCACTTATGGCAATTCCTCCTAAAGTGACCCACCTTCCCACAATGATAACACTTTACCTGAGATGATTGGCCTTGTTTTGAACTGTTATCATTTTCATTATGGTTTTTATCAGACTTGGACTTATGTTGGAACTTATTTCTATTAGACTAAAATGAGGGCTTCCCAGACTTAACAAACAAACCAGAGGCAGACTTTGCTTTTTGGTTTTTAAGCTCTAGTTCTCTAGTTTTCAAGGCAGCACAAAATTTATCAAAGGTAGGCACATCACCAGTATACTAAAATGCATCCTTAACAACATGATGACTTCCACGCCAAGCCATCCGATATTCTCTCAGCCAATCTACATATATTTGATCGCCTATCTAATCTTTGGTGATGACTTTTTGATCGTCGATTGGCTCCAATCAAATAATCTCGTCGATATCTTCTGGATATCCAGATCTTCATTCCAATCTTCATGAGATATCTTCTACGGTAAGTTAGTCAGGCGGTCTTCAATTCTGGTGAGGAGATATTCGAATGACATCTCAAATATCTGTTTCTTCGCTGACCGACTTCAACCAAAAAGATCCTCTATCTTCAGAACCTTCCGGATTCAAATCATGCGTCTGCTGCACGCTGTACTTTTGTTCCAGTCCGTGGTTGAACTCTTCTTGAACTCTAGCTCGAACCGTCTAAAGCCATTTTTCCAAAGCCATGCCATTCATGGGAACATCAATCTCCCTCTTGGCATTTTGGCAAAACCAAATCTACGCTTTAGACACAACTTGAGGAACCAGAATATACCTCAAAATACTCCCCCTTTTTGCCATAAACTGGCAAGGGGTCCAATCGAGCAACCTGGTCTCATCGGCATCTGGAATCTTGTGAACTCCCCCTCGAACATAGCCTGGGATAGTGACGCATACTGTGAGTCAGTCGGACCATGGTGTCTCAGTAGCTGTTTGACCACAGGTCAGCAGATGATGGGTTTTTGATGATCTGGTTTCTTGAACTGATTCAGCTTGTCCAGTACTGACGCGTGGTAGTCCTTCTTTAGACATATCTCTCTTTGGCTCATGACATCATGTCTTTTCTTCAAGCAGGACATCAACTCTCTCCGTCTGGGATATCGCAAAGCGCGCACCAATTGATTGATTCTTGTCCTCTGCGCGTGTTCGTCCTCCAGTATAATCTTCACCTCCTCCAGTAGCTGTCCGCGTTCAGCTCGGGGCAACTTCTCACTAGCAGCTCTCCTTATGGACGACTCAGGTGCGTCCTTCCTGTTCAACCCGGGGTCCTTCAGATGATTCTTATGTCGACCCTTGAACAGCTTGTGATCAACTACCAACTTCAATGGAGCACTTGACAGTCTATCCTGGTCAATCTTCAAATCTGGATGCTGGTTGATGATCAGCTCATAGATAAGCGATGGGAAGATTATCTTGTGTAGAGACTTTGTAGATATGGCGTGTTCTACAATCTGGTCAAACATAGTTCTTCCCATGTCAATGAGCATCCTGTTTCCAATCTGGTAGAGCAGCTATTCCATCTCCTTGCTGACCGTGGTTCTATGAGATGTAGGTTTCCATTTGATTATGGCGATGAAGAACAATCTTGTCAATGTGGTCAGATCTGTAACTAGGATGGAAGGGTCTTCCCACCGAGGGTATGCTCCAACAGTTATACAGCTCGCAATCTTGTCATAGTTCTTCCTCTTTCACCACCTCGTAAGGATCATCCATTGCAAAGTACACATTGATGATCTCAGGATTAATCTTGACCTTCTTTCCTCTTACAAAGACTATGCCACAGTCTTTATCACCAGCAATCCAAAACTATTTTGGTAGATTTGCAATAGCTTCTCGCACCAACTGATCATCAAATTATTTGCATCTTTGGACGGTCCAAATCATATTAGTATCCTTCAAGAGCTGAATATCCTCTTTCCTTTGTACTTCTTCTCATCAAGCAGCCTCTCAGAGATGATCTATATTTTCTGCACTGCCTTCCACTTGGATGGTGCGTCTGTACTGGCAAACCATACTCCTTGCTTAGTCACTCCAGTTGGAACAGACCTTGGAACACTCCTCTTCCTTTTCTTGGATGCACTTGCTCCCCCTGCATCTGTTCACTTACCATCCTTCTTAGTAGTTACTACAGTCGAGCATGCTTGGATGATCACTTTCTTCTTCGGTCTCTTCTTTTCAGACTTCTTGAGCTCAGCCAATGAAACTGAGTCCTTATCATCCTCTTGTGTGTTTTCATCCTCAAGCTCTTCTGGAACAGTCTTCAGCAACTCCACAACTGGATCGATTGACTGTTTCAGCTTCCTTGGCATATCAGTCACAACTCCTTTTTGACTAACAATCCCTTCCTTCTACTTTCCTGTCTTCTTTAGCACGGAGCCAGTGGCATCTACCTTTGCATTCAACAGCTTCTGCTTATCAGAACCACAATCTTAGCCCTACTGACTTCACCTTCTTCTGCAGCATCGGCCACAGAATCTACAATAGGTTTCAAACCCTTTGGCTTCCCATTAACCACTTTGTCACCCTTATGACTCACTGAATCTTTACCAATCGCCCGTACTTCCTCATCAACAGAATTGAGCGTAGTAACCTGGGAGTGAGAACAAGGGATTACCTCATTGAGGGGTGGTTCAGCCATTGCCTGATTTTCCTTCACAGTCTGCACACTCCCTTTAGTTGGATTAGGATCAGTCTTTGACGCCTTTGAAGTAGCTTCTTTAAGTTCTGTCACAGCCACCTCTTCTCCCTTCTTTTTCCCTTCTCCGATCTTAGGGTTTGCTGATATTGTATCCTCATCCAACTTTGATTCAATTGCCTTTTTGATTTCTCAAATATTTGGACTCCTCCACTTGCCAAAAACGGTCATGTGTATATCTCTTGAGATATTTGTCCAATCACCTCTCTCCTCCTTCATATGCTTTAACGCCTCATAAAGCTGCAAATATGTTGAACTTAGTAATCAGTTCCAACCACGTACCATCTGTTCCAGCCCCCTTCTTTGGTAGGTCAGCACATCTGATTTGTTGGGGCTCTGCTCTTGGATGACCTCCGTCTGGAACACTTAGTTGGCGATAACACGCAGACCCAGAGAGGATCTAAGTGTTTCGAACTGAGCGGCGTCTAGTGGCATGGTGAGTACGACAGTTACGGTTGTCATGTGTTTTGATGTGATGACCTTCTTCTCTACTAGCTCTCTGATGAAGTGATATATGCTCATGGAGTGTTGTACTGGGTTCTTGGGCAGAACCTTCTTCACCCGTTCCATTCTGTGTTCAGACAGATTCTGCTTTATACATAGGAACTGAGTGCAGCAGCTCCCTGCAGCGATGCTCTCTTGCTCTCCCGGCACCTGGTCATGTGTTCCAGGAAGGTGTTTCATCTCTCCCACTATGTTCAACTGGAGCTCCTTTTGCATCCATCTCACGAACTGGCCAACCAGCTTCTGTGTACTCATGACGAACATATGCTTCTGTACTCCCCCTCGCTCATAGCCATGGTCGATGAGGAACGTCTCGTACCATGCTCTGAGTGCTTGTGTGAGTCCGTACATAGTCTTCTTCAGTTCGTGACTATGCGCAAGATGATATGACTTCCATGCTTCAGATCTGGTGAACTCTCCCAGTTCCACGTGAATGGCCACCACCCAAATCTCATCAATAAATGCTTTGTTGACATTCTTCGGACTGGATAAGCATGCAGTCAGTTCTCGATACTTGATCTCATTCGCTCGACTCTTCATTACTTTAGATGGATCTTCAACAGTTTCTGTGATTGGATAATGCTTGATAGTTCTCCATGAGGGTTGCATCGCATGTGCATTGTCAAGTGTCCCAGCTGGAGTAGGTGTGACTTCATCAGCTGGAACTCCCTCTGGAACTTTATCTTCTATAGACTTGGTCTGAATGGGTGTTTCAGACGATGTCCCACGTCTAACTTTATCATCTTCTGGAACTGAGTTTAGGGCAACGTCGTCTTTCACCTTTCCAGAAGAAGACACCATACCTGTCCCTTGCAATTCCATCTCATATATCGTGTTTGTCGAACAGATAGTGGCAGCTCCTGTTCCAACTGTGCCTAGAAAGTAGCTTTTGTTTGTTGACCTACTTCCTTCCATCAGTGTGTCTCCATTCCTATCAATACTTGACAGCAATCACGAGTGAATGTAACAGACTGTCCTTCATCACACAATCTACTGATACTGATCAGGTTCACCTTTAACTCATCCACTAGGAGGATAACCTTGAGCTCGGGTAGATCCGGAACCTTCAATGGCCCACAGCCGATCACCTGGCCCTTCCCTCCATCTCCAAAAGTGACAAACTGACGCTTGCGAATAGGTTTAACATTGATGAGATATTGAGGATTACCTGTCATGTGAGCCGAGCATCCACTGTCGAGGTACCAGCATTCTTCCTTCATGTGACTGAATGCGCTAAGAGCCACGAAGCACACTTCTTTCCTTGTTTTTGGTTTCCAGACTTGTCTGACTCGAGGGGTGACTCTGGATTCCATTACTTTTCGCTCAGCCAGAAGTAGTCGACACCTTGATTTGATGTGCCCCATCTGATAGCAATGCCAACATGTACGATTGTTTCCTCTCCATTCAGTGCCATGTCTTCCACGATTGGGCATGAGCTGCTTTCTTCCTTGATTCCCAAGCTGCTTCTCAGGGTAGTAGTTCACACTCTGTTCTGCTCTCTGTGCAGGTTTTAATCTTGCCTTAACACACGAAGTCTTATCTGAGCCACTGTTACCGTTGAAGCCGAGACCTCTATGTCCATCTTTAATTCTTTGGGATCTGAGTATGGATTCCAAGTTCTTTGAGCCTGAGTTCAGCATCTTTGCCGATCCTTTGAACCTGCTCAAATCTTTCATGGTAGCGACATGATTATCTCTCTCCATCTCGATTTGCAACTCCAGGGATTCTACCTTGTTCAGAAGATGGACTTCTTTGCGGCTCAAGTCATCATTCTTTCCCCTTAGCTCCACCAAGCCTGCAGGATGTGTTTCTCTATTTTTCTCCATCTCAGCTTTCAGAATCGATACAGTGTCTAGCAGTTCCACCTTCTGTGCAAGAAGTGATGAGCGTTCTTGATTCATTCCGATCATCTCGTGCTTCAAAACAGATATTTCCTCCTGATGTTCCACCTCCTGGGCAACGAGAAGTTCAACCTCCTGCCACTTTTTATCTTTTTCTTCTGTCAGGCTGGCACTGTTTCTGTGAGCTTCTTGTTCAGACCAATCATCATCCGCCACTTCTTATGCAGTTCCTTGTACGTCTCGGCTGAGGTCTCATGAACAAGTCCTTCGTCATCACTGCTTGATGTGTCGTCAATAGGCTGTTCAGACAGTGCACTGGAGTATGGGCTTTTACTTGTCTCACTGCAGTCTTTAATAGTGACTACAAGTCCCATGATATTGACATTTTCATGCTCTTCTTCCTCATCGTTAGATTCACTGTCTGGACCATCATAGGCTATTTTGAGAGTATCACATGCTTCCTTGTCCACCTCACATTCAGCAATCATTTTGAACACGTTCTCGTCTTCTCCATAGAAGATTGCATTCATGGCCTTTGAACTCCCAACAGCCGCTACTTCATCTGCTTCAGACCATAGAGCTTCAGGTTTTGGCATAACAACTCCTTCAGGGTTGGCCATCATGGGTTCTGTCCATCCTACCAATACAGCTCTCCAAGCCTTTTCATCGAGAGATTTTAGAAAGGCTTTCATCTTGGATTTCCAATAGGCATAATTTGGCCCTTCAAGCAACGGTGGTCGGTTAGTGCTCTGTCCTTCCTTCAAACTCATCTTGAACAGTTGCCGGATCACACTCTGTATGTCAAGTGTCCGCTCTGATACCAATTCAAATCTACTTGTCTTAGTCAAGACGAGTTCCAAATGGTGTTTGCACTGCGTCTCGAACACTTGTTGGACAGTTTCAGGTTATGTTCTAACAGAGACTGGAACACCTTAGCAGACGGTACTTAAACAGAACAAATAGGAGCTCACACGATATGATACCCAGTTCGGTCTTGCCTACTCTGGGGGGCTTCCCACACCCTAAAAGGGACACAAATCTTATTACGAGTATAGATCGAGCGATTCGTGGACTTACACTTACACAACGCCTTGTTTGTAATAGCCTAGCCTCTAACACTCCGTCTCTCGGATTTGCAATCTCGGTTCACCGCAGCTCACCTCGATCCCCTATGGGTAGGACGAGACTTCCCTCTCGACCTAGTCTTGGACCTCCCAGAAGCCCAGTCGCCTTCTCTCGAAGACGTGTCTTGATCACGTGTGTGTGTGCTTGGTAGTTCTTCAAGAACAGTCTGAACAACACTCTGAACAAACTGCTTCTTCACCGTTGATATTCCGGTGTGGAATACTCAGCCGGCCGTCGCTCCTCCTCCAATCTCACGAGTGCTCTCGTGTTTTATTTTCACTCAGGAAGCGATATTCAATCTGGACGCCCTAGCCTTCTTTTTATAGGCTTTGGTGAAGTCCAGATCCAATCTGAATATCTGACAAGCGTATTTTTAACCCTTTATACTTGTCAAAATGTGAGTTTTAGGGGTCAAATTGCAGTCAAACAAAATTTATAACCTTGGTAAGCCAAGGGTCGATCCAAAGAGCAGTGCGTGTGAATACTAGCTAACAGTGTGACCTATTTAGCTATTCCGAATTAATAAAAGGTTTTGTGGTGTTAAAACAAGCAAAAATTAAATAGCAGAAAATAAATGGTTGTATTAATTCAAAGAAAGAATCCCAGAATCCGTACTTCACCCGTGCTAACCCCACTAATCACGCAATCATGTCAAGTCAATTATTTATGCTATCGAATATGGAATATAACCAAAATAACACTAGACAAGTCGCCCATCCACGAATCATTGTCTAGATTAATCTCAATCGTTGAACGCCGCCCATCCACGGATTATCAACGATCTCGATTTATTAAACTAATGGTTTTCCTATTAAATCATGTAAACATGACCTAATATCAATTTCATGCAATCCGGTTAATCCCTAGGGCCCATCCACCTTTCGGCATATAACCTAAGTACGTTCTACCAATGCTAACATGCCCTTTGATGTAAATACATGCATAGAACAATAATATTAAGCACACATTGAAATTGAATAATCGAATCGCATAAATAATAACTTCAATTGATCACATGAGAGTTAGGGTTACATAGGACGGGATCCGTAGGATCCCAGAATAAAGAAGACTACTCACTGTTCATGGTGATTAAACCTAAAACAGTGTATAATGAAAATAAGGGACGAGTAAACCGTAAACGATGTAGCTCGTTGATCCTCACGATAAATTGTTGTCTTCTCTCCCAAGTTAGGGTTTTGCTCCAAAATAACAACAACCTTGAGTTCTGGTCGAGCCCCTCTATTTATAGAATAATTCCCCAAAAATTCCTAATTAATCCCGTGATTTCCTAAAACTAAGTTCGAGTAAGTCCCGTGACAGCCGATCCGTCACGGGCTGCCACGGGCTTTGGGAATTGCACTGCCACGGCTGAGTCTCGTGATGGAGGCAATGGCCTGTGACACCAACTTCGCCACGGGCTCTTGGCTTTACACTGCTACGGCGTTGTCCCGTGACGTCTTCTTTGGCCCGTGACGAATTGAGTTGTCACGGGGTCTGGGGCAGAATTTGCTGTTTAGACTGATTTTCTTCATCTTTTCGTGTAATCAGGTTCATATCGAGTCATCGTGTAATTCAAACCTGAAACACTAGGAAAAGAGATCAAATGATAACAAAGTGTTCGGAAAACAAACCTAATCCATCATCGAATGAGGTGAATAATAGGTCAAGAACTTGACCGATCAAAACACTCCACACTTAGGATTTGTTCGTCCCGAACAAAGTTAGAACGAGAGGCAGAAAAATGCAGGTCTATATGAGGCTCAACCAGACATAAGGGTCTAAACTACCTACTCAAGTGACATGCGATCAATCCTAACTAAAACAAAAAAATAAAAAGATAACTCACTGTCGTAGAGGACACGAATGCATTTAGCATATGCATCAAGCCTTTAAACCCCTAGGCTGCCCTAGTAGGACGAGTATAGTCTCGTGAAGGTTTTCAGGAATGGGACTACCTACAAATCCCCTGTACAACTAACTAACGTGTATACATGAATGATGCTCAACGAGTCACAGTAAAGTCATGGCATACCTTGGATTCATCGTGTTACCTCAACTTTAAGTCAAACATCTTCATCGAAGTTTTCAGACCATCATAGATTATACGAGATATGCATTCAAACGGTCAGTACACACGGCTAGCAATCGACTAATCACATGTTCTAAATAGTTCTATTGCAACGTATAAAGAACAGGAATAGTTACACAAAACATGCTCTCCATTCACCTATGCTATCTAGGAATAGTCCACAGGCACTTGGCGCAAAGCTCATTCTCAAGTGCCAAGGATTAGACAATGACCCGTAAGAGAAGAGGAGCCTGACTTAAGGATTTTCTGAAAAATAGTACAAAAATTTGCATCAAAAATTCAGTGCAAGCACGAGGATCGTCCCTTAGTTTCTAGTACATGAATTCTCAAGATAGGTTATGATTTGCACGGAATGAGAGGATGGAATTACACTATATCAAGCAGAAGGGGGCAGAAATTGTTTCAAGAGTGTTTTCCATATACCAGGGGTGACTTTTCTCACCAGGTCCTTGGTATTTTCTGCTTTCGCAGAATCAATAAAAGCATTTTTTTTCAGATTGGTTTTCTTTCAAAAACAACTATGCTTGGGGCCAATGTTTCACCCACTTTCCAAGATTAAGAACTTTGTTTTTGAGGGGAAAACTTGAAGGTCAATAGTCTAACTCCACACTTAAAGCTTGACATAGTGTATAAATAAAGGCGGGTGCATGCAAATCACGACGAGTGTAGAGAAACACATACTAGCACTAAGGTCACCTAGAAAAAGAGATGTAATTTACGATTTTGACATTTTTGAACCGGTGCCTACTAATTTCAAGTCTCAAACATGCTTTAAGAAATACGTAGAACATGTGACAGTCAAAGGCTAGCAATGATACTGACTCAAGAGAATACACACGCGGTTAAAACTATTTCAAGTCCTAGACTTCAAATCCAAATGAGTGTCAATCAGTCAAGGAGTATCGTAGAAAACGAGGATTTCAATCGCAATACATAGACTGTTGAGCATATGCAGGAATGAACATGAAATGCAATGCGTGTGACTATGCGCTACCCACTCCACACTTAAAAATAAGCTTAGTCCCTAAGCAAAGAAATAAAAGAAAAAATAAGCGTATAGGAACTTCACTCGTGTGTGATGGCGCGATATCCAAGCGACTAATACGATGACCGGTGAGTGAAACACGACTTGTGAGCTGATAGATATAAAGATAAAACACACAAAGCTTCACAAGTAATAGGTTAGCATCGAATAATCGCGGAGACACCTGGATAGGGGTGCCAAGTAAATAGAGTGCAAAAATTGAACCGCATAGGCAAAATACTCAGTCTGAATTTGAGCAGGTCCCGTGACACCAATCTCGTCACGGGCTGTCACGGGACGTTACGGGGGTGAAAATTTGCACTGCTTCGGCCGGATCCCGTGACAGAAACATTGTCCCGTGACGTTCCTTTTGTCACGGGCTGTCACGGGACCGAGATATTGCATTTCGCGAGCTGGGACTCCACACTTAGATTCCTGCAAGGGTCACACGTAATGTACAAGATGCAAATGAAAAATACAATGAAATAAAAAAAACTCACAGCGCGGGTTACTCCCCGAAGAGGCCGAGTTTCACGTCTTGGCGAGACATAGCCAGGGAGAAAGAACTAGAAGCAATCTCCAATGTCGTCAGGTGGTTCCCGGTGTTTCAGGATGTGGTAATGTTTAAGGCTCTGCCCGTCGACCACCATTGACTTTCCTCCCTTGTAGCTAAGCTGGTGGTTGTCCAAAAGTGATCTCTCCACTGTGTAAGGACCACTCCACCTGGTGCGCAGCTTCCCATGAATTAATTTAAGGCGTGATTTGTAGAGAATAGCTCGCTTGGCTCGACTGAATTTTCTGTGCACCATTCGTTTGTAGTGCCACTTTGTCGTCCTCTCCTTAAAGACATCACCTGGGTTGAGAGGAGGCTTCAGCTCTCCCTCGTAGGGTTCCTTACCCGAGCCTGTAGTCTGTTTAGCACCAGCTGCTCCCTCTGTGCTTACCACGCAAACATTCATCGAGACATGGCAGCCCTGTAAAACTCTGCAAGGCTCAATAGAGGTAAGTGAAATAGGATCATTAACAGCAGCAGAGTCTAGAATATCACAGTCAGCAAATAGACTAGGACTCTTAGACATGTCAGGCAAATTAAAAACAATCCTATCACTGCCTACTCGCAAGGCTAAGGAACATCTATCCATGTCAATGACTGCCTTAGCCGTGTAGAGGAATGGTCTACCAAGAATAATTGGGATGTCTACGTCCTCAGAGATGTCTAGCACTATGAAATCAACAGGAAAATGCAGGTTCTTCACCTTGACTGGAACATCCTTCAGAATCCCTCTCGGGAGTCTACAAGAACGATCCGCGAGGCGAATGGTGATATTAGTAGGACAGAGATCACCCAAATTCAATTTAGCATATAAAGAGTATGGCATGATAGACACACTAGCACCAAGATCACATAAGGCACGACGAACTGGAAAACCACCAATATCACAAGGGATAGAAAAACTCCCTGAGTCTTGAAGTTTGGGTGGCATGGGCTGGTTCGTGGCTGCACTACATTCCTCTCTTAGGGCCACATTCTCGATCCCGACAATCTTTCTTTTCCCACTCATAATCTCCTTCATGAACTGCGCATAAGTGGGAATCTGGGTGATCGCATCGGTGAAGGGCATCGTGATGTAAAGAGTATGAACTTTATCGACAAACTGCATGAACTCCTTGTCTCTTCTTGCACCCTTTAGTCGTTGAGGGAATGGAATTGGAGGTCTATAAGGTGCTGGCTCCACTGGCTGCACAGAATTTTCAGCTCGGTTTTCAGCGTCCTTCGACGTTTCCTCTTCAGCGGGTGTAGAATCAAGTACTGATTTCGTAGCAGGAGTTCGAGTGGCTTGAGCTGGCACCATTTCAACATGTTTACCTCCCCGTAGTGTGATGGCATTCACCGATGCCATATGATTCAGACCTGGCTTCGACTGAAGTTTCCCCTGCTCCCTGTTTGCTAAATTTGCTAGTTGAGCAATCTGATTTTCCAGCATTCTGCCATGAACAGCGAGCTCCTCAACAGTCCTTTGCAGGTTCCTTACCTCAGTGGCGGTTTTCTCATATGCCCGTTGCTGATTCTCAGACGTCTTTCTCTGTTCGGTTATGAAGCTTGCTAGCATGGCTTCCATGTTTGACGTCGATCCTGAATTCTGATTTTGTTGCTGCTGGGGCTGGTTGTTGAACTGGTTCCTTGACTGGTAGGGAGCGTTCTCCTGCTGCTGTCTGTAAGGAAAACTTGGTGCGGCCTGATTCTGTGGCTTGTAGGAAAGGTTGGGATTATTCCTGTTCGGATTATCCCACCGGTTTATGCCTGATCCTTGATTGTACTGCCCCGCATAGTTGACATCCTCCTGGCTTCTTCCTTTACTATCTTGTCCCATCACTGGACAGCCATCTGCAAAATGGGAAGGTGAGCCACAAATCTGACAATAGACAGCCGCATTAGCAACAACAAACGACTTCATAGAGGGGCCTGTCTTCAGATTTTTAACTTCAGCTGCAAGCATCTTTACCGTGTTGGTCAACTCAGCAATATCATTGGTGCTATCAGCAAGGTAGAGATCTTGCACACCCTTCTTATCCTTAGGATTTCCTCGATCACTCGTCCAAAGGTGATAATCTTGGACTGCTCTCTCTATAATCTCATAGGTGTCTTCTAGCGGGACTCTGTTCAGTCCCCCACCAGCTGCTTGGTTGATTAAAGTGCGCATCCCCTGATAGAAAGTATCAGTAATCTGCCACAGCTCCAGATTGTGATGAGGGCACAGTCTGGTAAGCTCTTTGTACCTCTCCCAAGCCTCGTAAAGGGTCTCACCATCCATAGAACGGAACGAGATGATCTGATTCCTGAAGTGTGCTATCTTTGATGGTGGGAAGTACTGTTGTAGAAAAGCTTCGGCTAGTTTGCCCCAAGTAGTGAAAGTGCCCTCTGCATGACTGTCGAGCCACCTACTGGCCTTATCAGATAGTGAAAAAGGGAATAACCTCAGGTAGTAGGATTCTGGAGGGACACCATTGGTCTTCACTGTGTTGCACATCTGAACAAACCGCTTGAGATGCTGATGAGGGTCTTCGTTCATCCTTCCTGAAAACTGGTTGTTCTGCACCATCTGAATCAGCCCTGTTTTGATCTCCCATGTATTGTTGGCGATGCCCGGTGGTGCAATGGCTGACTGAAATCCCGAGACACGTGGGACAGTGTAATCTCTGAGAGTCCTGCGCACTGGTTGTTGTAGAGGACGCTGCTGGTCATCTTCGACCACTCCATTCAGCAGGGGTGGGTTGTTTTGATTCATATCCATCGCTGCAAAATTTCGGTTCAGAGCTCGTAGCTACCGAGCTTCGTTCTGGGCCTGACGATTGTTTCTTCGTCGGTCCGGGGTATCCTCGTCTGAAATCTGAATCTGCTTCTTCCGTCTGGGTGTGTTCTTTGGCATGAACTAGCTAGTACCTGCAAGAGCCAAGAATTGCCGCGAGTGAAGAGATCACAGTAGAAAAATCAGTTATCAAATGAGGTGGAATAGTTCTAAACTACACACGTTACTCTAATATCACACTAAACGCTGCTCCCCGGCAACGGCGCCATTTTGACAAGCGTATTTTTAACCCTTTATAGTTGTCAAAGTGTGAGTTTTAGGGGTCAAATTGTAGTCAAACAAAATTTATAACCTTGGTAAGCCAAGGGTCGATCCAAAGAGCAGTGCGTGTGAATACTAGCTAACAGTGTGACCTATTTAGCTATTCCGAATTAACAAAAGGTTTTGTGGTGTTAAAACAAGCAGAAATTAAATAGCAAAAATTAAATAGCAGAAAATAAATGGTTGTATTAATTCAGAGAAAGAATCCCAGAATCCGTACTTCACCCGTGCTAACCCCACTAATCACGCAATCATGTCAAGTCAATTATTTATGCTATCAAATATGGAATATAACAAAAATAACACTAGACAAGCCGCCCATCCACGGATCCTTGTCTAGATTAATCTCAATCGTTGAACGCCGCCCATCCACGGATTATCAACGATCTCGATTTATTAAACTAATGGTTTTCCTATTAAATCATGTAAACATGACCTAATATCAATTTCATGCAATCTGGTTAATCCCTAGGGCCCATCCACCTTTCGGCATATAACCTAAGTACGTTCTACCAATGGAAACATGCCCTTTGATGTAAATACATGCATAGAACGATAATATTAAGCACACATTGAAATTGAATAATCGAATCGCATAAATAATAACTTCAATTGATCACATGAGAGTTAGGGTTACATAGCACGGGATCCGTAGTATCCCGGAATAAAGAAGACTACTCACTGTTCATGGTGATTAAACCTAAAATAGTGTATAATGAAAATAAGGGACGAGTAAACCGTAAACGATGTAGCTCGTTGATCCTCACGATAAATTGTTGTCTTCTCTCCCAAGTTAGGGTTTTGCTCCAAAATAACAACAACCTTGAGTTCTGATCGAGCCCCTCTATTTATAGAATAATTCCCCAAAATTTCCTAATTAATCCCGTGATTTCCTAAAACTCACGGGCTGTCACGGGCTTTGAGAATTGCACTGCCACGGCTGAGTCCCGTGATGGAGGCAATGGCCCGTGACACCAACTTCGCCACGGGCTGTCACGGGCTCTTAGCTTTACACTGCTACGGCATTGTCCCGTGACGTCTTCTTTGGCCCGTGATGAATTGAGTTGTCACGGGGTCTGGGGCAGAATTTGCTGTTTAGACTGATTTTCTTCATCTTTTCGTGTAATCAGGTTCATATCGAGTCATCGTGTAATTCAAACCTGAAACACTAGGAAAAGAGATCAAATGATAACAAAGTGTTCGGAAAACAAACCTAATCCATCATCGAATGAGGTGAATAATAGGTCAAGAACTTGACCGATCAATATCCTGACAAATATTTCAGAGATACTCCTAAATATTTGAAGAATATTCAATCCGTATCCAATCTTTGAAGATGACTTCCACGCCAAGCCATCCGATATTCTCTCAGCCAATCTACATATATTTGATCGCCTATCTGATCTTTGGTGATGACTTGTCGATTGGCTCCAATCAAATAATCTCGTCGATATCTTCTGGATATCCAGATCTTCATTCCAATCTTCATGAGATATCTTCTACGGTAAGTTAGTCAGGCGGTCTTCAATTCTGGTGAGGAGATATTCTAATGACATCTCAAATATCTGTTTCTTCGCTGACCGACTTCAACCGAAAAGATCCTCTATATTCAGAACCTTCCGGATTCAAATCATGCGTCTGCTGCACGCTGTACTTCTATTCCAGTCCGTGGTTGAACTCTTCTTGAACTCTAGCTCGAACTGTCTAAAGCCGTTTTGCCAAAGCCATGCCATTCATGGGAATATCAGAGTCTGTTATTCCCATTTATTTTGGCACTTTCTTATGCGATAGTTACTTTTAGTGTTGTTTTGCATTTTCAGGTGTTTCGGAAGCTCTGGAAGGAATACGCTCTTAAAGACGGCATTTTGATGCTAAATACATCACATGGAGTTCAACTAGAGAGCCAAAGTCAAAACTGGCGAGCGAACGAGGAGACGCACCTCAGACCATATCGCGGACATACGCTATTTTATGGTCGTGGTCCGCGGATGGTATTCTTCTCACGATCTGCAGAGCTAATGTGGGTAGCGTCCGCGGCTGACGTCAGCAAGACGAGATTTAGAAGCCTGGCCCAAACGAAATTAGAAACTCAACTTCCTTATAAATTAGGGTTTCTGATCTCATAATCAGCATCGAAGAATTCCAGAATTGAAGAGACACGGCTCGAGAGGAGATCAAGCTTTCAACAAGAGAGAAGAGAATTTCTACTTTCATTCAAGAATATTTGTTTATTATTCCCATGGATATGAGTAGCTAAATTCTTCGTTCAGTTTAGGGTTTCGTATTTTGTGAACACGTTTTGAAATTTCCGTTCTTAATGCTATTTTATATTTCGCTAATTCTTGTGCTCATTCTTATGAATTAAATTGCTAGACTAAGTGGAAGCTTTGTCGCAAAGCTTAGTTGAACAACTAATTCTTACCGTTAATATTTACTGGATACTTTGTCGTGAAGGTAGATAGTAACACCTTAAGTTAAATAATACCTTTGTCGGATTGTTTAATTTAGGAGAGAACTAGAAGTCTAACACCTTTGTCGGGTTAGGTTGTGGCGTATCACCTTTGTCGGGATACTTTGGTTGTTACCTTTGTCGGAACAACCACACTTTGAAGTATAAAATTGATCATTGGATATCTATGATAAACGTGTCACAATAAAAATCCTAGACTGAATACTCTCTCCGACTGATAAAACCTATTATTGCCTGTTTTCCTTGTGCATTCACAATCAATTGCTCACAAACCCCATGTTTCTTAATTTATTCACATGTACAACTTTCAAAAACTAGCTCTCTTGGGTTCGACCCTGCTTACCGCTAGCTAGTAGTTGCATGAGATAATAAATTTAAGTTTGACGCGTCAGACGACGCGCGTCAATCCTCCTCAAGCGCCACCAACACCTTGTGCTGGGACAGGACATCCTTCATTTTGAGACACCAGACTTGGAAGTCTCCCTTGCCATCATACGGAGCAATCTCAACCCTTGCTTGAACCATTTTTCACCTCAAAAGCAAAAACAGTCAAGTATGAGTATGAATTCAATCAACAAGGGCAGAATCAACAACAATGTCACCCAAGAATCAATCAAGAATGGCTCTGATACCACTATTGTAATTCATGACTACAATATTAATCCAATTCCTCAGTTGTGATTCAAATTGTAAACCCTAGAATTGATTTGAACTTGAAAGAAAACGCGGAAACTAAATGACACAAGGATTTTTATAGTGGTTCACCTCTAGGTGAGAGGCTAATCCACTTGAGCTCACTAGCTCGCCGATTTCACTATGAAAAGATCTCGGAACTGACCGGAAAACTCACCGGAGTACAAATCGGATTACAAACTTTGAACACCGAAGCTACAAACTGCGACCTCACATTGGACCGATTCACTTGCTTCAATCGAACGCTGAAATGTGCATAAACTTCCTCCGAATCAAAGCCCTCAACCAATTTCCAAATACGCTCACGATTTGGGGTCAAACGATTCTGATTTGTGTTTCTGGGTTTTGGATGAACCTTAACTGAATGAAAGAGACGACTTAATACGGATTCGCCCAGATTGCATCTCAACCATCCATCCACGTCTATTCCTGGTCATTCAATTCGAATCCAATCCGCACCACGGACCGAGCCGACGTGTCACGTTCTAATTGGTCCTCGTAGCAACGGCTTCTAACGGCATCCAACGACTCCTCTTTGAAATAGCAACGATGCGCGGCCTTCAGCAACGACTCCAAATACGTGCCTGTATTTGATTGAGTTTTAGCGACGACTTCTTTCGTTCTTCAGCAATGACTTGCCTGGTTTTTAGCGACGACTCTGGAATTCCAGCAAAAAAAGCTACTTTACATCCTTCAATTTAGATGCTTGTTACAGTTTTGGAAGTTACTGCCTTCTTTTGGTTAAAATTTCAAGTCTCAGGGTTGCAGGGATGACACAGTGACTATAATTAATGTAAAAAGAATCATCAGGAGATCATGTTTTTTTTCAAACCTATGAGTCTGTTAGTTGATTTAAGGTCCTATCCATTTGAACTTGTATTTTTGACGGTTAAGTTAAGTTAAGTTACTTTCAGTCAATATAAGTTAATACAAGTTAAATTCAGTTATTTTCAGTCAACGTAAGTTAATATAAATTTCAGTTAACTTAAGTTCAGTTAAGTAAAGTTTGATTTAAATTAGTTTTTCATCATCATCATCATCATCATCATCAGATCATCATCATATCATCATCATCATACCATCATCATCATCATATCATCATCATCATATCATCATCATCACCATCATCATCATCATCCTACCATCATCATCATCATATCATCATCATCATCATATCATCATCATCATACCATCGTCATAGCATCATCATCATCATCATCATATCATCATCATCATCATCATACCATCATCATATCATCATCATCATACCATCAGCATCATCATCATCATCATCACATCACATCATCATCATCATACCATCATGATGATATCATCGTCATACCATCATCATCATCAAATCATCATCATCCTACCATCATCATCATACCATCATGATGATATCATCATCATCATACCATCATCATCATCAAATCATCATCATCCTACCATCATCATCATATCACCATCGTCATCATACCATCATCATATCATATCATCATCATACCATCATCATCATCATATCACCATCGTCATTATACCATCATCATCCTTTCATCATCATCATATCATCATCATCATCATACCATCATGATGATATCATCATCATCATACCATCGTCATCAGCATATCACTATTGTCATCATACCATCATCATACCATCATCATCCTATCATCATCATCATATCATCATCATCATCATAGCATCATCATTGTATCATCATCATCATTATCATCATCATAGCATCATCATCCGCATATCATCATCATCATCATATCATCATGATGATGATGATAGGATGATGATGCTGATATGTTGATGATGATATGATGATATGATGATGATGATATGATGATGATGGTATGATGATGATGATGAGATGATGATGTTGATATGATGATGATGTGATGATGATGATATGATGATGATGTGATGATGATGATGATATGATGATGATGATATGATGATGATGGTATGATGATGATGATGATGATGATATGATGATGATGATGGTATGATGATGATATGATGATGATGATGGTGTGATGATATGATGATGATGATGATGGTATGATGATGATATGATGATGATGATGATGATGATGATATGATATGATATGATATGATATGATATGATGATGATATGATGATAATTTAAGTTTCAGTTAAGTTAATATCAGTCAATATCAGTTAATATAAGATAAATTCAGTTAATATGAGATAAATTCAGTTCAGTTACAGTTAAGTTTCAGTTCAAATGGACAGACCCAAGTTGAGATAAGAGTGGAAGCAGCAGACAATGAAAGTAAATGTTACTGTTGGTGTCAATAAATCATGTGAGGTTAAATGGATATATGCATAACTCAGCATGCTTTAAATTGTGGATTGAGCTATTTGAGAAGTGGATTGATATTTGTGCAAGCATGTAGCTTTTAAGAGTGATTGGTTTATCTGAGATAAGTCAAATGGTGTGTATTATTTTAGGTGACCCAGCTTGTAGGGTGCGACCAGTAAGCTGATCATATTCATGTTATCGGATCCAATTAGGATTGGTGAGTAAATAATGTACTTATTTATTTATACTGTTAATGCTATACATAATGGTACAAACGTATATCATTATATTAGTATATGGGTAATGATGTGGGATTGAGCATGAATCCCCTTCGTCTTTACGAAGACGTCATACGGTGTATATAGATACAAAAACATGTCATAAGTATACTGTATAAGTGATGTGGAGAAATATGTTATACATATGTGCATCTTGGCAAACGTTACATGATTACATGCGTCATCATGGACACGACATGTGTTTTGGCGAGACTCATCTCGCGGATTGATATGATGGTCCAGATCGACAGTGACGACTGTTCACCATGGCTTATGACTCTGACACGATGTGATATGGCAAGGCTCGGCCCGTTCTTTGATTTGATGGTCTGGACCGGCAGCGACGACTGACCACCATGGATAGTACAATCGATCGGAACAGTGCATCATCATCATCATCACACTTCATGTGCATCATGTTGCATTTTATGATGCAGATATATTATTGATTGTAATGAATTGGGGAACATGGATTATAATGTGAAATTAAGTCCCCTGTTCAAGCTTGTGTCTAGGATACTGTTGCGACAGACCTTGAACTCTTTGCACAACAGTTCGACTGACAGTTCAAGGTATGGTTGGGACACTCCTTTGGACACCTCTCGTATAGATCCAGTAGTTAGTGAAGATAACTGAAACGCACACAGTTAACAGAACGCGAACTCTACCAGAGTGTGTTCCGACAGATTATTTAAGCAGTGTATCAAGCAGTACCGAGAGTCAAAGTAAGAAACAAAACAGGAGCACGCACGGTAGGTTACCCAGTTCGGCCTTGCCTACTCTGGGGGGTTTCCTACACCCTATAATGGGGCACAAATCGTATTACGAGAATTAGAGCTACAAGTGGTCTTACTCTTACACAACTCCGTGTTTGTAATTGCCTAGCCTCTAACTCTCCGTCTCTCGGATTTGCGATCTCGGTTTGTCGCTACTCCCCTCGATCCCCTGTGGGTAGGACGAGACTTCTCTCTCGGCCTAGTCTTGAACTTCTCGGAAGTCCAGTCGTCTTCTCTCAAAGACGTAGCTTGATAGTTGTGTGTGCGTACTTCGTTGATCCTCCACCACAGCCTGAACACCACACAGAACAGACAGTTGCTTCAGGGATGATATTCCGATGTGGAATGCCCAGCCGTCGCTGCTCCCCCAATCTCACGAATTTTCGTGTTTAGCTTTTTCTCTCGGGAGGCGCAACCATAAGGACGCCCTAACATTGTATATATATGCTTGGGGAGAACCCTAAACCAATCAGAATATGTCGTCAAATAATTCACAGATGTTGCGAGATATTTGCTGAATATTCGATCTATCTTTAAAGATGACTTCCACCTCAAGTCATCCGATTTTCCCTCAGCCGATCTGCTATCAAATCTGCGTATATTTGATCGCACAGTTCTTTGATGACAATCTGTCGTTTGGCTCCCATCAGATAGCTTTGTCGACATCTTCGGGATTTCAATCAAAGACGATATATGCTTCGATCTCGTCGTCGACAGCTTCTTCATAGGATATCGTCTTCGACAAGTTAGACAGGAGGTTTCCAATTTTGGCAAGGAAATATTAGAGTGACCTCTCGAAGGATCTGTGTCGTTTCTGACTGACTCCAACTGGAAAGATTCTCAATCTTTAGTATCTTCAGAATAAACCGTATCTTGATCATGTGTCTTCTGCACGCTGAACTTCTGTTCTAATATCTGATTGAACTCTAGCTTGAACTGTCTAAAGATGTTTTGTCAAAGACATGCCAATCATGGGAACATCAATCTCCCCCTTGGCATTTTGGCAAAACCGAATCTATCTTTAGACCGAGACTACTCCCCCTTTTTGCCACAAACTGGCAAGGGGTCCAACTGAGTTCAACCATCCAAGTTCAACCAGCCAATCAAGCAGCGCAAGCTGAGGGAGCACTAACGACTCTTTGGAACTCCCCCTCGAACAAGGCCTGGGACATGGGCACATACTGTGAGACCGTCGGACCAAGGTGTCTTAGCAGCTGTTTGAATCTCTGAATGATCTCTACTTCCTTCAGTAGAATATAGTCAGAGCTGCTGTTAGGGATGACTCCCTTGGGGCTGACGACTTATTGGGTAGCCTCTTAGGGATGCCCTTCTTCTACGCTTTCGTCCACTTAGTTGCTGCATCTGTACCTACTAATCACATTTCATGCTCAGATCCTTTAGTTGATACCCTGGGTGGAGCGGCTCCTGGGGCACTCCTCTTCCTTTGCTTGGATGTACTTGCTCCCCCTGCATCTGTACTCGTGCTATTCCGTTGGGTGGATACTTCTGTCGAGTATGATTAGATGGTCACTTTCTTCTTTGGTTTCTCCTTATCAGTACTCCTTTTAGTTCAGCCATTGACACTGAGTTCCGATTTCCCTCAAAAAACTCCATTATCTGGTCTCTAGTCACGGAACACTTCTTCAACATCTGTCTTCTCAGTAGCCCTGTCGATGTCTAACTTTTCTGAAATCTTGACAGGCTCATCTCCTTCATGAGTGATAGTGCCTTCCTTGTACGAGTTTTGGACAGTCTTATCAAGGTCCATGTATATTAAGCTCGTCATCTTTCAGAACCTTCTGATCCTCAACCATATTGAAGCATACTCAATCTCTGTTTCTCTTTGACATCAAGTCAGGAATGGCTGGGGGATCCACCATCGTATGGACATCCTCCGTAACGTCATCATGCAGCCTTCCGGTCCCTTAAAATTTTTCTCTGGATAAGAGCTATATGACTTTTGAGGTACAACTATCTCACCACCCTATACCATAGCTGAGACTGCAACATCTGGCACATTTTCCTCCAAATCTACAACCTGTGCTACTGGAGACTGGTCAGCTTTTGTCTCAACACGCTTTGAAATCTTCTAGTTTAACAACTCATCAGTAATATCATCAATCTCCTTGAGCTGCGCATCCAGGTCTTCATTCTTGTAGGGTGTATGGGACTCTTCCATCTCATTACCCAATTGCTTCGCTTACAGTCCTCCACTTGCATTCTCATTCTCCTGCTTATTAGGATCACACTCTTCGCCCTGCGGACTTACCCATCTTCTGCAGAGCCGGTCACAGACCCTGTAACAGGTTTCTATACATTCGGCTTATATCTACCGCTTTGTCACCTTTAGTTCACTCAACCTTGACCAGACGTTTGTACTTCCTTCTTGGCAGTCTGAGAACAAGCCTTGGAAGAGCAGAGGAGATTGCCTCATTTAGGATCACAAAATCGTCTTTCCTCATTTCCGGGAGATATTCCCTTCCTTTCCTTCTGTTCCAGCTTCCTGTTGATAGGTGGTCAGCCCAACTGTTTGAGCTGGTGTTCTGCCTGTGACTGACCCCTGTCTGGAACACTTAGTTCTTGATAACACACAAACCCAAGGAGGATCTGAGTGTTTCAAACTGGGCGGCATCAAGCGGTTTGGTGAATATGTCCGCCAATTGCTTGTCTGTTGTAACGTGCGTAAGAGTAACCACCTTCTGTTCAACCAGTTCTCGGATGAAGTGATGTCTGATGTCTATGTGTTTCGTCCTGGAGTGTTGTACTGGGTTCTTTGAGATACTGATTGCGCTCATGTTGTCACAGTACAGGGTCATTTCTTCTTGTTTAACTCCGTATTCCGACAGCATCTGCTTCATCCATAGAAGTTGAGTGCAGCTGCTTCCTGCTGCTATGTATTCTGCTTCAGCCGTAGACAGTGAGATGCTGTTTTGCTTTTTACTGAACCACGAGACCAAGTTATTTCCTAAGAAGAAGCATCCTCCAGATGTGCTCTATCGATCTTCAGCGTTTCCTGCCCAGTCCGCGTCGCAGTAGCCAACCAGATGAGGGTTGGTGTCCTTGGTATACCAGATTCTAAAATCAACAATCCCGCATACATACTTTATGATTCTCTTAACTTGTAGGAGGTGACTTTCCTTGGGGTCTGCATGGTATCTTGCACAAACGCCAACGACATATGCTATATCTGGTCTACTAGCTGTCAAGTACAGGAGGCTTCCAATCATACTCCTATACAACGTCTGATCAACCTTTGTTCCAGCCTCGTCTTTGGTTATCTTTATGTGAGTAGCGGCTGGAGTTCGTTTGTGACTAGCTTTCTCAAGGTCAAATTTCTTTATCAGATTCTTGGCATACTTGCTTTGAGAGATGAAAATGCCGTCTTCCTTCTGAGTCACCTGGAGTCCTAGAAAGTAGTTCATTTCCCCAACCATGCTCATCTTGAACTCCTTCTGCATCTGTTCAACAAACTGATCCACCAGTTTTTGGGTATTGGACCCAAACACAATATCGTCAACATAGATTTGTGCGATAATAAAGTCTGACCTTGTGTGTTTAACGAATAGGGTCTTGTCCACTCCCCCTCGCACATATCCATGTTCAACGAGAAACACTGTGAGACGCTCATACCAAGCTCTGGGTGCTTGTTTGAGGCCGTATAATGCTTTCTTCAGGTGGTACACTGATGCTGGGTGATGCGGATCTTCAAATCCTTTCGGTTGAGCGACGAAGACTTCCTCATTCAGAAATCCGTTTAGGAAGGCACTTTTGACATCCATCTGGAACAGTCGAAACTTTAAGTGGCATGCCAGAGCAAGCAGTGGGCGAATGGCTTCAAGGCGTGCGACCGGAGCAAATGTTTCCTCAAAGTCTATCCCTTCTATTTGAGTATATCCCTGTGCCACAAGGCGAGCTTTGTTTCTGGTGATGTTCCCTGATGCGTCAGATTTATTTTTGAAGATCCATTTTGTGCCAATAACGTTGACTCCATCAGGTCTCGGAACCAAATCCCATACATCGTTTCTAGCAAATTCTTCCAGTTCTTCCTGCATAGCAAGGACCCAATACTCATCAAGTAACGCCTCCTTTATGTTTTTAGGCTCGATTGATGAGAGAAAACACGAGCAGGCAGGCAATTCTCTGGAGTTGCTCAGAATTCTGCGAGTTTGAACTCCGTCACTAGGTGAGCCAATAACTTCAGAGATTGGATGATCCCTGGCAATTCGTCGAGACGGTTGTAACGTAGTGACATTTTCTCGGGGGTTCACCGTAACAGCTTCGTCAGAGGGATGGTCTTCAGTGGAGTTGTCAGAGGAGCCTTTAGTCGGTTCAAGCTCAGTCTGCTGGGATAATGGTTGTGTTGCAGGGGCCGAGCTAGTGCTGTCCTCAGCGTCGTCCGGGACCTTCTGTACGAACACTTCATCCTTTACTTTGACATTTATAGATTCCATGACTGACCCTGTGCGCTTGTTGAATACCCGATATGCTCGACTGTTTGAGGAATACCCAAGGAAGAACCCTTCATCACTCTTCGGATCCAGTTTTTGTCGGTACTCCCGGTCGTTCAGAATATAGCACTCACTTCCAAAAATGTGGAAATATTTGACCGTGGGCTTCTTTCCTTTCCAGAGTTCATAGCTGGTCTTCTCCGTTCCAGTGCGTATAGAGACTCGATTTATAATGTGACATGCTGTGTTCATAGCTTCGGACCAAAACTTCAGAGGGACCTTTTTGGCATGAATCATCACCCGGGCCATCTCTTGAATGGTACGGTTTTTCCGTTCTACCACTCCATTCTGCTGAGGGGTGATTGCTGACGCAAACTGATGAGCAATTCCATGCTTCGTACAGTAGGCACTCATAGTAACGTTCTTGAATTCTGTGCCATTGTCACTCCTTATGGATATCAGTTTTTCTCCTTTGTCTTCCCTTTCTCGTTGGATAAGAGTAGCCAGCTCTATGAATTGTTGAGTGGCTTCTGTCTTGTCTCGGAGGAATCTTATCCAGGTGAATCTGGTGAAGTCGTCAACACAGACCAGGACATATTTTTTTTCCTCCATAGCTCTCAGTTTGCATTGGTCCCATCAAGTCCATATAGATCAGTTCCAGAGGTCGGTTGGTGCTTATTTGAGAGACCTTGGGGTGTGATGCTTTTGTCTGTTTCCCGATCTGACATTCTCCACACATCACATCCTGACTTCCTTTGACATTTGGTATTCCCCTGATGAGTCCAGATGAGCAGAGTTTCTTCAATGTCTTGAGATTCAGATGTCCCAACCGTCTGTGCCAAAGGGACATCTCATCTGCTTGACTAGACTGGTAGGCTGTTTCAGTTCCTGTTCCAGACCCTGTTCCATCAGACCCGATGAGATAACAGTTGTTTGCTGCTCTGTTTCCTTTCATCAAAATTCCCCCATCTTTGTCGAGAACTTGGCATGAGTTGTGAGTGAACTTGACATGGTATCCTCCATCGCAAAGTTGACTTATGCTGATCAGGTTCACTTTCAATCCTTCAACTAAGAGAGTGTCTTCGAGGACAGGTAGATCCGGAACCTTCAATGTCCCACAGCCGATTACCTGTCCCTTTCCTCCGTCTCCGAAGGTGACGAACTGCTTCTTCATTACAAGTTGAATCTTTATAAGAAATCTGGGGTCTCCTGTCATATGGGCCGAGCATCCGCTGTCGAAGTACCAGCGATCTTTCTCCATGTGACTTGAAGAGCTGACATGCAAACATCTTTACTTCTGTACATTTTAGTGTATGTCATCTTGAACAGTTTTTCTGGATCCCACTCAGTGTGTCGAGTGTTTGCTCTGATACCAATTGAAATTAAGTCCCCTGTTCAAGCTTGTGTCTAGGATACTGTTGCGACAGACCTTGAACTCTTTGCACAACAGTTCGACTGACAGTTCAAGGTATGGTTGGGACACTCCTTTGGACACCTCTCGTATAGATCCAGTAGTTAGTGAAGATAACTGAAACGCACACAGTTAACAGAACGCGAACTCTACCAGAGTGTGTTCCGACAGATTATTTAAGCAGTGTATCAAGCAGTACCGAGAGTCAAAGTAAGAAACAAAACAGGAGCACGCACGGTATGTTACCCAGTTTGGCCTTGCCTACTCTGGGGGGTTTCCCACACCCTATAATGGGGCACAAATCGTATTACGAGAATTAGAGCTACAAGTGGTCTTACTCTTACACAACTCCGTGTTTGTAATTGCCTAGCCTCTAACTCTCCGTCTCTCGGATTTGCGATCTCGGTTCGTCGCTACTCCCCTCGATCCCCTGTGGGTAGGACGAGACTTCTCTCTCGGCCTAGTCTTGAACTTCTCAGAAGTCCAGTCGTCTTCTCTCAAAGACGTAGCTTGATAGTTGTGTGTGCGTACTTCGTTGATCCTCCACCACAGCCTGAACACCACACAGAACAGACAGTTGCTTCAAGGCTGATATTCCGATGTGGAATGCCCAGCCGTCGCTGCTCCCCCAATCTCACGAATTTTCGTGTTTAGCTTTTTCTCTCGGGAGGCGCAACCATAAGGACGCCCTAGCATTGTATATATATGCTTGGGGAGAACCCTAAACCGATCAGAATATGTCGTCAAATAATTCACAGATGTTGCGAGATATTTGCTGAATATTCGATCTATCTTTAAAGATGACTTCCACCTCAAGTCATCCGATTTTCCCTCAGCCGATCTACTATCAAATCTGCGTATATTTGATCGCACAGTTCTTTGATGATAATCTGTCGTTTGGCTCCCATCAGATAGCTTTGTCGACATCTTCGGGATTTCAATCAAAGACGATATATGCTTCGATCTCGTCGTCGACAGCTTCTTCATAGGATATCATCTTCGACAAGTTAGACAGGAGGTTTCCAATTTTGGCAAGGAAATATTAGAGTGACCACTCGAAGGATCTGTGTCGTTTTTGACTGACTCCAACTGGAAAGATTCTCAATCTTTAGTATCTTCAGAATAAACCATATCTTGATCATGTGTCTTCTGCACGCTGAACTTCTGTTCCAATATCTGATTGAACTCTAGCTTGAACTGTCTAAAGATGTTTTGTCAAAGACATGCCAATCATGGGAACATCATAATGTGGTTAATAGTATTAATAAGTATGTTATTTATTCAATGAGTCAATTTGACTCACCCCGTTATTACCCAACTATTTTTCAGATTGTTGAGCTACTAGTCGAGGTTATTATTCACATCCTGAGCGAGTCCTTCACTTCAAGTACGGTGCCATCCAACCGCTCAGTTGTCTTTGGGAGTCTTCAATATGTCCTCTTTTATTTACTAGTCATCCTTAGTGTCGCTCCGTGGTACTTGAGCAGGATTCTAGATATTGTTATTTTGCTTCCGCTATGTTATTTTTCTACTCAGTTATATAATCTCTTTTATGAAGAATTTATCAATATTTGCTAAGACCGATACAGAGGTTTGCCTGGCAATTAACATAAGTGCAAGCGCCAAACTCGACTCTTTTATCGAATCGTGACAAGAACACAACGGACAATTGTCATTTTAACAACTAATGCAAAGGTATCATGGTAGTCGACACCTTCTACTTAGGTGTATCCTTTGGCAACAAGGCGTGCCTTGTGCCTCTCAATGCTTCCATCAGAATGGGGTTTAATCTTGAACACCCATTTGCAGTCTACTGCTTGTTTATCAACTGGTAGAGTAGTGAGTGTCCAAGTCTCATTTTGTTATAGAGCAGATATTTCCTTTTGCATTGCCTCTAGTCACAACCTATCCTTGGAAGCCTGTGTGAAAGTCGTAGGTTCCTTGTGAGTAGAAATCAGGCCAAGGAAGTGTTTGTGAACTGAAAAGTAATTGCTATATGTAGAACTGCGAGGATCGCTGGAGATCGGTGTCGAACGGTGGCGGAGGAGGACGGAGATCGGAAAGGAAGAAGTGGGGAAAATCAGCTTGTAATTGAATTGAATGAAAACTGTTACAGAAGTCTGTTTTTTTGTAACAGACAAGTATCAGGAAAATACGCAAGCCTCCCCACACTACATAAAATTACAACAATAACCTGAACTATAAAAAGTTACACGCAAACCCTAAACCGATCGGATGGAGACTGACCAAAGTATCAGTCGATCGGCTGATCATTGCCTAACTCCTCAACACCCCCCGCAAGCGCATCGTGTAAAGAAAGTTGTGGACGCTGCGCTTGGAGGTGTGGCGAGCAAGGTCATCAGCAGACAGAGTTTTAGTGAACATGTCAGCCGGTTGAGCAGCGGAAGCAATGAACTGAGGAGTGATCAAGCCGGAGCTGACATGTTACCGAATGACATGACAATCCAGTTCCACATGCTTTGTTCTTTCATGGAACACAAAGGTTTTTGGCAATGTGCATAGCAGATTTGTTATCACAATGTAGGGGAATATGACAGGTAGCATCAATGGTGAGGTCTTTGAGTAGCCAAGTGACCCAAATAAGTTCACAACAGGTGTGAGCCATTGACCTGTACTCAGCTTCTGCTGAGGAACGAGAGATGACTTGTTGTTTCGTGGTCTTCCATGATACCAGGCGTGGTCCTAAGGTGACACAGTAGCCAGTGATAGACCTGCGGGTGAGAGGACATGAGCCCCAGTCAGCATCACAATAGGCAGCCACCTGAAGACTGGATTGAGCTGAGTAAAACAGGCCCTGAGCAAGACTCCTTTTAAGATAGCAAAGAACCTTATGAGCAGCTTGGAGATGGTCTTCAGTAGGAGCATTCATAAATTGACTCAAAATATGGACTGCATAGGCTAAGTCATGCCTAGTAACAATCAAGTAAATGAGCTGACCAACCAATCTCCTATAGCCAGTTGGATCTGCCAAAGGAGTAGCTTAGGACAAGGCTAATTTGTGCTTGGTGTCAATAGGGATGGTGGATGGCTTGCAACCAAGAAGACCAGCCTCTTTAATGAGGTCCAAAGCATACTTTCTTTAATTTAAAGATAGGCCTAACTGAGATCTTGCCACTTCAATGCCAAGAAAATACTTGAACTCACCAAGGTCCTTTATTTTAAAGGTTGCATGAATGAACTGCTTGACATGCTGAATCATAGAAGTAGATGTACCTGTGATGATGATATCATCAATATAGACCAACAATGCCAAGTAATGACCACCTTTGTGTAGAGTGAACAATGATTAATCATTGAGGCTGGAAACAAAGCCATATCGAAGAAGGGCATCACTGAGCTTAGAGAACCACTGCCTAGGAGCCTGTTTGAGACCATAAAGGCTTCTCTTCAGTTTGCATACTTTACCAGCAGCTTTTTCAGTTTTAAAGAATCCAGGAGAGAGCACCATATAAATGTCTGCATCAAGAGCTCCATGAAGGAAGGCATTATCAACGTCAAGTTGAAAAGGGGGCCAGTTCTTAGCAACTGCAACTGCCAAAAAGATTCTCACTGTGTTCATCTTCACTACAGGAGCAAATGTCTCATAAAAATCAAAACCTTCCAACTGAGTAAAGCCTTCGGCCACAAGTATAGCCTTGTACCTTTTAATAGAGCCATCTGCCTTTCTCTTTATCCTATAAATCCATTTGCTACCAATAACATTTTTGTCCTTGGGTGGATCAGCTAGCTCCCAAGTGTCATTGGCAGCAAGGGCATTGAGCTCAGCATGCATGGCTTTGACCCATTCAGGATTTTTTCTGGCTTGAGCATAAGATGTAGGAATGTCATTAGAGATAGTTTGAAGAGCACAGTGTTGAAAGGATTTAGAACATCCAGAGTAGTCAACAAACTATTTGATAGGATAAGGAGTAGTGGCCTTGGTAACATTGGTACACACAAAATCTTTGAGAAGCACTGAGGGTCTTGGTACTCTACCAGTCCTTCTAGGAGCATCAGGTGAGACAGCTTGTTGAAGAACACCATTGTCATCAGTGGGAATATGATCCACATGAGTATCATCAGGAGGAAAATATTCTTCCTCAGGCTCAGTGGGAGCAAGAGGTAAAGCTACAGTGTTATTCAGTACCAGGACTGCTCACTCCTTCCAGTCTTTGACATATTTTGACCAAAGGAAAGACAACTTCTCTAAAAATGACATCTCTACTGACATGAAAAGTATGTGACTGCAGATCAAAGATTTTGTATCCCTTTTTGCCAAAAGGATATCCCAAAAAGACACAGGGTTTAGCTCTTTCATCAAATTTGGACTTAGAGGGAGCAATATTGGTCATAAAGCAAAGGCAGCCAAATGACTTCATATGATCAAATGCTGGAGGAGTGTTGAAAAGTACCTCAAAAGGTGTTTTTCCATTCAGCAAAGGAGTCGAGAGCCTATTGATGATATGCACTACAGTGAGAACACAGTCTCCCAAAAAATGATCAGGCAATTGAGACTAGAATTTAAGAGCTCTAGCAATTTCCAGAATGTGTTTGTACTTCCTTTCTTCTACCCCATTCTGCTGAGGTGTGTAAGTACAAGAGACTTGTTGAAGACATCCAACTAAAGCCAGAAAACCAGTGATCTTGTGACTGAGAAATTCTGCTCCATTGTCAGTCCTGATAGTCTGTATACATCAACTGAACTGAGTTTCTACCATTTTATAGAAATTGATAAAATGATCAGCAGCTTCACCTTTAGTAGTCATCAAGTAAACCCAAGTGGACCTAGAAAAATCCTCCACAATGGTCAAAAAATATTTGGAGCCAGTGATGGTTGGAACTTTGTAAGGTCCCCAAATGTCAGCATGCACAAGTTCAAATAAGGCTGTTGAACTGGTATTACTGATAGAAAATGGTAATCTTGATTATCTTGCCAAAGGACATATATCACAACTGTTTTTCAGAGATTTACAATTGATATTAGGAACATATGGACTCAAAGTATCACAGACTTCATTGTAGGGGGCATGACCAAGTCTTATATGCCATAGAGAAAGCAGAGTATCAGTAGACTGAACAGTAAGACACTTGCTTGTCTTTGCTTGTAGTTGATATAAGCCTTGGAGATATTCACCAGTCACCAGAGAAGTCATTGTGGCTAGGTCATGTATATCACACTTCTTTTTAGAGAATTTAACTGTAAAATTGGAATCAGCAGTAAGCTTCCCTATAGAAATCAGATTAAACTTGATCTTTGGAACTAAGAAGACATCAAGCAACTTGATCTTATCATTCAAATAATGAGTGCCAGTGTGGGTGACAAGCACCCTTTCTCCATTAGGCATCAAGACATCATAAGGGACATTTAAGGCCTTCAAGTGAGTGAGAAGATGAGCATGAGGAGTGATGTGGTATGTGGCACCACTATCAATAATCCAACATTCTGTACTCAAAGTGATTGAAGATAAACAAGCAATACTTGCCATGTGAGTTGAAGATTTCTCACTGACAGTATTGAAGTATCCCATCAATTGATAGTTTCTCCTGCATGTCTTGCATCATTTTCATCGAAGGAACTTGCTGATCATTATCTTCTTGAGTAACAGAAGTCTCTTTGTTCACTTGCCATGCACTAAGAGTATGATCAGTAATCACATTATTAATAGAGCTCTTGTTACCTTTATTGTTGTTAGACATTCCTTGAGATTTATGCAGTCTGTGACCAGGTGGATATCCATGCAACTTGTAACAAGTGTCCCTACTGTGACCAGGAGTTTGATAGTGATTACAAAACAGTCTTCTAGACCTGTTAGGAGTGCTTTCAGCAGTATTGTTTCTAGCATTGTGCCTGTTGTAATTGCCATTGTTGTTGTTGTGAAATGAGGACTGATTGGAATTGTTGGACTGGCCAACATACATAGCAGAGATTTCTGGGATAGAGGACCTGCTAAGACCTATTTGAATTTCTTCAGTAATCAAAGTCGTGTACACCTTGTCAATAGGAGGCATAGGCTCAGCATGAAGAATCTGAGTTCTCACAGCTTTAACATCATTCAGACCCATCAAGAATTTCATAACTCTGTCCATATCCTTCTTAGTCATGACGTACTTGCTCATTTTGCAATTTCCACCAAGATCACATACAACATACTCAGTACGAGCATCTTCTTCTTCCCAAAGAGTCTCAAGTTTACTGAAGTAGCTAGCTATGCTAAGATCTCCTTGCTTTAGAGCATAGATTTCCTCTTCAAGTGCATAGATGCTTGGACCATTTGAGCCACCAAATTTCATGTTCAAATGAGACCAAGCATGAATACAATCTCTGGAGTGAATGAGAGAAGCACCAATTTCCTTGGAGACAGAACTCATAAGCCAAGACAAAATAATATTGTTGTATCTTTCCTATCTAGACAGTTGATAGGCATCAGTAGGTCAGGAACTAGTCCACGAGCAAAATCAAGTTTCATTTTAACACCCAAAGCAACTTCCATGGACTTGTGCCAAGGTATGAAATTGGCCGATCCAAGTAGAACTTGGGAAACCAAAGGAGAAGAAACATTTTCATGAACACTAACATACAAAGGATCATCCGCAGGATTGATCAGAACTACAACCGGTGTAGGATTTGCAGTTTGTGCCATAATCGCAACAAACAAACAAAAGACGAAAAACAAGAACAAACGGTTGATCGAATAGACGAAAAAAGCGACAGATCCTACGCAATCAAGAACACCTGGACATACCAGATCAATGTGTGGGCTCTGATACCATGTAGAACTGTGAGGATTGCCAGAGATCAGAGTCGAACGGTGGCAGAGGAGGACGAAGATCGGAGAGGAAGAAGTGGGAAAATCAGCTTGTAATTGAATTGAATGAAAACTGTTACAGAAGTCTGTTATCTGTAACAGACAAGTATCAAAAAAATACATAAGCCTTCCCGCACTACATAAAATTACAACACTTCTCTGAACTATAAAAAGTTACACACGAACCCTGAACCGGTCGACTGGAGACTGACCAAAGTATCAGCCGGTCAGCTGATCATTGCCTAACTTCTCAACAACTACAAAACTCCCTATATAGAAATGAAGACCTACAATACACATCTCCAAAAAGCTAAAAATATCAAGCTCTGATGAGGCTGTGACTCCAATGCAAAGAAGTCAGTCAACCACTTGCATTTTATGTTTGGGATCCTCAAAGATTACGGCTTTTCTGGCAATCAGATAGCCAAGCTCATCTGAAAGCATCCCAGGACGTTAGGGCTTAAGTCAGAGGCATCTTTACAGTCTCGGTTGTAATTTCTCGAAGAAAAAAGTTTCACAAAAAAAGAATATAATCGAGCTCATTGTGACCAATCCACTGATTTTGGATAGGGGGCTGGAGACTCGTCTGCAGCCTGCTTGAGAATTTTTTTGGATTTGTATGATAATGTTGCGCTGGCTGTAAAGCGATGACCTTGGTTAAAGATTGCTCTTGGGAAAATTTTCCAAATTGCACTAAAATTGAGATTCAATTCCAATTGTACACATTTTTTAGATTGGTTTCCCAATTTACACTAGTTTTGTAAGCCGTCGTTGCTCACAGCGTCTTAATGTTAAGACGCTCTTATTGAGAGTATTTTAAGCTGAGGTGGATTATTATATGAGTCAGTAGGCTGATATGGATGATTTGAATTTATTTTTTTATTTGGACACCGTTACAAACTGCGGCTTAGTCTGATCTAAGTTGCGAGCCCTAACTTTTCTCTTCCTCGCTCGGTATCTTCCAAATATCGAATCGTCTGACCGATCCATCGCCATCGTTCGACCGACCGATCGATCCATCGACATCATTCGACCGCTCGGTTCTGCTCTGTCCAACAGCCGCTCCATCATTAGACTCGGCTCTGCTCCGTCCGACCGCTCGGCTCTGCTCCGTCCGCCGGACTTCTCTGCTCCATTGCTTGTTTGTACTCAACCATCTCCAGTAAGCTCCTTGACACAATGTTGTATTTTGTTATTGTGTTTGAAAATTAGTGTGAGCACTTCTTAGTGTTTTGATTGGTTGTTTTTTGTTTGTTGATTTTAGCTCTTGGTGTTTGTTGAAAATCAATGTGGTGTTATGTTTCATGTTGTATTTAGTTGGTTCATGGTTTGTAGTTGTTTTCTCGATGTAGTTTTCAACTATACATGTCTCGGCTAAGTTTTGTTTTATTCTATCTTTTTTAGCAATGGATAGTGATGAAATCGATGAAACGACACTGTCAAATGTAGAAGTATTTTAAATTCCAATACAAGACGAGTTTGATAGAGATTATCTAGAGAATCTTGATATTGATAGTGAGGAAGGATATATGGAAGTACCCATCGGCGTTGTTGAAGATAATAACTCCCTTTGGGATTTCCCACCGTTCAATGATGTTTCGGCTTGGATTAACCATCCAGCGATAGATGACCATGGGTCTCACAATGAACAGTTCAATACGAAAGAGCTGTGCAAAGATGGACTGTTTTTGAGCAAGGAGTCTCTTATATATGCTTGTCAGAGATATTCCATTAAACAACGTCGTGAGTATGGCGTTAGATATTCGGATACAAAACGATTGCTACTCGAATGTCGCAGAGGCAATGATAAATGTCAATGGGAATTACAAGCTTCGAAGAAGAAGAAGGAAGGTATGTGGAGAATCATCACATACAGCGGAGATCATACATGTGAGGTTGATATTATCCGCCTTGACAACGTCCATTTCAACAAACACTTTATTGGAATGGACATAAATGATTTAATTCAAGAGGATTTGAGATATAGTCATAAGCAAGTGAGGGAGTTGATGCGATCAAAGTATGGGTACAAGATAAGTTACATAAAAGCTTGGAAAGCGCGCCAAAAGTCATTCTTTATTTATTTGGAGAGTGGGAAGAATTATTCGAAAAATTACCAGCTTATATGGGTGTGCATAAAGAGACCAATCCTAGTAGTATTGTTTATTGGGACAAATGACGCTTGATAGTAGCAATGAAAGCGTAAATCGACGCTTGAGAGAGGAAAATCCATTAAAACGCTCTTACGTATAGTGGCTTAGTTTTGACCGCTGTTTGCTACAGCGGCTAATGCCTCTTTCGCAACATTATGCCACCATGTCTAGTATTTGGGGCGCGAAAGACCACGGGGCTTAAGACGCTGTTAACAAAAGCGGCTTAACATTAAGACGCTGTGAGCAACGACGACTTACAAAACTAGTATAAATTGGGAAACCAATCTAAAAAAATATGTATAATTGGAATTGAATCTCAATTTTAATGCATTTTGAAAAAAATTCGTATATATAGCGCATAGAAAAGCTGAGTTGGGGAGTTGGGAGTCTGACTGTTAAAGAGCCAACTATTGGGATTGGAATGAAAATACCCTAAAAGAGTATAGTGAAAGAAACCAAAGATTTTATAAACAATAGAACTTGGGGGACTGGAATATAAATACCTTAAACCTCGCCTCCTATCTCGTTCTCATTCGGAAGCAAATTTGAAAACCTAAAAACACAAAAACTCAGTCAAATCCCAGACGAACCTGATATTCAGTTATTCACTCTTTTGGTTAAACATTATCAGTGCAATGCATAAGTTGTTACAATTCAGGTTCCTGGCAACATCAATTTCGGGCCCAGTTGAGCGCCTAGTCAACTCCTACGGCCTCCCATCAGAATCCGCCGCATACATCTCCGAAAAGCTCAAAATTTCCGGCATTTGCAGCTTCAATAAGCTCAACCCAGATCGATTAAAGCTCGAAAAATGCGATTCGTTATTTGGGGTTCTCAAAAGTTATGGCTTTTCCGGTTCTCAGATTGCCCAGCTTATCCAGAAGCGTCCTTCGCTGTTGGGAACTAAGATTGAGTCTTTAGAGCATAAATTGAAGCTTCTTAGTGAGAGGTTCAGGTCTACCCGAAAGACTCTGAGCAATCTTATTGTATCTAATCCTGCCGTATTTGGGTTTGCGAAGCAACGAGCCCCCTCGTCTAAAGTGACTATCAAGCGTTTGATTGATTTATATGAACTTCCACCAGAAACCGCTACTTTAGTGTTTGATAAATTGAGTTTAGATAGAGAGAAGACGAAGAACTTTGATGCTGTACTGAACCTGTTGAAAAGTTATGGCTTTTCTGGCGTGCAGATTGCAGGGCTAATCAAGCAGCGCCCTTCGTTTACCGGGATCAAGTGTAAGACTTTAGTGCCTAAGTTGAAGTTTCTGAGGGAAAAAGGGTTTAGAGGGAAGAGTCTCGCTGACCTGATTTCGATCAATCCAACAATTTTAAATAGAGGATTGGAGAGTCAATTGGAGGTTGCTTGGGATATTCTTAAAAAAAAAATTGGGACCGATGAGCAGGTTGTGGCCATTGTGAAACGTGCGCCACGGTTTCTCACGTCTTATTTGGAAAAAAATTTGCAGCCAAATATCATCATGTTGCAGGAGGAAGGAGTTCCTCAGGCTTCCATTTTGAAACTCGTTATGCTGCAGCCTTGGGTTATACTTGAGAAGCCTGAAAGAATGGCGTATGCAATCAAGGCTGTCAAGGAGTTAGGTCGTCATCCGAGTTCTTTAATGTTTATCCATGTGCTCAGATCTATAATACCCGTGAATGAAGAAACTTGGATTTCAAAAATGGAGATGTTTAAGAAATTGGGTTGGACTGAACAAGAAATTAGGCACATGCTCCAACACTATCCACTATGTTTTTCCACTTCGGATGAGAAAATTAGAGCTTCTTGGGATTTTTTTATGAATGAAGTGAAATATGATCGGTCCATGATTATTGGGTACCCCAAGTTTCTCATGTATGGTCTGGAAACAAGGGTTCGCCCTAGGTTTAAAGTGTTCAAGGTTCTGAAATCAATGAGTTTAGTAAAAGAAAAGACCAAATTTTCTTGTGTTGTTAATAGATCGGAATTGCAATTCATTGAGAGATACATACTTCCGTTTGAGGGGAAGATACCACATTTGATGGAGTTGTACCGTGGAACCGCTTCGGCCAAGAAAGAGTGACCTCTATAACATTCTTAAATAACAATTGGTCTGAAGATGGATAATGGCTCTTGCAGATTTTGTTCACGTGGCCTCCTACAATTTGTTTCGCCGTACCAGTGGAGGACTGTGATAGGTGTTGCAGTGGAATTACGTCAAAGCTGGTATTGTGCTCATTGACTGCCCCTTGTTGAACCATATACTGCAGAATTTTGTCTCATTACTTTAAATTAAACCAAGTAATTGAAGGCGAATTTATGATCAAATAAGGAACTAGTCAATTGGTATTCGTTTAATCATTGTGTTTTTTCAGCTAATATGCGCATCACATCCCATCAGTGTGCAATTTTATCATAGCTGGAAAAGTAGAGTTTTTATGGCATAGCCCCTTAAATATGTGCAGGTTTTTTTCAATATATTTTCATCTTTTTACAAACAAAGAACATCTTCGTGCAGAATTAATTGAATGAGTAAAAAGATGATTTTAGTATGGATTTCTTATGACAAATATATCTATATACGTGATTCGTAGCTGACTACTGAACTAGATAATATGTAGGGGTTACCAGCATTGCTATTTAAGGCTTCTGTGTATATAAGTTGCAATCAATTGCGGTTGTTCTTGCAAACTGGTTTTGGCAAATTTTTGCTAAAATGATTGCTGGCAGCGCTCATACCTTAGCTGCATGAGTCTTGAGAATTAGAGGTTCCATGAACTTGAGCTTTGTTTAAGGATACAAAGCCACAAGATGATATCATACAAAGGTTCGACCAAGACTGTTTCAAATTTCAATTGGTGTTGGGGAAAAACATACAAGGGCCTGCCAATTATCACCTAAATCAGGTTGCTGTCGAAACTACCAGAATATTCGTAAAGGGTACTGGATTTGAGAAGCCTAACTCAGTTTTATTTCACTAATCTCTGACTCTAAATGCCAAGTGTCCCATTGAGCTATGATGTCTTGTTTTGCAGGAGCAATGGTTTCTCAAGTGTCGAGATGAAACAAGCTCATACTGTATGAATTGTCAGCCAGTTTGGAGGTTCCAATTCAACACTAGCTAATGTAAAACTTTGTTACAGCGTTTTTCGTAACATTTCATTTCACTGCTTTGTTCCATGTAAAAAATATACTATTGATTCACAGCCTATATTTCATTCACCAGTGACTAGGAAAACACATAAACTGACAGACTGCATTTAAGCAAAGAAAAAAGTTAATTTCAAGGTTCCAGGTACCTTTTAGTTTTAGAACACAGGCAACAAAATATGGTGAATAATGGATTTTGACAATGTGTTGTATATATGGCCCTATTCATTAATTTGTTCTTTATTTGTGTTCCGAAGAAATGTGCAAATTTAATTATTGGTGCAATCTATAGAATTCGTCAAAAATAATCTGTAATTCGTCGATATAGTTCGTCAAAGTGGTCTATAATGCGTTGCATAGAAAATAAACTATAGACACGTGATTTAATCATATTTGTCCAGATGACCAAATCAAATACTTTTATTAATTTGTATTGGAAAAAAAAATTGTTTGCACAAAATCCTTTATCTTTGAACTGCATTTTTTGTTGTGAGTCCGATTCCTGTGAGAAGGGGTTTATTGGTAAGAAATGATAACAGATCTGAACGATACATTAAATCATATATGTGGCTGATATAAAACCAGATATTATTCATAATTGGTAATTAAAATCCGATTAAATGTTGCCTTAAGGGTAATCTCGGAATCAAAATGAATTAATAAACAATAATCCCGTTAATTTTGTGACACGACTGACCTAATCAGAGCCCTCACACTATGCATTCAAAAATTGAATATCGGCTTCTCTCGACAGGCGACAACGCTCGACGATTGATGACACCCACGAACAAAACGATGAATGACAAAACAGACGCTAAACAAATTGACCACGTTTACGGTATGTAGCATTACGATTCGGACATCTTCGATTTATAGTTCGTAGTTATTAGGTCAGACTCGTAGTTGGTTTTTTTATCGTAGTTCGTATTTGGTTTTTTTATCATAGTTCGTAGTTATGGGGTCATAGCGCGTAGTTGGTTTTTATTTATCATAGTTCGTAGTTATGAAGTCATAACTCGCAATAATATTGGTTTTTTTTCATGATTCGTAATTATGACCCAATATCAACTTTGTTATCATTCGTAGTATGACACATATCATTTGTAGTTGATGGAACTTGGGGTGCCTTGTTGTTTCAATTCATACTTCATTATTATTCGTAGTATGAAACATATCATTCGTAGCTGGTGTTTCACAATGGCGTGCCATTTTGATTCAATTACTACTTTGTTATTATTCGTAGTATACACACCTCATTCGTAGATAGTTTCTAATCCGGATTTATATATATCTTTATAAGAACGCAAGAGAAAAAGGACCACATCAGTAAAAAAGCCAAACAAAGACATAGCAGAGGAACCGCAATCTGTTAAAAAGTTGAAAAATATTTCATACCACACAAGCACACAAACCCTAAAAGGTATTATATTTAGTTCTCTTGCAATTTAGTTTGTCGATGTAATTATAGACAAATAAATCGGTTAAATTGTCTTCATTTGTATTTACTGCAGTTAAGGGGTACCCTTCGTCTACAAGTGGGAAACGACAAGAAAACACTATAAATAAAACTTGGGGGACAAAGAAAGCAGGTATATATTGTGGGTAATTTTGTATAAAACAATTGTTTTTTATCTATATTGTAGCTGGGAAAAAACACGTCACACAAAATATGGATGAGACTGAATCCAATAGCGATGATGATTTCATGCCTATCAATACTAATGTACAAGGTAATAATTGTTACTAATTTTAAAATGTTATAATTCGTATAACATTTGTTAAACTTCGTAGTTAATACTTTTGTATCATTCATTTTGAGTATAAAAATGGAGAGAAAGTTCAAAATCCAGCAAAGATGAAGATGGCCATAAGTTACAAATGGTGCTGTCCAACGATAAACCACAACCCAAAAATCAAGTGAAACCACAGACACGATACAAAGGATTTGAAACCAGGACCACACCAAACACACTGATAGAAGCAGTAATATCCCTTACTAATAAACAAAAGATGGCAGTGGCTTCTATGTGGTTCGAAGGCATCTTACATTTGAGGATTACCAAGATTCAAACCCAATTTGCAAAGTGGCTGCTGGAGTCATTCGACTCGAAGACTTGCATGCTGAAGACTCCATGAGGGGATGCTGAAATATTGCCGAAGGATGTCAATTACATGCTTGGACTGCCCATGGGCGGTCGCCCGATTAAAGTTCCCCTTAGGATAATCCCACACGAACTCCTTGTTCAGACATTCAGACTCCAATATGGTGGTCCACTAGACAATTCTATCAGTTGCAAGAGGATATCTCAGACGATACAATCATCTAATAAAGCAAACGACTGATTTAAGCTGAATTTTCTAGTGTTGTTCTACTCGACAAAAGTGGATAGCACAAAGAGTGGCAAATCCAACCAAAGAATTCTCAATGCCATAGAAGGGTTAGATGATATCTGCGCTCTTAACTGGTGCGAGTTTGTGATCGATCGACTGCGTCATACTAAGGATGAATCAAACCAATTTAATCCATACACCGGGCCGATCCCATTTCTGATGGTATTTTGCTGTTTAAAATTCTTAATGTCATGCAGATAATTCGTATCAAATTCTTAATGTAATGCAGATAAATCGTATCAAGACCGATTTGTTAAGGTTGAAAGAACAATTCTTGCAATAATATCAATAAATGATGATGTCATTGAGAAGAGAATCAAATCAGAGAAAAGCCAGGGTGGATTTGGGGAGCATGTCACATTGCTGAAGCGAAATGTCCCTCCTGATCTTGCTAGGATGTTAGAAACCATGTCCAGCGAGCACAAAGAAGAATAAGAAGTTACTGGCATCAAAAAACTTGTTTTGTAAGTAAAGTGACTCTTATTCAATGTTTTTAATACGTAGCTATTATGAAAATTTGTAGTTAATAGTTTCTGGAAGCTATCAATGGGAATATATTTATAATACGTAGATATATGTTTAAAATGCGTATTAAACGTAGTATGTATACTGTTTTGAGCATAGCAGTGATATACGTGTATCTTTAATACTTATCAGCTGTATTACAATGCGTAGCTCAGTCTAGTGCATATTATTTTTATCTTGATATAACAGTTTGTCAAATTAGTGTTTCTTGAAGATTACTTACAAACTGATTATATCCTAGAAATTAGTAGCGTGGTAGGAAAAGGCCATGAAATTGCTGGTTGCAGCAATTAAAAATTATGACGAGGCTTACCAAGCTGCATTGAGGTCCCCCAA
Source organism: Rhodiola kirilowii (assembly GCA_033675215.1). Classification (NCBI taxonomy): domain Eukaryota; kingdom Viridiplantae; phylum Streptophyta; class Magnoliopsida; order Saxifragales; family Crassulaceae; genus Rhodiola; species Rhodiola kirilowii. The sequence continues at coordinate 38,102,637 of CM066198.1, forward strand.
TTTCAAACACCAAATCAAGAAGAATCACGAGGAGATTAAAAAAGAGTTGAACATTTATAATGATAAATGTCGTGAACCTGTCAGCACTACCAACATCAAATCTATCTCACCTGAAAAGAACATGGAAGTTCATTCTGATGTGGTCGAGCAATCAATACAGCAATGCAAAACACCAATACAAATCAATAAATGAAGTGGAAAGCACAACAGGGCAATTTGATGTGTTGTATAAATGGCCATATTCATTAATTTGTTCTTTATTTGTGTTCCGAGGAAATGTGCAAATTTAATTTTTGGTGCAACTTATAGAATTCGTCAAAATTAACATGTAATTCATTGTTGATATAGTTCGTCAAAGTGGTTTATAATTCGTCGCCCAGAAATAAACCATAGACACACGATTTAAATCATATTAGTCCAAATGATCACATCAAAGACTCATTAATTTGTATTGGAAAATTTTTTTTTTCACGAAATCCTTTTATCCTTGAACTGCATTTTAAGGGAAAAGTACAATTTAGGGACCTGAACTATCACCATTTTCCAACTTGTGGGCTGAACTATAAAAACTTCTAAACAATGGGCGAACTATCAAACAATTTTCCAAACAAGGGGCATCTTCTAATGCCGTTGGACGGCGTTAACTCTGTTCCATTAGTTAATAAAATAAGATAAAATTTAAAAAATTAATTTTTAAAATTGCAATTTTTTTAAAAATATTAAAAAATTGTAAAAAATTAAACGAATTTATAAAAATCATAACAATTGAAAACTTTAATTTTTAATAAACAGGATAAAAAAAATTTGTCCCTAACACCTCTTATCTAGTTCATACTAGAGAGAAAAGATCATATGAGAAATAACAAATTTGGTGAAAAATGAGAAGTAATCAAAATTCGCAGTTTAAAGCACAAAATTCGTAATATAAAAATAAAACTTTAAGAATCAAAATTCGTAGATTTAGTGAACAAAATTCGTAATGTAAAATTAGTAAAACTTAAAGATCAAAATTCGTAGATTTAAAGAACAAAATTCGTAACACCGATAATTACATTGATACAAATTTATAATAACGCCCCTACAAATATATAATAAGATATTAATATTCACATAATCACAAAATAAGGATTGTTGGATCAAAAATTGAATGGTTATGATTACTTCTCATTTTTCATCAAATTTGTCACTTCTCATGGGATCTCAACCTCAAACTAGATAGAAACTAATAATTAATATTTTCTTAAATTATTTGTAGGGGAACTTTGTAACAAAATTGAAAAAATATTTTTCATTTTGTGTTTAATTTTTCTAAAGTTTTTAATTTTTATTTTTCAAAAAATTTATATTATTTTATACTATAAAATTAAAATTATTTATATTTTTTAATTCGTTTAATTTTTTACAACTTTTTAACATTTTAAAAAGTTTGGCAATTTGAAATTTTTTATATATTTTTTAAAATTTTATATTATATTATTAACTAACATAACGGAGTTAACGTCGTCCAACTGCGTTAGTGAAAATCCTAACGGTGTTAGACGATGTCCTTTGTTTGGAAAATTATTTGATAATTTGCCGATTGTTTGAAGGTTTTAGTTTAGTGCACAAGTTGCAAAATTGTGATAAATCAAGTGCCTAAAATGTACTTTTCTATTTTTTTTATTGTTAGTATTTTCATATGCCAAAAATGAAATATTTATTCCTCCTACTTCAATTTTTCTCAAATACTTACATAACGGCGTCGTTTCCGAAACTATTCGTCTTCTGTTTGAGTCGCTCCGACTCCAAATGTGAAACCCTAATCAGTTCATTCAGATTAGTTCCCAATGACCAAATTGCAATTCAGTCTCTTCCTCAACTCCCTTCAGAAGCGCCTCTTCACCACATCGTCGTCAGCAGCAACAGCTTCTTTATCTTCCGTTGACCGTTTAATCGACACGTACGGCCTCCCATCAGAATCCGCAATTCACATCTCCAAAAAGCTAAAAATATCAAGCTCTGATGAGACTGCGACTCCGGATGCGGAGAAGTCGATCAAACACTTGCATTCTGTATTTGGGATCCTCAAAGATTACGGCTTTTCGGGCAATCAGCTAGCCATGCTCATCCGAAAGCGTCCCAGTACATTAGGGCTTAAGTCAGAGGCAGATTTACAGTCTCGGTTGCAGTTTCTCGAAGAAAAGGGTTTCACAAAAGAGAATATAAGCGAGTTCATTGTGACCAATCCACTGGTTTTGGACAGGGGGCTGGAGACGCGTCTGCAGCCTGCTTGGGAATTTTTCAGAACTTGTATTGGGACTGATGATAATGTTAAGCTGGCTGTAAAGCGATGGCCTTGGTTACTCACTGAGGATTTGAATAACACTGCTCAGCCTAATGTTGTATTGCTTATGGATCATGGTGTGCCTTTGGCTTCCATTTCGAAACTTATTGTGTCCAACCCGAGGACTATAATTCGGAGCCCAGAAAGAATGTTGCGTGTTATCGTCGATTTGAAGGAGTCAGGGCGTGACCCGAGGAGTCCGATGTTTATGCGTGCGCTTAGGGCTATGGTGAATACGAGTGAACCAACTTGGAATAGGAAAATTGAGGCTTTAAAGAGTATCGGGTTGACTGAGGGAGACATTAAGTTTTTGTTTCGGAACTATCCAATTTGTTTGGCTTGTTCCGAGGAGAAGATCAGGGCTTCTTTTGATTTTTTAGTGAATACCATGAAGCTTGATGTGCCTTCAATTGTTGCACGTCCCTTGATTCTTATGTATGGATTGGAGAAACGGGTTCGCCCTCGGATGAATGTCTTGAAGGTCTTGAAGTTAAAGAATTTGGTAAATGAAAACGTGAATTTAAATAAGGTGATGCCAGTAAGTGAAGAGTGCTTTCTAAGGAAATATGTCAAGCCGTATCAGGAGTTGGTACCAGAATTGATGGATGTGTATCGTGGTTCCATCCCAGCTTAGCTACAAAAATCTTTGACCTTCCTTGACGAGTTCAAGTCTTGAAGACACTTTGTTGTTGTTCATGTCAGGTGATGTTGTTAACCATTCTATATCATTTATTGAGTAGACAATTCATTGAGGAATTAGTGAATATTTACTGACAATTGGACTTCTGTATCGAAGATGAGGAATTTTGTTCAAGCGCAAGACATACTGCCACAACTCCGGTCATCAGCATCTTTAAGGTTTATTCTTTCCTTTTTTTATTATCATGGCTTGTATAACCTTTTTTTTTTTTGATAGCAGGCTTGTATAACCTTCTTGGAGGTTAGAATGTTATATCCCTAAATCAAATAATTATATTTACCCTTTTTGACTCAAAATAATGATTGATGTTATTCAAAAAAAAAAGACTTGGAATTGTTATACCCCCCATTGGAGATATCATGCCTATCTTTTGACTAAAAGCAAAATAGAGAAACATAATGATGGAAAGAAGAGAAACATGGGCTGATTTTTGGGCTGGACAAGGTCAAAAGAGAAAAATAGTGGTATCACGAGTGAGACGTGGGGTCTTGTTCTAGAAGAAACATGAAAACTCTACACTGCTTCACCTCCACATATAATAACCCCATGGTCGGATGAAATGAGGGAGAGGATGTCTGGTTAGAAAATCTCAAATTTTCCTACCCTTGACGCGTTAAGAGATGGGACTCGATGGGGATGGGATCAAGAAGATGTTTATGAGTTTCGAGTGGAATAGCTAATAGAAGGTGAGTTAACTATTATTTCAGTAGGTTGCAATTTATCGGTGATTGCTCAACTTCAAACATACTCAAGTTAATCTTGTATAGATTTGTGAGGAAGATTTAAACCGAGAGCTTAGTGTACTGGTGAGTGTTTTTGATGAAAGTTTATGTGTTGATTTTTATTAAATAAACTAACGGAGAATCGTAGTGGATGGTTGCTATGTCAAGCAAGGGGATTTACATCAACTATTAAATTGATGGTGTGTCATATTCTAAGTTGATCAATTTGGTGAGTACTCTCAGTACAATCCCTCCCTGTTATACAAATTGATGGTTTGGTCTTAGGTTTATTTATGTTGATTGTGGGAGCTAAGGAGATGAGGCGAGAATAAGTAAACTGTAATATTGTTTAAATTGATGTATGAGTTGGGATAGCACAATTAGTGGTCAATGATATGAATAAGCACTTCGGGTCCATTTGGAGGTGAATGGCATGGTATCTACGCACGGTTGGAAATTCTGTGAGTTAGATGTCAAATGAGGATGATTTCTGTTATGTAAATTTGGGTGATGAGCGTATGTTGATTTAGGTGACATGAACAACAACCGTGAGACAAGGAAAAGGTGACTTTACGAATAAGGAGCGTCGAGCAAATTGACTGCAGAGCACTGTATTCGAATTGAGTTGGAAGTTGGTAAGTTTATAATATATTTAATTATTATCGATTAATTATTTATTAAAGATGATACTCAGTTAAGGACGTATATTTACTATAAATGGTTAATATGTATGAGATAATATATGGTGAATATTGTGATATGGATATGTGCATTATTGCATACACATCATTTGCATACATGACCATGCATCATTATGGACGTAATATGTGATATGAGTATTGAGGTGACGGCGAGACGTAGGCCTTGGCAGTGGGCCGGGTACGGGTCAGCCCTGCCCGAAAATATTAGGGTCGGGTGGGCTTTAAGTATATTTTAGTTCGAAAATGAACAGTAATTGGGCCGGGTCGGGTATAAGTATCAAGTTTCCTCAAACCCTAAGGGTACCCTTCTACCCGTTCATATTCGGGTCATATTACCCTTGCAACTTGCAAATTTTCTGGGTTGTTGTTTCTCTTCGGCTTCGACCACCAAATCGCAGCTTCGGATCCCGCTGCTCAGTCAACCTATTGTTTTAGATCTGGCGTGTGGATCCAACCGCATCAATCTGCCGATCTGTTATTTTGATTTTTTGTTTCGTTCATCGTCGTACTTCATCCAAGTCTCGCCGCAGATTCGCCTTCTACCGCCCAGTTGCACATCAGACTTGTACTTGCTACTCTCTCTGCAGCTCCGATCCTCCGCCATCAGCTCAGATCTGACTTCCAGATCGTTGTATTGTGACTATTATCCGTCCTTACCGTTGTCGTTGCCGTTGCCGTGCACTACCGAATCCAGCTTCTCCTCAAATCACGAAATCACAATTTCGTGATTATCATTTGCACATCAACTCCCAGTCTCCCACCATCTTTATTCCTTTTTCTTTAAACCAGCACACCGCATCTGACTTTTTTTTGTGAGAAGAGAAGTGGTTTGGTTGGTTTTGGTGAGATGCAGGATGTAGACGAGTTAGAGTTTTGGTGAGATGTGGTTTGGTTGGTTTTGGTAATATTAGATAGGGTTTTTTAATACCACAGTTTAGTTTCATTTGGGTTGAATTGTTGGGTCGGGTAAACGGGCCGGGTAGATGGGTCGGGTCGGGTCTCAATAATACCACCCTTACCCTGCCTTAAGGTAAAGCGGGTGGGCTGAATCCGGGTCTGGGTCGGGTCTCGGGCGGGGCCATAAATGGGTCACCCGAAGGGCTTTTGACCCTAAGGGTGAGATGCCGACGCCTAGCGAGACGTAACGGCCCAGTACTACACTTGAGATGTGTTGGGGTGTACGACCTGTTACAGATAGGCGGTCCAGGTATCCATCGGGTCTAAAGCCTGACCGATTTGTAATATGTCCACCGTTTGATATGTTATAGATGGGCGGTCCAGGTATCCATCGGATCTAAAGCTTGACTGATCTGTAATATGCCCATCGTTTGATATGTTACAAATGGGCGGTCCAGATATCCATCGGGTCTAAAGTCTGATCGGTCTGTAATATAGCCCACTGTTAGTTGATCGATCGGCTACAATGCATCATCGTGCATTCACGCATTTATACATCATATGTTTATGTGTGCAGTGAATGATACAACGTATTAATATAATATATATTAAAAGAAAAAGATACGTAAAGACAAATTAAACTCACGGTAATAAAGTATATTATTTACTTTCTGAGTATCCCGACTCACCCCCTTATTTCCTCTAAATTTTCAGATAAGTGAATCGCTAATTTGGAAGTTATCATACTTCGCCGCTCGAGAGATGTTCGTCCAAGTATGGTGCCATCCAGCTTATCAATTGTCTTTGGAAGTCTTTCAGTCTGTTCTCTTCATTGTCAATCATCCTTAGTGTCGCTTCGTGGTACATGGGTAGGATCTTAGATTTGTTATTTTATTTTCGCTGTATTATAGTGCTATTTAGTGATATGAATCTTCTTACGAATAATTTATCAATATTTGTTAGACTGGTGTAGAGGCTTGCTTGGCATTTGGCATAGGTGTCAAGCGCCGGTATCGACTCTTTTATCGGGTCGTGACAGTTTGTTACAAAATCGGATTTCCAGGATCCGGTGTTATGTGCATGTTCGAATGAGAGAACTTCACGTGTTCTCGTTCGTTTGCACATAACATCGGATCCTGGTTTTATTAAAAACACATCAAAATTGAAATGTCAAACTCAAGTGGGTCATTTTGGATATGCTGAAACCCATTTGGATCATTTTGAAGAGAAAAAAAATCCATTCTAATTTGTAAATGGAAGGAAGGACGTGTACCAGAAGAGTATCATTTTGAAAAATTGGGGATGTGGGTGCGAATGTTTAACGTTCTAGGCCAATTAGAAGACGAGTCCTTGGTCAAAAAACTAGGAGAATATTGCAAATGGGCTCAAATGGATGGAGAGATTCAGAGAAGGAAGTAAATCAGATGGTAGGGTATGGATTGATGCTAAAAAGGCAATTAAGACATGATTCTACTTGGCGCGGCCAGGACTATGTCCTCTGTGGATTTCAGTTAAATATAACTTCTGTTGTGACTGTGGTTTGATCACACATGAATTTGGTACTTGTGGAAAGTCGATGAAAACTTATTTATGAACAATGGTTAAGTATAATAAGTGGGAGACAAGGTTCGGATTTGGAGAAAGGGCCGACACATGTTCATGAAAAAATCACAAGTACATTACAACAGAGTTGAGCCGGCAAGTGGAGGATGATGCAAAAGGTACTACTGATATCTTTAAAGACAATATGGGAAAACCAAAAAGAGAAAGATGGGAGGACAAATTTGAAAAGAAAAAACAAACAAATTGATAATATACAAGGAGAATGGATGGAATCCCAAACAAATGATGGAAGAAAGCCCATTAGTTGAAGGTTCAAGTGCAGTGACATATTTCAAGTAGACAGCCCGATGAGGATAATCACAATGGGAAGCGATACGGGAATTTGTGTTAAATTTAAAAAGGAAATTCAATTCGTGCGAGAAGCGGAGATGAGGAGATTTCTGAGGAGGGACAGGCGATCAATTCTATGTTTGAAGATAATCAGATGCAGATATCGGCGAAGGTTGCATTTCTAAGCTGGAACTGACGGGGATTGGGGAGGAAGAGCGTTACCTGACCTAGGCAGGACGCAGGGTCCCCCAAGTGGTGGGTTTAATTGAAACGAAGATTGAGTCTGGAAGAAGAAAATATTGCGAAGAAAATTAGGGTTCACATGTGCCTTATCAGTTGACATAAGAGGTATTTGTGGAGGTCTGGCACTGTGGTGGAAAGAGGAAATTCAGCTAACAGTTTCAAGTTATTCAACTAACCATATGTATGCGTGGATTGGAGATGATAGGGGATTCATAATCACTATTTTTTATGGCAGTACAATTGTGGAGTTAGTCATGGAATCTTCTCTTAGCTTTGAAAGAAGACACACAATCGGATCCATGGGCCATGGCTAATTATGGGGGATTTCAATGAAATAATGTTTAGCTGGGATTTGTTAGAGGGCTAAAAGACAAGGAGTTGGGCAGGGGATACAGACTGAAACTCCCCAGTAGCAGATTACGCTGGTGATTTGTGCGCTGTTTTGAGAGGCTTTGCAGAAAGAAGGAGGGCGTTTGCAGGCTACAGCAGACCTGGTCGGAAGAAGTCAACTTGATGTAGGGACCATATTAGTACATTGTGGCTTTATCACTTTTTTGTATGGCTATATATGCCTTGTTAGACATTGGAGAAGCTTATTAAATAAAAGCCAACTTTATATTCTCTTTCATTGTATTCCCACTTCTCTGAACTGTACTCTAGTCATATCAACTGGTGCTTCTTCATTGAGAGGCTCTGACCATGCCGGAAACTAGAAGCACAACTTCGGAGACCATCTCCAACTTGGCCAACAATGTAATAGATCTCGACGCTCGAACATAACAAATGGAGGAAAGGGTGCAAGCTCAATCATCTCATTTAAAAAGAATGGTTGAGATGATGGAGGAGATGCGAGTTTCACTCCGTCAACTACAACCAGTTTCTGATCGGCGACCTGACAAACAACCAATGTTCCATAATCCACCCCTAGAAGAGCCCCCACCCCCACCGCCTCATTTAGCCACGCCTATTTAATCTGTCCAGCATCAACCACCACCTACACATTTAGCCCAAACCTATACCACGCCTCCACACCAGGCGCCTGCTCATCCCTACCCACCTCAACACTCCCCACCACAGTTCCCGACCCATCCCACCCCAGATATGTCCCCTTTCTAAATCCCACACAACTCACAACCACCAACCGTTGTCCGCTTACCGCGCCTAGAGATTCCATATTTCACAAGAGATGGGGTTGAAGGCTGGCTATTTCAAATCGAGAGGTTTTTCTTACTGTACAACACACTGGCTGAATAAAAAATCACCATTCCTACGTTTTACTTGATCGGAGATGCACTGAAGTGGTTTCCATGAATGCATATAACACATCAGATCAGTACATGGGAGGCGCTGGCTAGGGATTTGTGAAGTCGCTTTGGTTCGACGATGTTCTGGCACGTCGAGGTCACTATTAACAAACTGCGCCAAGAAACAACAATGGCTGACTATATCTTTGAGTTTAAAAACTTATCAGTTCACACGCCAGGTCTAATAGTAGATAACTTGTTACACCGTTTTGTCGCCGGCCTTAAGGAAGAGATACACCGAGAGCTCGTATTGTTGAACCCTAAAACCCTGCAAATGGAAATGGGGATGGCTCGCCTAGCAGAACAAAAACTACAATCCACTAATGCAACACAACCACGACCTTGGTACAATCAAAGTTCCCAAAACAGCCATCCATCCACCTCAATCCACTACACCAAACATTCACAAGCTTCCTCTACAAGCCTTCCTATTCGACGACTGACAGTGGCTGAAATGACCGCCCGACGTGAAAAGGGGTTATGCTATAACTGTGATGAGCAATTCACCAATGGACATCGTTGCAAGGCTAAATTTCAATGCTTTATCCTTGACAACGATTCGATGGGGAGGTTTGTGACATGCCAATACAATCAGATGTTGCTCTGAATCCAGGCACATCTGAACAACAACATCTTTCAGAAATAGAACATCCATCCATCTCATTTACCACCCTAGAGGGGCACTTTGCAGCAAGTACCCTCCACATTCTTGGAAGAGTAAACGGTCACAACTTAACAGTGTTGATTGATAGTGGTTCGACGCATAACTTCATCCAAACCAAAATCGCAAAGCACTTGCAACTCCCTATCAAGCCCTCTAGTCACCTGAATGTGACAGTAGGAAATGGCGAAGCCCTACAATACAATAGTGTCTGTGCCAAAGTTGCTTTGCAGATGAGCGATTACACATTTGAGGTCGATCTGTTCTTATTGCCAATATACGGTGCGAAGGTTGTGTTAGGCGTCCACTAGATGGCCTCAATCGGCCCCGCCTTATTTGACTACGGATGTCTGATAATGAGCTTTCAACACCATGGCTTCCAAATTACATTGCACGGCAAAAAACATACAAGGCAATTATCGCAAATGAGTTTGGGTCAGTTACAACGTGCGACCCACACTAACATTATTTTTTCTTTTTATCAATTGCAGGCCCAACTTATTGATTCAGCCCTACCACAACTAAATCAGTCCACAAATAAAATTGAAACAGACCTGTCAACTTCATTACACAGCGACCTCGCCACTCTGCTGCAATAGTTTTCAGCCATATTCGAAGATCCGCGGGGGCTGCCTCCTTAACGACCAACGACTCACAAAATTACTTTGTTGCCGAACACACTTTCGGTTAACGTGAAACCATACAGATACCATCAGAAAACGGAGATTGAAAAATAGATTCAAACTATGCTCAATGAGGGTGTTATCCGACCCAGTATGAGTCCCTTCTCCTCTCCGGTATTACTGGTTAAAAAAAGAATGGAGGCTGGCGATTGTGTGTTGATTATCGTGCATTGAACATGGTAACAGTGCGTGATCGTTTTCCCATCCCTACCGTGGATGAATTATTAGATGAACTACACAGTGCAACTATCTTTTCCAAGCTCGATCTTCGCTCCGATTATCATCAAGTGAGAATGCATCCTAACGACATATTCAAGACAGCGTTTCGCACACATGATGGCCATTATGAGTTTCTTGTAATGCCATTTGGGTTATCGAACGCATCATCAACATTTCAAGCAATTATGAATGATCTATTCCGGCCGGTCTTGAGAAGATTTGTATTTGTAGTCTTTGACGATATCCTGGTCTATAGTCCTACTTGGGAGGAGCACCTGACACACCTACGTGAGGTACTAAATGTTTTACATTCCAATTCATTTGTTGTTAAATTGTCCAAGTGCGAGTTTGGCAGGAAAACTATTGCATATTTACGACATATTATCTCACAACTTGGAGTCGCAGTTGATCCGGATAAGGTAAAGGCCGTCGTGGATTGGAAATCACCACAGGATGTGAAGCAGTTAAGAGGCTTCTTAGGTCTCACGGGATATTATAGAAAATTTGTGGAGCATTATGCCTTGATTGCTGAATCTCTCACCAAGCTGCTACGAAAAGATTGTTTTATGTGGTCTTCTGATTCTCAGGAAGCATTTGACAAGCTCAAGCAAGCTTTATCATCCACACCAACATTGGGTTTACCTGATTTTTCAGCAAGATTTGAGGTCCAAACAGATGCCTCAAGCACTGGCATTGGAGCAGTTTTATCGCAAAAGGGTAGACCAATAGCATTTTTTAGCAAACAACTCAAAAGGACATTGCAATCATCCTCGGCTTACCACAGGGAACTCTATGCTGCTGTTACGACAATTCAGAAATGGAGGCAGTATTTATTAGGCGCTCGGTTCACTCTTTTGACGGACCATCAACCCCTTCGAGCAATTCTTACACAAGCTCTACACACTCCAGACCAACAACGACTTATATATAAGTTGATGGGCTTCCAGTTTGATGTGGTGTACAAACCAGGGGCAGAGAATAGGCCTGCTGATGCATTATCTAGACACCATGACATGAATTTTAATTCTTTGCACATCTCTTCTCGACCCATGTTGGGCATTCTACGAATGTTGCGCAAGTTATTTGAACAAGATGAGCCTTCTCAACAATTTAAGGAGGCTATCTTAGCTAACCCAGCCGCCTACCCTCACTATAGAGTGCATGATGGTTTGGTCATTCACATGGACAGAATTTTCATCCCCAAGGATTCCTGCTTAACAGAGTTGGTCATACCTGAATTCCATGACACACCAACAGGTGGTCATGCTGGTGAAAAGCGAACCCTTGCAAGAGTTTCAGCAAACTTTAGTTGGCCTGGAATGGCCAAAGACATCTTCCTGCATAATTGAATGATTGAGTAAGAAGCATGTGGGGTTGTAGTTAGATTGGTTCAACCATTGGCTTTGGAACCAATTGGTCATGAGTTCAATCCCTCCATAATGCACCATTCCACCAATATTTGGTGAGGAATTTCCTCTCTTAAGCGGAGGTGCTTTCCTCCCATCGTAGGAGGTGTTTCCCACCCTTCGCAGGAGGTGCTCGAGATGGCTTCGCTTCGCCACGGTACTTGAGAAGGCTTCGCCGTGAGCAAGGCAACTGCTCGAAGATTTGCTTCCGAAAGTGGATGAGTCAAAGACGTCGCAAGGCTTGTGCTTCAATAGATTTAAATGTATTATATTAGCTTGAGAATTTTGCTAGGCTTGTACAATACTTGTAAACATCCCCATTAAATGAATCAGTAAGAAGATGTTTTTAGTACGAATTTGTTATGACAAACATATCTTTATACGTGATTCGTAGCTGACTACTGAACTAGTTAATGTGTAGGGGTTACCAGCATTGCTATTTAAGGCTTCTTTTTATATAAGTTGCAATTAATTGCGTTTGTTCTTGCAAACTGGTTTGGGCAAATTTTTGCTAAAATAATTGCTGGCAGCGCTCATACCTTAGCTGCATGAGTCTTGAGAATATGAGGTTCCATGAACCTGAGCTTTGTCTAAGGATACAACGCCCCAAGATGATATCATACAAAGGTTCGACCAAGACTGTTTCAATTGGTATTGGGGAAAAACATACAAGGGCCTGCCAATTATCACTTAAATCAGGTTGCTGTCGAAACTACCAGAATATTCGTAAAGGGTACTGGATTTGCGAAAGGCCTAACTCAGTTGTGAAGTATTCTAGCGTTGATGAATATTAGTTTTATTTCACTAATCTTTGACTCTAAATACCTAGTTTCCCATTGAGCTATGATGTTGGATCGTTAGGTTAGCCAACTATGTGAGGGAGATCCCAGAGTGGTATCCCTCAGACAGATGGCAGCGGAAATTATCTGTAACACATGAAATTGTACGGAAAGTAAAGACTCACAGATTTATAGTGGAAACCTTACTGCAACCTTTGCAGCAGGCTGAAAACCACTTGCCTGCTGGACAGTTCCAGAAGGGCTTCAAGATCAATGTTATTGATGAAAGAGTATGCTTGTAGATTGTTACACTTTGTCTCACTCAGTGACTGCTAACAATTCTACTCAACTCAAAGTATCAACTAACACAATCTATCTCGTCCGCACACAGCAGCACTTCGTCAGCTTCGGAATTGATCGCTCTTCAATCTCCGATTCGTTCTCTCCAAAAGCTGCACTTCATATTGAAGACTTCTCCTCTATTTATATTAGTCTTCAAGTCGGCTGATCTGATCTCTGTCGCAGATCCGATTGCTATCCAGCAGATATGATATGGTTAAGATATTTCCATATCTTAACCACATCACATATTTCCCTTCCAAATCTGGCATGTATCTTCTCTTCGTATATACTCGACATATATTCAGTGTATATACCGATATTAATTCTTCTCGTCAATTATCCATCATATATACTCGAATATCTCTTGATTTGTATCGAGTATATTCTCGCCGAACCGATCTCGTCATAAGTCGGTTTGTCCCTCACACAGAACGCATCTCTCTCGCAGCGCTGCTCTCTCGTAGAGATGTCCAGTAGATCTGATCTACATCAGAGATTCCATCAGATATTTGATCTCCATCTTGCAGATTTGATTGGTTAAGATATTTCCATATATTAACCCAATAAATCATTCCCTTCCATATCCGGCTTGTATATATTCAACACGTACATCTTGAGTATATTCCCAGCTCATATATGTATCTTGAGTATATCTTGTACGGATATTTCCATATCATATCCTGAGTATATTTCAAACTCGGGTCTTGATATATCTCGAATATCTCCAGCTCGGATCTTGATATATGTTTGCTGCTGAGCTTGATCTCGTCTGTCACGCAGATCTCATCTCTTTCGTAGCGCTGAGCTCTCTCAGAGATGTCCAGTCACGTTTCTCTCAGACAGTTTGGACCCTGTGACTTCTCAGACAGATTTGTGATTTCTGCACACTCAAGTCAAATATTAGCTAAGTGTTTGTTATCATCAAAACACAAAGGGTCTAACAAATTCCCCCTTTTTGATGATGACAAACACTTCTTCACAAATAAGAAATCACACACAAAGCACATCAGCAATTTCCTACAGGTGCTAGTTATTTCAGAGTTTATTCAGTTCGATTTTCATTTAGCTCTAGCAGAGCGCAGTTCCCCCTCAGATAGACATCCGCTTAATCCGTGGTACTGTTTTTCCCCCTTAGTGTATGCACATAGTTCTTCCCCCTTTTGGCATCATCAAAAAGATATGCAAATAGGAACACAGAGTAATGGAAAGAAAACACTTCAGTCATGCCAGCAAGTCATAAGTGTGTCACACGGACACCACACATCCAAGCAGGGAAATCAAAATGCACAGAGACATCTAACATGAAATTCAAAAAGAATATATCAAGGAAGCAAGGAGAGATGTGGTAGGGTTGGCAAAGAGGGGGGTCCATGAGACAGTCCAGACTAAGCATCATTCTGGGACGGAACCTTCAACTATTCCACAATCTCTGTAGCAAGGCTCTTGATCTGCGATGGGAGCCCTTCAAGCACAGCTGTCACACCACCCGAGTCTACCTCTACTGCCACCTCCAAGGCTGCTAACCTCTCCTTCACATCCTGCAGCTCAGACCTCACTTCCTCCAATGCAAACCAAACTCTCTGCATCTCAGTCAGAGCTTCCTGAACCTCAGTCCGAAGCTCCTTCAACAACGACATCATCTCGCCCATACTATCAGAGGGGAGAACAGCTTCTTCACGCACAGGAACAGAAACGGGGGTCACTTCAACAACATCTTCTTCTATAGGGGACAGGGTCGGGGAGCGCGGAACAATCCATCCTTCTCCTGCAGAGTACTTCAGACTCAGCTTGAGGATCTGCTCATCACCAGACTTCAGTAATCACGCTCATAAGTAGGAGCAAAAAGAACACCAACTGCGCTACAGGGCTCATGATCTTCTTCTCATAATGTGTGTGACTCAACTGAATACACTAACCATCACCAAGACTGATCTTGCAGCACTCGTGGACCATTGTCCAAACATCACGTTTCTATCACGCAGCGGCAGGGCCTTCATCATACCCTCTCTTGGGTTTACTCCCAAAGTTACTATTCTTGTCATTTTTGAACATCTCAAAACTGTCATCCGGCATCCTTCACAACTTCTTGAGTTATGAATGCCTATTGCACAGCATCATGTTATTTGCTAACCATCTCAACGTGCACACCTTGCTGACCATCTCAACCATCTCAACGTGCACAATTTTCCATAAAAGTCATCAACACAGCAACTTGGCTTGGCATCACTTTCCTTCAACTTCTGAACAGTTCATCAGCTCAATGATAGCCTTCCCCGTTCATTCTGAGGGAAAGACTCAGGTCATCATCATTCTTCACATCATCAACTGCATGAGAGTGACCTGCACATAGCTAGCCACCCATCTAACATGGTCTTCTCTGCTTCGTCATTCCTCTATCAAAGGAAGTCTCCTCGACGAGATTTCATCATCATTTGTCTTTTTCGCGTACTCACAGAACTGTAGTATTGTCTTCTCCACCACAAGGCACAACATTTCAAGCACACAAGACTTACTCTCTAAAGCGTGGAAATCACCCTCACACTACCATTCATCATGGGCTCAAAATCTTCAACATTGAATTCAAAAGTAGGAGAGATGCCCTCACCTTTTCCTCACCATAACTTTTTCACATCAGTAATTGCTGCTCCATTTCAGCAGCCTTAAAGATGGCAGCAATCTCCATTTCCATAACTGTCACAGAGATTGTTTCCCAGCCAAAGTTGAACCTTCCAAAGTGATAACTCAATCTGACATGTCTCATGGGTACGCAAGGTTTTTGGAATGGTGTGCTAACTTTACCCAAATGGTACATATAACACCACACACAATCAGAAAAAAACAAATAAGATCATCCAAACACATTTTTAGCATCTTCATACCTCATATGGAATAACTCCAGAAAAACAACACATCAACGGGCTCATAGGAATATCCCACATGAAGATAGGCTATGGTTGGTCTAGAGTACCTCCTGGGATTATAATGTGGGATCAACTATGGAGGTCTCTTTTGGGCAGAAAAAAAGATTCAGAATTTCATGTCTTTCGGTCCCTAATGCAGTCATCAGTCACATAGCAAGCATGTATGGCTACATTATGAACACATTTTACTTTTTCACTAGCACAGAACATCCATGTTAATCTATCCATTAGACGTGACTCATATGCATCTAGTCTAGCCAATCACTGAGGGAGCAACATATGAGCATAGCTCTAAGGAAGAGAAACTATACCTAGTTCAAGCCTCAGCTTCTCGTAGGGTTCCCTATGCAATGCCTTTGTGAATATGTTCGCTATTTGTTCCTCAGTTCTGCAATATTCCATCTCTATTGTTCCCTTTTCTACACAGTCTCGCAGAGAGTGATATCGAATCTCTATATGCTCAGTGTGTGGAAACTGCACACGATTTTTAGAGATATTAATAGCACTAGTGTTATCACACAGAATTTTAGCACAATCAGTAAGAACACCATAGTCACTTAGCTGTTGCCTGAGCCATAGCAGCTGCGCACAGCAAGTAGCAGCAGCAGTGTATTCCACCTCAGCGGTGGACAGTGCAATTGAGGACTGCTTCTTTAAAGCCCAAGAGATGAGACACGGTCCAAGATACTGAGCTATCCCTGACGTGGACTTCTTGTCTATCTTGCAGCCCGCAATCTGCATCAGTGTAGGCTACCAGGCGTAAGTCTCTTCCCCTCGGAAAGAACAAGCACAAATCATCTGTTCCCTTCAGATATCTCAGTATCCTCTTCACAGCTTTCACGTGGGTTTCTCTAGGATCTGCCTGAAACCTGAACCACTAGAGTGTCCTTCCCTTCCTTCAAAAAGAATAGTGTCTTGTCCACCTCTCCTCTGACATATCCGTGAGACAGTAGAATCTGTGACAGTCTCTCATACCTTGTTCCTCTCGAACTGATGTAGCTCTTCTTGCATGGCATTGACCCATTCTGGATCCTTGAGCTCTTCTGCTACTGTCTTTGGTTCTGCAAGAGAGACAAAGGACGCAAATCCACAAAAATGATACAAATTATCTAGATTTACCTGATCATGCGATATGTAACACTGGTGGTCCCTCAGCCTTGCCGGTGGCTGTATAACTCTCCTATCGCTTGTAGTCCTGGATTCCCCCTCAGTGCCCGGAACATCCCCTGTCCAGATATCAGGGTCAGGGCCTCACTTCTGCAAGAGAGAGATTAGTTTTTACGAACCCAGACAAGCTTGGGCTTACTGGGTTTTGGGACAGTTTTAACAGTAGAAGGAAACTTTAAAGGACGGGAATCATTATCATCAGTGAGATTGATTCTCCTCCTGGGAGTTCTTCTGGGTCGTCTGTAGATGACTGTGTCATGGTGAGACCGAACCCATTCAGCTCTGTCTTCCCTTCTATGAGGAGAAACCTTTCTCCTAGGGACATACGCGGTGCTGGCTTTTCTCTGACAGTTGTGACTCTTCTCGTTGGCTTCTTTCCATTTCTTACAGTCTGATCTGTAATGCCCAGAGTGACCACAGTGCCAGCAGACACTGTAGTAGAGACTACCAGTTTTCTTGTGTCTCTCTAAGGGCACAGGTCCCCTATTTCTCTGTGCCTGAAAGTCGATCGAGAAAGGTTGACGGTTAGAGCTCATCTTCTTCCAAATTTCAAAGGCCTTCCCAGCCTTGAAAGGTCCAGAGTCACTGTCATGGAGATGACTCTCCTTCGGAGATGTGGCTGCTCTTCCCGACTGTCTTGTGGGTTCCGGCTTTCTCTGCTGATGGGAGCCCTCTCCGACTTCAGTCATCAATCCCTATCCTTTGGCAATCCTTCTGTTTGCTGCCTCTTTGTCAGTCTCTTCCATATACCCAAGTCCAGGTCTGGCAAACTTTCTTTTGCAGTCTTGTTTTACCTCCTCGACCTTTTTGGCTTCTAGTTCTCGAAGCAAGATTTTCTTTCTCTCAGCCTTTCCTTGTCTGAGATCTGCCACTGTCTGACAGAGTTCATCATTATTCGACAGGAACTTGGCCAATTCTGTATCTAATTCTTCCATTTTAGTTCTGAAATCTATCAGCTCGGTGTCGTCCATTCTCATGCGCCTTAGCTCATCACTTAGATCACTGATTTGTGTGTCCTCTCTGTCACAGGTGGGACATTTGCAGACATGCTCTCTCATTTCTTTCTCAAGTCGCATGGCTTTGGTTGACCATAGACGATTGTTCTCCATATCGTCCTCATGTTCATCTTGCATAACCTCTAGCTGTTCTTTGAGACTCGTAATCTTCTTTAGCAATTCAGCAATAGTTTCTGCAAAATCAGATTCACTGAAGACTTCATTAATAAAGGAATCGGTATCATTTACCTCACTAGCAGTGCCTCGCGCCATCAGACATGGCTCCTTAGCTCGCTTTCCATCGCTGCGCTCCTCATCTGAGTCACCCCAGGCAGCGAACATGGCAAGAGCTTCCTTTGGGGCAGGTGGTTCACCCTTTATTTTGCTGTAGCAATCTCTAGCCAGATGCCTCTTTTTCTGGCAGTGATGGCAGGTTCTTTCTTCCTTTGCTCCTGCCTCTGTCCTACTTTCTTCTCTGCCAGAGTTTCTTCCACCATACAGACCTCTGTTGAAGTTATGTGCTCTCCCTGTGTTTGCCATCTTGAAGACTCTCGAGAGGAGATCAATCTCCTCATCCTCACCTTTAGATGACATACTCACCTGTGCCATATCCAAAGCCCTCTCAACTTTCAATGCTATAGCTTGAGATTCTCCTGCTTGCCTCCTAGCCATTTTCCTCTCTACTATTCCAGCTTGGCTTTGTAGATTCGTCACGAGCTCTTCCAGAGTAACGTCTTTGATCCCCTTCTGAGCTTGGAGAGCAGTAGTTACTGTGTCCCATCTGGAGCTGAGAGCTTGCATGAACTGATGAGTTACTTTCCACTGTGGGAGTACCTCATCCAGGGAGTTCAACTGTGCGACTATGACTTGAAATTTGGTGTAGAAGTTCTCCAGAGATTCGTCCTTGCGCTGTTCGATAGATTTGTAATCCTTTGTGGCAGCTAGGATTCTGTTCCTTTTTATGTCTTCGTTTCCCTCGTACAGTCTAGTCAGGCCATCCCACTACTCCTTCGCAGTTTTGTACACGGCCATCTTCACCTGATCTCCTTGTGAGAGGGCCATGTACAGAACCTTCTTAGCCATGGCATTCTGCTGGAGAGCTTTGTAGTCAGCATCTGTGTAGTCGTCTTTCTCCTTCTCTTTCGGTTTGGCAGGATCTGTCACATCCAGAATAGGGAAGTTACCCTTCTCAAATACACGCCACAGCTTCCCATCCAGGGAGCAGACGTGAGCTTCGAACTGATCCTTCCACCAGTCATACTCTCCCGGGCTGAGCACCGGCGGCTTCCAGAACGAGTCATTTCTGCCTGACATGATTTCCTGCAAAGGCTAACACAAAATCTAGAGCTTCCCGGCTCTGATACCAATTGTTGGATCGTTAGGTTAGCCAACTATGTGAGGGAGATCCCAGAGTGGTATCCCTCAGACAGATGGCAGCGGAAATTATCTGTAACACAGGAAATTGTACGGAAAGTAAAGACTCACAGATTTATAGTGGAAACCTTACTGCAACCTTTGCAGCAGGCTGAAAACCACTTGCCTTCTGGACATTTCCAGAAGGGCTTCAAGATCAATGTTATTGATGAAAGAGTATGCTTGTAGATTGTTACACTTTGTCTCACTCAGTGACAGCTAACAATTCTACTCAACTCAAAGTATCAACTAACACAATCTATCTCGTCCGCACACAGCAGCACTTCGTCAGCCTCGGAATTGATCGCTCTTCAATCTCCGATTCGTTCTCTCCAAAAGCTGCACTTCATATTGAAGACTTCTCCTCTATTTATATTAGTCTTCAAGTCGGCTGATCTGATCTCTGTCGCAGATCCAATTGCTATCCAGCAGATATGATATGGTTAAGATATTTCCATATCTTAACCACATCACATAATTCCCTTCCAAATCTGGCATGTATCTTCTCTTCGTATATACTCGACATATATTCAGTGTATATACCGATATTAATTCTTCTCGTCAATTATCCATCATATATACTCGAATATCTCTTGATTTGTATCGAGTATATTCTCGCCGAACCGATCTCGTCATAAGTCGGTTTATCCCTCACACAGAACGCATCTCTCTCGCAGCGCTGCTCTCTCGTAGAGATGTCCAGTAGATCTGATCTACATCAGAGATTCCATCAGATATTTGATCTTCATCTTACAGATTTGATTGGTTAAGATATTTCCATATATTAACCCAATAAATCATTCCCTTCCATATCCGGCTTGTATATATTCAGCACGTACATCTTGAGTATATTCCCAGCTCATATATGTATCTTGAGTATATCTTGTACGGATATTTCCATATCATATCCTGAGTATATTTCAAACTCGGGTCTTGATATATCTCGAATATCTCCAGCTCGGATCTTGATATATGTTTGCTGCTGAGCTTGATCTCGTCTGTCACGCAAATCTCATCTCTTTCGTAGCGCTGAGCTCTCTCAGAGATGTCCAGTCACGTTTGTCTCAGACAGTCTGGACCCTGTGACTTCTCAGACAGATTTGTGATTTCTGCGCACTCAAGTCAAATATTAGCTAAGTGTTTGTTATCATCAAAACACAAAGGGTCCAACATATGATGTCCTGTTTTGAGGATCAATTGTTTCTTAAGTGTCGAGATGAAACAAGCTCATACCGTCTGGATTATTAGCCAGTTTGGAGGTTCCAATTCAACACTAGCTACCAAGACACTGCTATGTAAAACTTTGTTACAACGTTTTTCGTAACATTTCATTACACTGCTTTGTTCCATGTCAAAAATATACTATTGATTCACATACTCTATTTCATTCTCCAGTGACTAGTAGGAAACACTATTAACTGAGGGTCCAGGTACCTTTTAGTTTTAGAAGTGAGGGAGAGTAAACGGTAAAATACCGTTTTACCGTTTATCGATTTATCGAAATTTATTATTTTCTAATTTTTAAATATATATTATAAATCTTATAAATATATATATTGATTTTTAAATATTTATATAAATTATTTGTAATTTTTTTTCTTTATAATATATATATATATATATATTTCAAATTTATCAATTCAAAATTTATTTCGTTTACCAATTTATTTGCCGTTGGTAAATTTATCAATTTACCATTTTTCCGATTTGCCGAATCGATTCGATAACGATAAATTCAATTCGGTAAACGGTAATTTACCAAATTTTGCTCTCCCTAATTTAGGACACAGGCAACTTAGAAAATATGGTGAATAATGGAATTTGACAATGTGTTGTATAAATGGGCCTATTCATTAATTTGTGAGGAAATGTTAAAATTAAATTTATTGGTGCACATTACATATTTCGTCAAAAATAACATGTAATTCGTCGCCGATATAGTTCGTCAAAATGGTCTATAATTCGTAGCCCAGAAATAAACAATAAACGCACGATATTGGTGGAGGTGCTGAAGCTACGGAAGGATTGGTTGTCGACGCTTCTGTATTGGACGGCGTAGGCTCCGGCGTGCGGCCCTTGTTCTCGCTGGTTATCGTTTTGTTTAGGTGTATATAGGTAGTTTTTACAGTTCTTTAGTTACGTGTGTAGTTGTAGTTTAGTTTTCGGTTTTAGTTTAGTCCTCTCAGCCAGTTTTCGGTCTGAGTTGTTATCTCTCAGTCGGTTTTCGGTCTGAGTTGTTTTAGTTTTAGTTTTAGTTTTAGTTTTTTAGCTTCAGGAGTTCGACTGCTGTTATTCTCTAAGGGCACGACGGTGCGTCAGTCGGTTGTGTAGTGTCGGCCACTGAGGTCGGCCGACCAGTTTGTTTGGTCATGCCCTTTTTAGGAGCGGTGCCCCTTCGGGGACAGCTTGTTTCCTTTAGTGCCGTGTTGGCGCTTTTATGAATAAAAAAATGACCGTATCAAAGATTCTCTCATTAAGGCACTGTCCATTTGAACTCTTTTTGTGATGGTTAAGATAAGTTACTTTCAATTAGTGTTGGGTTCGGTTCAAAAACCGAACCGAACCGAAAAGTACCGAACCGACATTTCGGTATAAAGGAAAATTAAACCAAAAACCGAACCGATTTTTCGGTAAACCGACATTCGGTTTCGGTTCGGTTTTACCGACATTGTCGGTTTTTGTCGGTTTCGGTTCGATTTGTCAGTTTTTGTCGGTTTTTATCGGTTTTTGTTGGTTTTGTCAGTTTTTGTCGGTTCGGTTTGTCGGTTTTTATCGGTTTCGGTTCGGTTTTGTCGGTTCGGTTTTTTTGGTTCTCAAAATGAAAACCGAAACCGAACCGATATAAATCGGTTCGGTTTGATAAATTGAAATTCGGTTCGATTTGAGATCGGTTCGGTTTCAGTTTTCGGTACAAAAACCCAGCCCTACTTTCAATCACCATAATTTACTTTCAGTTACTTTCAGTTAATATAAGTTTCAGTTAAGTTAAGTTAAGTTATTTTCAACATACCATCATCATATCATCATCATCATACCACCACCATCATCATCATACCATACAATCATCATATCATCATCATCATACCATCAGCATATCATATCATCATATCACCATCATCATCATATCATTATCATACCATCATCATCATCATATTACTATTCATCATCATAACATTCATCATCATAATACTATTCATCACCATCATCACAACCATCACCATCATCAGTATATTACTATTCATCATCTTACTATTCATCACCATCATCACAACCATCATCATCAGTATATTACTATTTATCATCATAATATTACTATTCATCATCATCATATTACTATTTATCACTATCATCACAACCATCATTGTCATCAGTATATTACTATTCATCATCATAATATTACTATTTATCACCATCATCACAACCATCAACATTATATTACTATTCATCATCATCATATTACTATTCATCACAACCATCATCATCGTCAGTATATTACTATTTATCATCATAATATTACTATTCATCATTATCATATTACTATTTATCAATCAATATAAGTTTCAGTTAAGTTAATATCAGTCACTATAAGTTACTTTCAGTTACTATAAATTGGTTTTAGTCCCTGTAAATTACTTTCAATTAAGATAAGATAAGACTAGTTACAGTTCAAATACACACTCATTTGTAGATTGTTTGCACGAAATCCTTTATTCCCCCCGACTACATGGCTTTGATGCTCAGATCCAGAGAATAAAAAGTATTCGTCTTCTGTTTGAGTCGCTCCGACTCCAAATGTGAAACCCTAATCAGTTCATTCAGATTAGTTCCCAATGACCAAATTGCAATTCAGTCTCTTCCTCAACTCCCTTCAGAAGCGCCTCTTCACCACATCGTCGTCAGCAGCAACAGCTTCTTTATCTTCCGTTGACCGTTTAATCGACACGTACGGCCTCCCATCAGAATCCGCAATTCACATCTCCAAAAAGCTAAAAATATCAAGCTCTGATGAGACTGCGACTCCGGATGCGGAGAAGTCGATCAAACACTTGCATTCTGTATTTGGGATCCTCAAAGATTACGGCTTTTCGGGCAATCAGCTAGCCATGCTCATCCGAAAGCGTCCCAGTACATTAGGGCTTAAGTCAGAGGCAGATTTACAGTCTCGGTTGCAGTTTCTCGAAGAAAAGGGTTTCACAAAAGAGAATATAAGCGAGTTCATTGTGACCAATCCACTGGTTTTGGACAGTGGGCTGGAGACGCGTCTGCAGCCTGCTTGGGAATTTTTCAGAACTTGTATTGGGACTGATGATAATGTTAAGCTGGCTGTAAAGCGATGGCCTTGGTTACTCACTGAGGATTTGAATAACACTGCTCAGCCTAATGTTGTATTGCTTATGGATCATGGTGTGCCTTTGGCTTCCATTTCGAAACTTATTGTGTCCAACCCGAGGACTATAATTCGGAGCCCAGAAAGAATGTTGCGTGTTATCGTCGATTTGAAGGAGTCAGGGCGTGACCCGAGGAGTCCGATGTTTATGCGTGCGCTTAGGGCTATGGTGAATACGAGTGAACCAACTTGGAATAGGAAAATTGAGGCTTTAAAGAGTATCGGGTTGACTGAGGGAGACATTAAGTTTTTGTTTCGGAACTATCCAATTTGTTTGGCTTGTTCCGAGGAGAAGATCAGGGCTTCTTTTGATTTTTTAGTGAATACCATGAAGCTTGATGTGCCTTCAATTGTTGCACGTCCCTTGATTCTTATGTATGGATTGGAGAAACGGGTTCGCCCTCGGATGAATGTCTTGAAGGTCTTGAAGTTAAAGAATTTGGTAAATGAAAACGTGAATTTAAATAAGGTGATGCCAGTAAGTGAAGAGTGCTTTCTAAGGAAATATGTCAAGCCGTATCAGGAGTTGGTACCAGAATTGATGGATGTGTATCGTGGTTCCATCCCAGCTTAGCTACAAAAGTCTTTGACCTTCCTTGACGAGTTTAAGTCTTGAAGGCACTTTGTTGTTGTTCATGTCAGCTAATGTTGACCATTCTACATCATTTATTGAGTACTTCTGTGTCGAAGATGAGGAATTTCGTTCAAGCGCAAGACACCCTGCCACAACTCCAGCCATCAAGGTTTATTGTTTTTATTTATTATCCTGGCTTGTATAACCTTCTTGGATACATGACAGTTAACACAAGATTATGAATAAAGGATTTAACTTCTCTATGTGTTTCAGTGTAATTGATTACATTATTGAGTTTGGTTCAGCCTTATTTGAGAAAAACTCAGCTATGAAACCATAATAATGAAAGTTAAGTGGTGAATCCTTTTGCGAAGCATGTTTTATGGACCTTAAATCTATGACTCAATTTGAGAAGCCTAAAAATTTCAGATTTTGTTAGAAATAAAGATGATAAATTGTTTAAACCACATTCTTATTGAATGGAAGTGTGCATAAGAAAACTAACTCGTGAATTTGGGATATCTGTTACTGTTATTAACAGTAGTCAAAAAAATATTATGAAAAATACGAACCCAATGGCTTCTCGCCGTATATTCATCCACATCTTCTTCTTCTTCGATTATGGAGGCTTCAGAGTGCGAGTGGCCTGCTTTTGGTAAGATGGGTTATGGGTAATTGTCGTTTATATCCATCTCGTGATTGATTCGCTGATTGAATTTTATTTGGGTTTGTGTAAAAATTAGTGCTTTTATTGATTGTGAATCAATGGCTGCAGATGCAAAGCATTATAGGCGGAGATGTAAGATTCGTGCGCCGTGCTGTAACGAGATTTGTGATTGTCGCCATTGCCACAACGAAGCTACGATATCAAAAATGTTATATTGTATGAGATTTATGAGGGGTATCAACAATATTACTTCCTCTGTCACATTTTGTTTGTCCACTTTCCTTTTATATACAACACAATAATCAAATCAATCATCTCTTTCCTACCAAAAAAAATTATTTTATTAACAAAATTGTACTTTCAATGATAAATAACTAATAATTCGTGTACGGAACCTACCTTTACATACATTTTTCTACTTTTTCTTCCCTTTTCTCTCTCTCTTATTGTACTTTATTTATTTTTCTTAATTCCCGTGAAAATTGTCCTTTTGGACAAACAAAATGGGACGGAGGGAGTATATTGTATGAGATTTATGAGGGGGTTGTTTAAAGATGGCTTATTGTTGAGTCTAATTTTGTTATGTTTGTCTCGTTGGAGCAGTGCTTGTTGCTCAATCTGATGGATCACCATGACCTTGTGCGGCAAGACGTGAAGCAAGTATGTGTACTCGTGTCTTCATTCTTTTGTTCTTTTTAGCTTACCTCCTGATTTCTGTACATTGTCTTGAATTTAGTGCCCTTAATGGAGATTGTATTGAACATTGGTGTATGGACTAGATATGTATGAACATTTAGTACCCTAAATTGCATAGCATTTTAATTAAAATTCGTAATCTGTCATTTAAAATTCGTAGCTTGACACTTACCCATTTTTATAATGCGTAGCTTTCTAGTTAAAATTTGTAGTCTAGTTCATATTATGCGTAGTTTAGTTCACATAATTCGTAGTCTGGTATGTTCAGGTTATATATGATGTTCCCTTAAAGAACTAGATATGTTCAGATGATCTGAATAACGATGATCTGAATGCCAAGTAGAGGCATTTGAAGATTCCAATTGGTGCCAATCATGTAAAGACTTGCCGAGGTACGAATTTTGGTTTTAAAACTACGCATTTTTTTCATTAACAGGAGGTGACATGGATCAGGGCTACGAATGTTATATACAAGACTAGGAATGTTGTATTACGAATGTTATATATAAGGTTACGAATGTTAGGTGAGCACTCGATTGAGGCAGGGTTGGTAGAATGAGGCAGTGAGGCACGATCAGAGTCGTTGATCGAGTAGATCGGTAGCACGTGGCAAAGCCACGTGGCACAGCCGTCGTTTGCGTTCACACTACGAAGTAGTGGGTTTTACTATTTGCCACGTGGTGCGCCACAAATGCACGGGGGGTTGGATGTGTGGTTGAGATCGTGCCTCACTGTCTCATTCTTATTTTGCCTGCCTCATTTGAACGCTCTTCACGAATGTTATATACAAGGTTGCGAATGTTATATACAAGACTACGAATTGTATTATGAATGTTATATACAATACTACGAATGTTATACACAAGGCTACAAATTTTATATATAAGACTACGAATGTTATATACAATACTACGAATGTTGTATTATGAATGTTATATATAAGGCTACAAATGTTATATACACTACAAATGTTATATTTAGTAGTTGTGCTAAGCTTCATATCCTATTTTTTATCGGCTTTCGCAAAAATTTGATCAGTCGTGAGCAAAATTCGTAGCTTTCTAGTTAAAATGCGTAGCTTCAGATCCTATTTTCTCGGGTCTTATTTTTTCTCGGTTAACCTTATTTTATAATACGTAGTTTTCTGTTTAAAATTCGTAGCTTTCTAGTTTAAATGCGTAGCTTTGTGTTTAAAATTTTCTAATGGTCATACATTTATAATGCGTAGCATTCGGTTTAAAATTTGTATCTTTAGATCCTATTTTATCGGTCCTATTTTTTTCGGTTTACCCTATTTATAATGCGTAGTTTTCTAATTAAAATGCGTAGCTTTCTGTTTAAAATTTCTGATGGCCGTACATTTATAATGTGTAGCATGCTGTTTAAAATTTGTAGGAATCATAGCGACTGTTGCAAATTTTGTCTGTAATTTCTACGAATTTTAGTTCAAAAACTATCGTGAAAATCGCCACCAAACTTCTCAATTTCGAGTACAAGACTACTGCCGGCCTACGGCCGTCATCACCACCACCTTCGCCCACAGTTTTACCCAAAAACCACTGACCCTCTTCAAACTTCCCACCTCTATAAATCAGCCAATCTCCAATTTCCAAACACATCGAAAAACACTGAAACATCAAATCTTTTCTACAAAATCGACAACCCAGTATCAATTTAATTTCAACATGAGTTACTTAAACAGTGTATGGGGGCATATAAAAAAACAGTGTATTGGGGGAAATAATTTTGCTCATTTTCGGTAACAACCGTTTTCTCGAAAAATGGTTTGGTGAGTAAGCGAATTTGTGGCAAATTTTGGTCCCACATTGAACAAAGGATACGCACTATCTCGGCCACGTATGAAACTGTTTCGAAAAAATCGATTTCATTAAAAAAAATTAGTGAAACCGTGTTTCTGGAAAATTGTATCATTAAAAAAAGTAAATTTTCCTAATAAAAGTGTTGAATTTAAGTTTTATTCATGTTGAACTAAAAAATTGAAAACTGAAAATTTTTTATTTAATTTTATTCAACTTTATTTAGTTATATTTAACTGTAATGAACTTTATTTAACTGTAACTTTATTAAATTTTATTTAATTGCACAGAACTTAAAAACATGAAATTTAAGCTCTACTTAACATACATCTCGTGAATTTATGGGGTGAATTTGGAAATCTGTTACTGTTATTAACGGTAGTCAAAAAAATATTATGAAAAATACGAACCCAATGATTTTATACTCTTTGACCGGGAGATCAATGGTTCAAACTTCAAATCGTTCAAGATGCATCTGGTGACATCGTAGGGGTGGGCGCGGTGCGGTTTAAGGGTAAACCCGCAACTACACCGCATAATCTGGTTTGGAAATTTTTCAAACCACAAACCGCATTACAAAAGTAAAAACCAAATATGCACCGCACCACATAATGTGGTGCGGTGCGGTGCGGTTTGGTTTAAAAACAGCAGTACAAAAGTTTAAAACTTATATGCTTCTGCTACAATTATTTGACTTGTTTACCTACAACAACAAAGCTTCAAACATTAAAACCGGATGTTATAAACAATGCTGAAACATTCAAATGACATAAGATGTATAAATCAAACCCTAAACATAAGAGCCAATCAAAATTTAATTAAACTTTGTGTTTTGGGCATGAGAGAGGTTGGGCCTGAAATTATATGATTTATTTTTTAAACGTATTAATTTTGATTATTTAATTATTTAATAATTAATTATATATGCAGTGCGGTGCGGTTTAAACCGGATTGTTTAAGATAAAGAACCGTTTCCGCACCGCTTTATTTGGTTGCGGTGCGGTTTTTGACAAATCGGTTTTTTCTAAAAGCGATGCGGTTAACCGAACACGCTTTTGCGGTGTGGAATGAACAATATTTACATGCGGAGCGGTTTTTGCCCACCCTAGACATAGGTTTGGGAGTTCATTTCTTAACAATATTAGTAGATTTAGTTTTAAAAAAGAGTATTTTCATATGCCAAAAGTGAAATATGTATACCTCCTATTTCAATTTATCACAAAACGGGATCGTTTCAGGAAATTACATGGCTTTGATGTCCAAGTATAAAATGTACCACTCCAAATGACAAACCCTAATCAGTTTTGTGACCTGAGCAGCAGCAGCAAGTTAATTCGATTCTCTGTTCCCAATGACCAAATTGCAATTCAATCTCTTCCTCAACTCCCTTCAGAAGCGCCTCTTCACCACATCGTCGTCAACAGCAGCAGCTTCTTTATCTTCAGTTGACCGTTTAATCGAAACATACGGCCTTCCATCAGAATCCGCAATTCAGATCTCCAAAAAGCTAAAAATATCAAGCTCTGATGAGACTGCGACTCCGGATGCAGAGAATTCGATCAAACACTTGCATTCATTATTTGGGATCCTCAAAGATTACGGCTTTTCGGGCAATCAGATAGCCAATCTCATCCGAAAGCGTCCCAGTACATTAGGGCTTAAGTCAGAGGCAGCTTCTTTATCTTCGGTTGACAGTTTAATCGACACGTACGGCCTCCCATCAGAATCCGCAATTCAGATCTCCAAAAAGCTGAAAATAGCAAGCTCTGATGAGTCCGCGACTCCGGATGCGGAGATGTCGATCAAACACTTGCATTCTGTATTTGGGATCCTGAAAGATTACGGCTTTTCGGGCAATCAGATAGCCAAGCTCATCCGAAAGCGTCCCAGTACATTATGGCTTAAGTCAGACGCAGCTTTACAGTCTCGGTTGCAGTTTCTGGAAGAAAAGGGTTTCACAAAACAGAATATAAGCGAGCTCATTATGACCAATCCACTGATTTTGGGGAGGGGGCTGGAGACACGTCTGCAGCCTGCTTGGGATTTTTTCAGAACTTGTATTGGGACTGATGATAATGTTAAGCTGGCTGTAAAGCGATGGCCTTGGTTACTCACTGCAGATTTGAATAACACTGTTCAGCCTAATGTTGTATTGCTTATTGATCATGGTGTGCCCTTGGCTTCCATTTCGAAACTTATTGTGTCCGATCCGAAAACTGTAATTCGGAACCCGGAAAGAATGTTGCGTGTTATCGTCGATTTGAAGGAGTCGGGGCGTGACCCAAAGAGTCCAATGTTTATACGTGCGCTTGGGTCTATGGTGAATATGAGTGAATCAGTTTGGAATAGGAAAATTGAGGCTTTAAAGAGTATCGGGTTGACTGAGGGAGACATTAAGTTTTTGTTTCGAAAGTATCCAATTTGTTTGGCTTGTTCCGAGGAGAAGCTCAGGGCTTCTTTTGATTTTTTAGTGAATACCATGAAGCTTGATGTGCCTTCAATTGTTGCGCGTCCCTTGATTCTTATGTATGGATTGGAGAAACGGGTTCGCCCTCGAATGAATGTATTGAAGGTTTTGAAGTCAAAGAATTTGGTAAATGAAAACGTGAATTTAGATCGAGTGATGACAGTAATTGAAAAGCGCTTTCTTATGAAATATGTTGAGCCGTATCAGGAGTTGGTACCAGAATTGATGGATGTGTATCATGGTTCCATCCCAGCTTAGCTACAAAAATCTTTGACCTTCCTTGACGAGTTTAAGTCTTGAAGGCACTTTGTTGTTGTTCATGTCAGCTAATGTTGACCGTTCATCATTTATTGAGTAGACAATTCATCGAGAAATAAGTGAATATTGAAGATGAGGAATTTTGTTCAAGCGCAAGACATTCTGCCACAACTCTGGCCATCAGCGTCTTTAAGGTTTATTGTTTCTTTTTTTTATTATTATCCTGGCTTGTATAACCTTCTTGGAAACGTGACAGTTAACGCAAGATTTAAGGATTTAACTTCTGTATGTGTTTCAGTGTAATTGATTACATTATTCTGTAAAATTGTCTCACTACTTCAAATTAAACCAAGTAATGAAAGGTGAAGTTATGATCAAATAAGGTACTACGTTTTTTTAAAATATAAATATATTTACCTCTTCTCACCATAAAATAACATCTTTGTCACGCCCAGAAACCCCAAGGACGTGAGTAAGAAATTTACATTAACTATAAAATAATCTTACATTGTCTTTCTTATAATCATACTTAAACTCACTATCTTTACATACATAAAAAAAGTATCTAAAAGCACTAACAACAATGTTATGCATCATGATACAATAAAATGAAGCGAATGATCTCGAATCTAGTTGAATATAAGCATACGTCTCCACGATGACCTTATTCCTGAAAAGGATTAGGAGTGAGTTTTGAGAACTCAGTAGGAAAACTTAATTTCAACCATTAGTCCAAAAGTTATATGCTCACATAACATACAAACGCATATAAACAAATGTGTGAGTGATGCACGTGATATGCAATGATTGATGTTTAATCATGTTTCGCATTTTTCAAAACTGGTAGACTTTCACGACTCGGAAAGCTACCGGCCACGTTTCACACCGGTCTGGCACCAACCATCATCCCATTTGTGGGATCTTCCTGCAGGGTTTAGGGACTACAACCCAATGATATCTCGTATCCCGATTCACATCCTTTTATTAAAAACATTTTCCTTTCAAATACATGAATATCATGCATGAATGCTTGTGTTATGTAATGATATGCATATGTGTATCGCAAAGGATAAGCAAATCATTCACAATTGACTTCAAAGATAAGCACCAATATAAATACTTTGAAAGGTTACCTTCCAAACTAGATTATAAGGCATTTTAGGACTTAAATTCAAGATTTCAGAATTAAAACCCCACATTTCAGCATATGGACAGCCCTAAAACAATGGATAAAACTCAAAACAAGGCCTCAAATCATTCAAATACACCTCAAGCAAGTAATACATACATCAAACTCCACATGTATGAACATAAAACTCATAAACTAAGGGAAAAGATAAAGAATTTCTACCCCTTTTTCCCCACCAAGTTGCTGTCCAGAATTCTTCTACAAAGCTCTTATTGCTTTTCTCTCTCTTTTCTTGCCTAAGGAGGTAAAATGACCCTTAATTATGGCTTATATAGAGAGGATAGGGGAATTAGATGAAGACAAGTGGCTACTACTTGTCCTCATTGTGATTTGTTACTTAAGGAAATATCTACTTACTTAGATGTCTTCAATTTGATCTTTTTGCTTCTTTAAAAATATCTACTTTACTTAGTATTAAAAATTTCAGGATATTACAATCTTTGTGCAGATTTATATGAGTAAAACTATGTTTTTAGTCCGTGTATGATGGATTTATGGTAAATATATCTATATAGGCTTGTAGCGAACTACTAAACTAGATATTGTGTAGGGGTGACCTGCATTGCTGCTTGCAATCAATTGCCTTTAAATCCTTCTGTTCGTGAAAACTGGTTAGTGCTCAATTTTTCTTTAATGGTTGCTCACAGCGCACATATCTTAGCTACATGGCTTTGATGTCCAAAGTATAAAAAAGTACTTGTCTTCTGTTCGTGTCGTTGTTTCTCGCTCCCACTCCAGGGCCTGTCAATTATCATCTAAATTAGGTTGCTGTCGAAACTACCAAAATATTCGTAAGGGGTACTGGATTTGAGAAGCCTAACTTAGTTGTGAAGTATTCTAGCGTTGATGAACATTAGTTTTATTTCACTAATCTCTGACTCTAAATACCAAGTTTCCCATTGAGCTATGCTGTCTTGTTTTGCAGGAGCAATTGTTTCTTAAGTGTGGAGATGAAACAAGCTCATACCGTATGGATTATCAGCCAGTTTGGAGGTTCCAATTCAACACTGGCTACCAAGACACTGCTATGTAAAACTTTTTTACAGCATTTTTCGTAACATTTCATTACACTGCTTTGTTCCATGTCAAAAATATACTATTGATTCACATCCTCTATTTCATTCTCTAGTGACTAGTAGGAAACACTATTAACTGACAGACTGCATTTAAGCAAAGAAAAAAAAAAGTTCATCTCAAGGGTCCAGGTACCTTTTAGTTTTAGAGCACAGACAACATAGAAATTATGGTGAATAATGGAATTTGACAATGTGTTGTATAAATGGCCCTATTCATTAATTTGTTCTTTATTTGTGTTCCGAGGAAATGTACAAATTTAATTTTTGGTGCAACCTACAGAATTCGTCAAAAATAACCTGTAATTCGTCCGATATTGTTCGTCATAGTTGTCTATAATTCGTTGCCCAGAAATAAACCATAGACGCGCGATTTAATCATATTCGTCCAGATGACCAAATCAAAGACTCTCATTAGTTCGTATTTTGAAGAAGAAAAATTGTTTGGAGGAATCCTTTATCCTTGAACTGCATTTTTTATTGTTAGTATTTTCATATGCCAAAAATAAAATATTTATTCATCCTACTTCAATTTTTCTCAAATACTTTACATAACGGCGTCGTTTCGCGAAACTACATGGCTTTTATGCCAGAGCATAAAAAGTATTCGTCTTCTGTTTTTTTTCTCTCGATCGAGTAAGGAGGCCTAGCCTTTAAACAACAAAGCAAGGCACAAAAAAGAAAAATAACCCAACAGCAAAAACACAAAAACAGAGACGAGACACTAAGCGCGATATTGGCTCCCCTCCTCTCTGCAAGCTTTAAGACAGCCTGGAATTGCATTTGGATTCTTCCTTGTCCAGCATTCTCTCCTAGCCCTTTCTTTGGCAAAAAGTCTGCAAAAATATTGTTCTCTCAGAATGTGAAGCTCAACCTCCAGTTTGGATGTTTAGCAAGCTGCTCAAGCCCATGTCTCACTTCCTGAAAGCTACTCGTTGCATCCCACTCTCCTGTTTGTAGTGCCCAAATGGCTTCAGTATTGTCTAAGACGAAGCACACCGACTCCCAGCCCCACCTTTTTGTCATTGCTATCCCTTCCAACAATGCAAAACCTTCCATTTCCAGGACTGATGAACAATTGCGCCGCCATTTAGCATTACAACAAAGGACTTGGTCCTTATACATAGCTACCACCGCATAGCCTCCCATACCAGATGTAGAAGACCATGCACCATCACAGTAAATTGCAAATGATGTCTTTTTGGTCCAGATCACCATTCTTTCCTCCAATCCCCAATAAAGCTTTTTTCTCAAATTGGAAAATCAGGTTCAAAGTTCTTGAGCAGCACCAATCAATGCTCTGACCAGGCTTTCCGTGTACTTGTTTTATTGTTTGTTCCTATTATACCATATCACCCAGGCTCCCACCATCATTCTTTTAAGATCTGTAAGTGTGCCTTCAGTCATGTGGTACCACACCCAGTCCAAAATATTCACCGCCCTGAACTGGACAATCTCTCCTGATCCCATATTTCTCCAAAACTCTTTTGCCCACCAGCAATCCACAAATAAATACAGACTAGTCTCCTGCTTAAGCCCACAGCAACAAAAATCTAGATTACAGCCTCTCCTCCTGAGATTCTCAGCCACAGGTAGTGCATCATGGTACAACCTCCAAGTCAAGATTTTAATTCTGTCTGGCAGATTGGTCCTCCACGACTTTTTCCATACCTTTTGCAGCATATCTGTATTTGATGGCTCCCCCTATCTTTGCTCTTTGTCAACAGCCAGTTTCTAGCCAGAGGATACGCCGATTTGACTGTAAACTCTCCATGACTCGTAAGTCGTAAGTCTCCATCTTCACCCATCTGCGGTAGGGCCCTCTACCAATCCACTTTTAAATATCTCGAGTGTTCCATGTAAGCATTTCCACGCATAAGAGTCTTAGGGACGAATCCTTGCATTCACGAGCAGCCCAAATTTGAAATATTTTTCCTTATATACTCGACTCATCAGCTGTTCAGGATATTTGATAAATCTCCAAAGCTGCTTCATGAGCATTGCAATATTCATGGCCTCAAAGCATCGAAAACTCATACCACCTTTTTCTTTCTCCTTCAGCATACATTCTCTACTGACCCAGTGTATACCCTTATCCTTCAGATTACTTCCCCACCAAAATCTCATAGCTAGTGACAAGAACTTGTCGCATAAAGTCTTGGGCTCTGTAAAGCAATTCATTGCATATAATGGCAAAGCCTGCAGACATGCTTTTATGAGAGTCTCTTTACCAGCTGATGATAGCAGGATAGCTTTCCAATCTTGGACTTGCTTAGCCATCTTTTCCTCTAACCATTTAAAGACCTCCACCTTGCTCTGGCCCATAAACAGTGGTAACCCCAGGTATTTAGAGTGCTTTGCAACAGTTTTCATTCCCAGATATTCACCAACAAAGCACAACATATTAGAATAAATATTATAGCTACCAGCGATTTCAGACTTTTGGTAGTTTACCTGTTGCCCAGATACTTTTTCATACAAGATCAGCACCTTATTGAGCACCAGCAAACTGAAAAAATTGGCTTTTAAGAATAACAGACAGTCATCAGCAAAAAATAGATGATTTATGCGTGGAATTTCTCTAGCTAAACTTATGCCTTCTACTTCTAGTCTCTTACTTTCCTGTTCTTTATTTAACTTCAAGGAAAGCCACTCTTGACACAAAATGAAGAGGTAAGGCGACTTTTGGTAGTTTACCTGTTGCCCAGATACTTTTTCATACAAGATCAGCACCTCCTTGAGCACCAACAAACTGAAAAAATTGGCTTTCAAGATTAGCAGACAGTCATCAGCAAAAAATAGATAATTTATGCGTGGAATTCCTCTAGCTAGACTTATGCCTTCTAGTCTTTTACTTTCCTGTTCTTTATTTAACTTCAAGGAAAGCCACTCTTGACACGAAATGAAGAGGTAAGGCGAGATGGGGTCACCCTGCCTTAACCCTCTTTTAGACACTATTAATTTAGAGTATTTCCCATTAACCTTCACTCTGTAGGACACTGATCTTACACAGTGCATGACTCTGCTCACCCATACATCATCAAAGCCCTGACACAATAACATTTTCTCTAAGAAATTCCACTCTAATCTATCGTAAGTCTTGCTCATATCAAGTTTTAAAGACAAATAAGCCTCCTGACCTTGTTTTCTATGAGTTATAAAATTAGAACACTCGTGGGCAATCAATATATTATCGGAAATCAGCCGGTCCTTAATAAAGGCGCTTTGCGAGTGAGAAATCACCTCCGGTAAGCAGACTTCCAACCTATTAGCTAATACTTTTGTAATTATTTTCATAATTACATTGCAAAGGCTAATTTGTCGAAATTCCCCCACCCCGCTCGCATCTTTAATCTTTGGTACCAGAATAATCAAGGTCTCATTTAAAGAGTCATCTAATACTCCCACATTTAGAAATCTCAGCACCTCTTTTGTTAAATCCTCCCTAACTACTCCCCAAAATTTCTGATAAAACATTGCCGAAAAGCCGTCCAAACCTGGGGCCTTTGTCGGATGCATTTGGAATAGGGCACATCTTACTTCAGATATCGAGTATGGCTCTTTCAGCTTTAAGTTCATCTCCTGACTAACTCTTTTGGGTACGGAACTCGGGACTTTAAGTTCATCTCCTGACTAACTACTCCCCACTCCATATCTGTTGTTCCTCTTGAGGCCTGAAACAATTTATGAAAGTCATTAGGAACTTCATTTAAAATAGCATCAGAGTTATAAACCTCATTTCCTTCCTCAGTTATCAGCTTTCGAATTAGCTTCTTATATCTTCTCTGCGTCGCTTTGGCCTTAACGTGTTCCTGTCTCCTTCCTTAAGCCATTCAGTCCTTGCTCGTTGCCTCCACAATAACTCCTCCCAGCTCATTACTTGCATCCATCTCTTCCTTTACCGTCTCCCTGGTTCTGACTCGAGTCTGGATGGCACTTATTTTTTCTTTCAGCTTTTTGATGTTATTCTGAACATTGCCAAATCTCTGATAGTTCCATCTCTTGAGATCCTCCCCACACACCCTTAACTTTCCCCCCAATGACAGGTTCCTGCTGGTGACTTTCATCCAAATAGCTTTAACCTTCTCAGAAAAACTTTCATCTCGGGTCCACATTGGTTCAAACATAAATCCTGAGTGATTTGATACCCTCTTAGTCTGCTTTTCCAACAGCAACGCTACCGGATGATGGTCTGACCCCAAATCCCAGCTGTTGCACACCAATGCTTTAGGGAAAAGCTCTTTGTTCACCACCACCCGATCCAGTCTTGCCTTCGTCTAATCCTCTCCCTTTCTTCTATTCGAAAAAGTAAACTTCGGCCCTGTGAATCCAATGTCAATGAGCAGGCAAGCCTCTCTAAATCTCCTCATCTGAAACTGATTTCTGCCCCTTCTGCCGGGCTATTCACCCAAATGCCCCTCTTTCAAACTCAAAACACCAATTTGCCCCTTTTGAAACTCAAATAATCAGAATGTTTATTTTTTATATTCTCAATTTTTAATATTCCCGTTTCCCCTCAAACCGGGAATGTATCAAAACATGCCCCTTTTTTGTCCACGTTTCGTCAACGCATGCCCTAAACCCGGCCACGTAATCCTTATTTATGTTCCCGATATGAGGAAAACCGGGAATATAAAAAAGAGGCATTCTGGTTATTTGAGTTTCAAAAAGGGCAAATGGATGTTTTGAGTTTGAAAGAGGGGCACAATGGTGAGAAACCCCCTTCTGCCTTCCATCTCGTAGGAGTATAAGACTTCATTAAAGTCACCCATCACATCCCAAGGACCTTGATGTTGGTAATTTTAGGGTTTATGAGTATGGGCTTTGGGCTTCGTTTAAGCTTAATTTAGTGTATGTGTCAGAGAGGACCAGTGTTGACATTAAGTTAATGTCTTCATTGGGCGTGGTGTCATAATGTTGGC
The DNA here is from genome assembly GCA_033675215.1 of Rhodiola kirilowii. Classification (NCBI taxonomy): domain Eukaryota; kingdom Viridiplantae; phylum Streptophyta; class Magnoliopsida; order Saxifragales; family Crassulaceae; genus Rhodiola; species Rhodiola kirilowii. Next base: position 38,140,056 of record CM066198.1, read on the forward strand.
GTTGGGCGCGCGGCACGTCTGACAGACGCGGCTGCTCAGGCCGGGAGATGCAACCCTTGCTCGTGTCCGATTATTTGCTATACATATCAGATGATTATCTGATGTTGGTTGATGGAAGAAATCGATCAGAATACACAAGCAACACATCCTTGATTCCCAAACACCTCAAACCTAAGTTTGATTTCTACATCTTTAGCCGAGAGTAGAAATTGTTCGATTTGATTATCCCCGTTCGGATTTCGTGTAACCCTCGGCTAATCTATAGGGTCGAACTATCGAATTCGGAAAGCGAATACGCGATCAAAATTGATATCCAGGCCAATATAGATTCTTCATAGAATCACAACCTTAAGAACAATACAACTGAAGAAGAAGAAAGAAGAAGAAGTTGTTGTTCCTGCTGTCTACCGTTCTTCCTGCACTGCTGCCATGATGATGAATGAAGAATATTCCCCAACAAACAAATTCGATATTTACGATGTTTATGGCAATGGCGATGGGAAGACGAGCAGATTCCAGAAATCAAAAAAGTTTGAAGGAATGAGTTTCCATCAATGGTTTAAGAAGATGCAGGAGAATTGAGGCCTGAAGCTTTAAAATAGACACGCTGAAAAAGGTGTTTTATTTCGATCAAAATTGATTTAAACAATTTGTTTAACTAACTCTGTTTGTGTTGCAATGACAGCCGAGCGGAGCCATGTTTGGACAATCTCTCTCCTCTTCTTTTCTCTCCCCCTTCTCTCCACCACCAACAACACACCCATTTTCTCCTCCTCCCTCCTCAGCCCCTTCCTTCTCCTCCTCCTCCCCCCTCTACCACAAAGCCGGCCTTTTCCTCTCCCCTCTTGCTTCATACCTCACTGCCAATCTGATCCAATTTCAGCAACATGCAACTGGTTAGATCAGATTTGGATTTGTGGGTGGTGGAGGTGGAGGTGAGTTTGGAAAGCGGTGCCGGCGATGGGTGTGGGTGGGCGGGTTGGAGGGGGCTGTGGTCTTAGGTTTTAGTCTTTTTGTATAAATATTTGTAATTTTCTGTTTTCCTTTTTTGTTGTTGTGCCCTGCGTGGCTGAATAAATGGAGGCTCTAACGTTTAATTTTGGTTATCTTTGACAGCTCCTTGTTTTAACAATTTTAGTTCTCGTTGTAGTTGTAATTTTAGATTTAGTGTTAGGTTTTTTTTGGCTGCGCTTGCTGCATGTGGTGCTTTCTTGGCTTTGGTGGTATGCTCACCTCTCTTGGCGTGAGGTCAAGTGGAGCCTTATACAGTCCCGGCTAGCTAACTCATCCTAGCTTTTAAATCCTCGTTGTTGCCATTTCTGGAGCCCAGGTGTCGTGCTTCCAGTGGCAGGAAACCGGTTTATGAAGATTGCTTGTGCAGTTTTGTTCCGTGATTTGGTGGAAATTGGCCAGTGCTTCATTGTCTTTGCTTCAGTCTTTGCCATTTTGGCATGCTTTGATTTTTGGAGCGTAAAGATGCACCACCAGTGAATCGGTTACTTAGCTGTATTTGGATTACTTTGCTTGTTTAGATATTTTGTTCCAGTACACATCGGTCGTCTGTTTGCTGATGTTGTTTACCTTCTCCTTCAACACTTTGTATGCCATTGATCTTTTATCAAAAAAAAAAGAGCGATGGTGTTTCTCGGACTATGGTTCGGACGTGCCGTAGTTAGGCACGACAATAAAATAGTTGCCAATTTTGCAGTCAAAGATGAAACCCAACTATGGATTTGAAGGATTGCATCTCTATAATTTCAGTCACATGTACTCAGTTTTGTTCTCTGGCGATTTTCTTAGGGCATCCACAGCAAGGGGAGCAATAAGTAATAATAGAGACACTTTATTGTTTATTGCTCTCATGTAGCAAGTGAGCAAAAAAATGAGCAAAAAACAATGCTTGATAGGTGAGCAATAATGGAGAGAGTGTGGGATAAGAACGCTAGGGGTGGGTAAAAACTGCTCCGCATGTAAAAACCGCCCGCTCCGCACCGCAAAAGCGTGTTCGGTTAACCGCACCGCTTTTGAAAAAAACCAATTTGTCAAAAACCGCACCGCAACCAAATAAAGCGGTGCGGAAACGGTTCTTTATCTTAAACAACCCGGTTTAAACCGCACCGCACCGCATATATAATTAATTATTAAATAATCTAATAATTAAATAATTAAATAATCAAAATTAATACGTTTAAAAAACAAATCATATAATTTCAGGCCCAACCCCATGCCCAAAACACAAAATTTGATAAATTTTGTTTGGCTCTTATGTTTAGGGTTTGATTTGTACATTTTTTGTCATTTGACTGTTTCAGCATTGTTTATAACATCCGATTTTAATGTTTGAAGATTTGTTGTTGTAGGTAAACAAGTCAAATAATTGTAGCAGAAGCATATCAGTTTTAAACTTTTGTAATGCGGTTTTTAAACCAAACCGCACCGCACCACATAATGTGGTGCGGTGCATATTTAGTTTTTACTTTTGTAATGCGGTTTGCGGTTTGAAAATTTTCCAAACCAGATTATGCGGTGCGGTTGCGGGTTTACCCTTAAACCGCACCAACCCGCACCGCGCCCACCCCTAAAGAAAGCAATAAGTGAGGCCCACATATATTTATGAAGAAAAACAAAAGGAAATTACATTTTGTTGGTTTTGAAAGAACTAAAAATCAGAAATGTCATAAAATGAACGTTAGATGGACAAAACAAAAAAATAAAAAAATCTTGGGACAAAACAAAAAAAATGAAATAATAGAAGTGACAATTTCGGATAATTGAATGATTATGAGTATAACTTTTTGCTCTTTGCTTTCTTGCTGCGTTAAAATATATAGAGCAAAGAGCCATTTTTGCTCATTGCTTTTAACTCTGCTTTGCTACATGACTTTTATAAGAAAATGCTATTTTTGTTTGTTGTTCATTGCTTATAACTCCCTTACTAACCTTTACATTTAATTTTTGTGCAGCAAAAGTTTGGGCCAGCCAAATGTAGTTGTCTCGGGCCATCAGCATTAAGAAAGTGCTGCTGTGTTGTTGAGACGATTGGCTTCTACTTGGTGATGCCGATTGGCGAGAGATTGAGTGGCTGATGCCTGATGGTATTAGGAACTGTTGCAATGAATTGATGGCTCTGGTACGATTCAATTTCTAATTCAGTAGTATCGTATGCAAATCCCTTGGCTTGCAGAAATCAGAAGTGTCGGTGAAAGCCCTAAATGGGGTTTGGTTCAATAAGGTGATTACTACTGTGACAGTGTTGGATTTCACATTTCACAACAAAAGACAGGTTTGATTGTCAAAATTTCAGATTCATTTCAATTTTGATTTGATCAAGTAGAGCATGTTTGGTTTGATACTATCAGTAACTTCATACTCTGTAAGATTTTCTAATAATGTGTGTTTAACAGTTTAAGGCTGACGATATTATGAACATGTTTCGTTGAAACATATGATGGTTTCAAAACGAGTGGTTTGGAGTTGAACGTTGGAGTCACATCAGATGCGCTGTGACTTTGCCTTGGCAAGTACGCCTTGGCTGATTTTTGATGGCATGTCATTATGCTAACAGCTCAGATGTAACTGGAGATTGCCGCATTGAACTTATGGTGAATGACGCATATGGCTATCTGTCAAGATGGAATGGTCTAGCAGAAGCATGAGACTGCTGCTGTAGTAAATCAGATTGTTTGTGCTTCTGCGAAACGCATGGCAAGTACGGAGAGCAGGTTTTGGCTTGGTGACGACGCTTGCTAGTTCCCCTACAGTATGTTTAAGGATGTTTAGGATTTTATTTGCCCAAAATTGGATTCCTTGGTTATGCATTGATTGGGGCTCCAGGCTTTGATATGGTTCCTCCAGGTTGATGTTATGGTGTGTTCGAACGCCAAGATAAAGTGGTCATTAAGTTGAACTCACAACCACAGGACATGTCTACAAATGGGAGGATGAGGATCTGTTTATGTGTTCAAGTTGTATACCTGGGTTAAGGAAGCTAATGGGCAATTAGGCCATGGTGACACTGATACACCAACTCTTGTAACTTTTCTCAAGTTCCATGGACAAAGGAAATGTATAATGGAAAAGTTGGTGTTTCGCAATTCATGATGGAGGATTCACAAGGCGGATCTTCATGACACGTTCAATCATTAAAATTGTCGATTCATTTCTTTACTTGATAAATCTGATGAGTGAAGCATGTGTGATTTGATATAGTCGAAAAGTGCATGATATGTTAGATTTTAATAATGTATGTTGAAAGGAAATGCTATGATGAAAATGATTGTGTAGTATGTTTATTGTCCGTTCTCTGCTGTAAACTTTTGATTCAAAAAGGTCGTAAAATTTGATGTGCAGCATGAAACTAAATTGTGTATATGCATAATCATGTGAGCTTGATTGTTTGGAAAGTAGATGTTGCAGTTATATAATTGTTGAAAGTCAATTTGATTTTGATTTGTGTGACAAAATTATCAACATATTAATGTATATCGGGTATGCTTGCTTTTTATTTAGTCATTGATTCCCTTTCTTGAATATTGATATGGTGTCGAGTTGTTTAATGAATGTTAATGAGTTGTCAATTGGTTTTGATTGATCTCAGTTGATATTGATTCAAGTTAGATTTTGATTATGTATATCTTGGGACTATACTATGCTGTGTATGTTTTGTGAAATATAAGTGTTGATGTTTTAACCAGAATATAATCAGAAGGTATTTTTGATGTGTAACTCCGGTGAATATGTTTGCAAGTTTATCATGTCGATAAACTTGATTGGTGGAGTTGCGGCTTGAAGTATCACTGGGTTTGTGATTATTTCAGTAATCTGGTTTGAAACATTCACTAGAGACTCATCTTAGTGAAGAACACTTTGTTGTATGTGTTTCTTAAACACCACCTGTGTGCTAGTCTTGTTATGATATAACATATTTATGGTTTGCTTATTAAATTAGCAGCACATGTACTTGCATGATTTTCTTGTTCACATGTTATTTAACTTAGTATATGTGTTATTCTCTTTGATTATTTGTAATCCTTATAATGAAGTTTATAAGGATAGTACTCTTGATAAATTTGGGATTTATAAGAGTAAAATTAAAAGTTGAAAGGGAACTTTAATCAAAGTATTGATTTATGTCATGATATATGCAAGATCTGACATTGCATTTGCGGTGGGTAAGCTTAGTCGATATACTAGGAATCATAGTATGCAACATTGACAAGCGGCTCATAGGGTATTTAGGTACCTTAAGGGGAAAATGAATATTGGTTTTGTATGTTCAGAATTTCCTTCGGTCATAGAAGGATTAACAGATGCAAGTTGGATTTCAAATGAGGAAGATCATTCTTATATAAGTAGATGGATATTTCTGCTTGGGGAGGTCTGATTTCATGGGCATCTAAGAAATAAACTTGCATCACAAGCTCAACAATGGAATATAAGTTTGTTGCTTTAACCGGTGCTTCAGAGGAAGCGGAATGGTTAAAGAACATAATACTATGAAATTCCATTGTGGAAAAGACTGATATCACCAATATCGATACATTGTGATAGCGCTGGAACATTGGCTAAAGTATATAGCCATGTATACAATGTGGTCTAGACACTTAGGTGTTAGACATAATGTAGTAAGAGAGGTCATTACGCACGTGGTGATATCAGTGGATTTTGTTAGGTTATAACAAAAGGTAAGCTAGTCACTTAACGAAGAATTAACTAGAGACTTATTTTCCGAGTTGGTATAAGGGGATGAGACTAAAACCCATTTAATCGTCTAGTCATGGGACACCTAATTCATATCTAACTAGCGTTAAAGCTGAATTCAATGCGGAAAACCCATTCCTAGAAGATTGATGAATAGAAATATGTATCCCCAAGTATGTGTTCATAACCTACAAGTGTTAGGTTGAAGATAGACTCTTCTTAATAGATTCTTTGAAAAAGTGTTGATTGTAGGAGCACAACCGGGTAGTGTAACCTATTAGAGAATCTACCTATATGAACGTGAAGTTTATGGCCGCTTCATGAGATTTCGGGTTGAATCTCAATACGTTCACGAAGAGATTAGGACTCAAAGGCCATTAAGAGTCAAGTTAAACTTAGAGTTTGTGAAGTAACTCATGTGTGTGTTATCTTGAGGTACCCAAATGGATTGATTGGTTCAAACGTTACGAGCACCATGATTTTCGGGTATTTTGAATGTGAAACTACACTAAGTGGAAATTCAAGTGTTGCGACATTTCCGTTTATGCATGTTTTACTTAAAAATAAAGGTATTTGGAAAAACAAAAGAAACCTTAAGATGGGGGAGGATTGTTGGTAATTTTGTGGTTTATGAGTATGGGCTTTGTGCTTCGTTTAAGCTTAATTTAATGTCTGGGCCAGAGAGGACAACGCCCAACAAAGACATTAAGTTTGGCGCATCCAGGGTTGATATTAAGTTAATGTTTTTACTGGGCGCGGTTTGACATAATGTTGGCGTTGGGCGTGCGGCACGTCTGACAGATGCGGCTGCTCAGGCCGGGAGATGCAACCCTTGCTCGTGTCCGATTGTTTGCTATACATATCAGATGATTATCAGATGTTGGTTGATGGAAGAAATTGATCAGAATACACAAGCAACACATCCTTGATTCCCAAACACCTCAAACCTAAGTTTGATTTCTACATATTTAGCCGAGAGTAGAAATTGTTCCCCGTTCGGATTTCGTGTAACCCTCGGCTAATCTATAGGGTCGAAATATCGAATTCGAAAAGCGAATACGCGATCAAATTTGATATCCAAACCAATATAGATTCTTCATAGAATCACAACCTTAAGAACAATACAACTGAAGAAGAAGAAGAAAGAAGCTGTTGTTCCCGCTGTCTGCCGTTCTTCCCGCACTGCTGCCATGGTGATGAATGAAGAATATTCCCCAACACTCAAGTTGATACATCTCCTTCATCCTCCTGAGGAGGTTCCAGCTTTGCTCTCGCTTGTCTACTCTAGGGTTACCATATAATAGGGTAAGCCTGAAAGGTACCTCGATTTTCACAGCATCATCAATATGAGACCTTGAATATGACGTGACTGTAACTTCCACCCCATCATTCCAAAGAAGAGCCAGGCAACCTGCAATCCCAACTCTGCCTACCGAGAAGCAGTTACAAAAACCCAACTTAACCCGCATCAAATCCCAATCATCTGATTTAAGCTTCGTCGCTCGAACTGCCCGTAATCGACCCAATCCACGGCAGTTCCACACTAAGCAATTCATTTCTCCTGGCAGGGCCGGTTACCGACCACCCTATATTTTCCTCTTCATGTCCTTCCTTGGGCACAACTTTACGCAGCTTCCAAGCAAACGGGCTTCAATTTATTTTGAAAGCGCTACTGGCCCACTAGAACGACCTAAATCTTGCCAGTAATCGTCTTCTCTGTTTGAGTCGCTCTAGACTCCAAAATGAGAAACCCTAATCTAGATTTGTGACCGACCGAGCAGCAGCAGGTTCATTCGATTCTCATTCAATTCTCTGTTCCCAATGACCAAATTGCAATTCAGTCTCTTCCTCAACTCCCGCCTCTTCACCACATCCTCGTCAACAGCAACTGCTTCTTTATCGTCGGTTTACCGTTTAATCGACACGTACGGCCTCCCATCAGAATCCGCAATTCATATCTCCAAAAAGCTAAAAATATCAAGCTCTGACGAGACTGCGACTCCGGATGCGGAGAAGTCGATCAAACACTTGCATTCTGTATTTGGGATCCTCAAAGATTACAGCTTTTCGGGCAATCAAATAGCCAAGCTCATCCGAAAGCGTCCCAGTACATTAGGGCTTAAGTCAGAGGCAGCTTTACAGTCTCGGTTGCAGTTTCTCGAAGAAAAAGGTTTCATAAAACAGAATATCAGCGAGTTCATTGTGACCAATCCACGTGTTTTGGATAGGGGGCTGGAGACGCGTCTGCAGCCTGCTTGGGAATTTCTCAGAGCTTGCATTGGGACTGATGATAATGTTAAGCTGGCTGTAAGGCGATGGCCTTGGTTACTCACTGCAGATTTGAATAACACTGTTCAGCCTAATGTTGTATTGCTTATGGATCACGGTGTGCCTTTGGCTTCCATTTCGAAACTTATTGTGTCCCACCCGAGGGCTGTAATTCGGAGCCCGGAAAGAATGTTGCGTGTTATCGTCGATTTGAAGGAGTCGGGGCGTGACCCCAAGAGTCCGATGTTTATACGTGCGCTTAGGTCTGTGGTGAATACGAGTGGACCAACTTGGAATAGGAAAACTGAGGCTTTAAAGAGTATCGGGTTGACTGAGGGAGACATTGAGTTTTTATTTCGAAAGTATCCAACTTGTTTGGCTTGTTCCGAGGAGAAGCTCAGGGCTTCTTTTGATTTTTTAGTGAATACCATGAAGCTTGATGTACCTTCAATTGTTGCGCGTCCCTTGATTCTTACGTATGGATTGGAGAAACGGGTTCGCCCTCGGATGAATGTCTTGAAGGTTTTGAAGTCGAAGAATTTGGTAAATGAAAACGTGAATTTAAGTTGTGTGACAAAAGTAAGTGAAGAGTGCTTTCTCAGGAAATATGTCGAGCAGTATCAGGAGTTGGTACCGGAATTGATGGATGTGTATCATGGTTCCATCCCAGCTTAGCTACAAAAGTCTTTGACCTTCCTTGACGAGTTGAAGTCTTGAAGGCACTTTGTTGTTGTTCATGTCAGCTAATGTTGACCGTTCTACTCCATTTATTGAGTAGATAATTCATTGAGGAATTAGTGAATATTTACTGACAATTGGACTTCTGTGTCGAAGATGAGGAATTTCGTTCAAGCGCAAGACACCCTGCCACAACTCCGGCCATTGGGTCTGTAAGGTTTATTGTTTCTTTTTTTAAATATTATCCTGGCTTGTATAACCTTCTTGGATACATGCCAGTTATTTCAAGATTATGAATAAAGGATTTAACTCCTCTTTGTGTTTCAGCGTAATTGATTACATTATTGAGTTTGATTCAGCCTTATTTGAGAAAAACTCAGCTATGAAACCAGAATAATGAAAGTTTTTTTTGATGATTGGGTTTACATATTGTACAAGAGCAATATCTCTCAAATTTAAGCATACCTAGAACATTTTTTGTCTACTGAAGTACAAGTCATGCGGCGTTTTGACCCATTCACTTTGAATCGTATCTTCAACCTTTGGGGGAAACCGATTTGAGGGAATCCGGTTTGATTGATTTTCGAAGAAACCGGTTTGGGGAAAACCGATTTGAGAGAATTCGGTTTGATTGATTTTCGACGAAACCGGTTTGGGGAAATCGATTTGCTGATTCTGCACCTGCATGACATTATTTAGTCCTACGTGCACCCAAAGAAATGCAATTCTTGCCACGTGGCGTGGCAAACAGGGGCGGGAGAAACCGATTTGCCACGTGGCCACAGTGTTGAACAGTGAAATACAAACAAAATATTTCCTTATTATGTATATTGAGAGGTATAGACTACAAACAAGAGAAGCGCTCAAATGTGGATGTGAGCAGTAAAGTGAGGTACGATCATAGTCACACATCTAACCTCCGTGCATTTGTGGCGCGCCACGTGACAAATAGTAAAACCCACTACTTCGTAGTTTGAACGTAAACAATGGCTGTGCCACGTGACTTTACAATGTGCGTCTGATCAACTCGATCAACGACTCAGATCGTGCATCACTGCCTCATTCTTACAACTCTGCCTCAGCTGAACGCTCCCCCTACAAACAAACTAGTTTATTTGCCATAAGTCCATAAACAATATGTACCGTAAGTCTAAATCCTCTCAACATCCATAAACATTATGGAATTACTGTACAACATCCATAAAGAAAAAAATAAACTAATCTGGATGTCAAGAGGACTTATTATGGAAATAATTCTACAGTAAAACACACTGACCTCATAATATGGATTTATTATGTACTTTTAAATTTTAATTATGTATTTATATGTATTTAATTATGTACTTATTATGTGTCAAAAAAAATTATGTACTTATTATGGATTTATTATGGATTTAATATTAATTATTTTAATATGAATTTATTATGTATTTATTATGGATTCAGTATGGACTTATTATGTACTTTTGAAGCCTACTATGTATTTAATATGGATTTAGTATGGATTTAATATCGACTTATTATGTACTTTTAAAATCAGTTTGCCCCAAATCGATTTTACTTCAGATCAGTCCCATCGACCTGAATAGCATGCATTGTCTAAAAAGCCTAGCATGTTTGAAATGCAGGTAATTATACAAAATCGGTTCACCGTAAATCGATCTCAATAATTTTTGACATGAAACCGGTTTCCCACCTCGGTTTACCAACATTTCCTTGTGTCCACGTAGGAACAAATAATGTCACACAAGTGCACATTCAGCAAACCGGTTTTAATCGAAAATGAGCCAAACCGGGTTCCCTATACCGGTTTTATTAAAAACAGGGCAAAATCGATATTTGAGTGTAAAATAGGGCAAAATCGAGATTTGAGTTTGAAAACAGGGCAAAACTGTATTTTTAAATAAGTCCGTTTTAACTTTTTTATTTACATAAAGTACCCTAATTTACGATTGTTCGAGAGTGCCACGTGTCGAATTCTTCTTTAATTTATAATTTTTCTATTTAAATGTGATTTTTATTTGATCCAAAAACCTAATATAATTATAAAAAGTATTATTTCACTATAGGTTTAGTTCAGTGATTTTGTACCACACAAAAAAATGGTGAATAATGGAATTTGACAATGTGTTGAATAAATGGTCGTATTCATTTTTTTTCTTTATTTGTGTTCTTAACTTGAACTTCGTTTTTATTGTTAGTATTTACATATGCCAAAAATGAAATAATTATTCCTCCAATGTCAATTTATATCAAAATCCCATCGGAAAAAAAAATTTATATGAAAATAGTCAAATACGTATAAAACAATGTTGTTTCGCGAGTATTTTTCTTCTTTTTTTTGTCATACTTCCAAACTCGAATTTCATTTTTATCGTGCTCCAAATTCAAATATCACGTTTTATTAAAATCGTTTTGGGGAAAAACGGGTTTGCTCATTTTCAGCCAAAATGTTTTCCTGCACAACGGTCTGGTTGATTTTCAACCAAACCGTTTTGGGAGAAAACAGTTTGATAAGTGTGCCACATAAGAAACCGTTTCGGGGGAAACGGTTTTAATTTAAAGAAAAGCATTTTTCGGGAATAAGGTTTTAGTCGAAATACAAATATGTTTCTCTCTTTTCCACTGGGAAAACGGGTTTAATAATTTTTTAATGAAACCGTTTTCCTATAATACGGTTTCACTGATTTTTTAAGGGAAAAGTACAATTTGGTGCCTCGAATGACGAATTACCACCCATTATCAATATGGTGTCCGATAGGGGTGAGCAAACGGTAAATTACCGTTTACTGTTCATCGAAATAAAAAATTCTACTACAATATCGGTAAAACGGTAAATTTCGGTAAATTAACCGATTTTACCAAAATTTAATATTTTTCTAATTTATTAAATATATATTATAAATCTTATAAATATATATGTTGATTTTTAATATATATAAATGTTTTTTTTCAATTTTTTCTTTATAATATATAATATTTATTTATTTATATTTTCGGTAAAACGGTAAATTTACCGATTTTAAAATTTATTCCGTTTACCGACTTATTTTTACCGTTGGTAAATTTACTGTTTTACCGTTTTACCGAACCAAATCGGTTCGGTAACGATAAATTCAATTCGGTAAACGGTAATTTACCGAATTTTGCTCTCCCCTACCGTCTGAATTATAAAATTTTCCAAAGCAGGGGCGAACTAACAAATAAATTTCCAAAGAAGGTATTTCGTCCAACAGTGTTAACAATCTAACGAACGCCGTTAGTGTTCGGTCATATATTGTACTTTCAATCAAACCGAACCAAGAATTGATATCGAAAATCAAACCAAACAGTTCTAATTAAAATAAATCTTATATATAAACAAGAGAAGGGATCAGGTACAAAGTCCATAGTACTATAAAAAATACAAAATCATCTCAACCCTTCGTTTTGAAATTTGGATGAATATGATTAATTGAAACTAAATCAGTTTGAATTCAAATTTTAATGCAAATCGGGACAAATATGATATACAATTAATATATAATTGGTTTCATTGAAAAAATTCTTACAGAAGGACTCGAGGTGCCTCAATCACATGTTCGCTGCTGAGATCTTTATGCATCGGTTTTTGTTATCCAGTAATGCAGAGCTAACGCAGAGAAAGCTTGAATTAGGGAAAACCCTAGTTCTGTATTTTTATTCAACGAAAACAGCCAATGAAGGCTACAGAAGTTTGTTTAAATAGGAAAAGAAAACGAAACCCTAATACGGAAATTACTAAAAACGGAAAATTTCTAAAAATATTAAAAATTCAAAATAAAATAGGAAACAATCCCGGATGGCTCAAAAAGCCCATACTGCACGAGCGAAGCTCATGATTTCTGATCGTCACGCCGTTCCGCTCAAAATAAGGTATTATGGGTTGAAACCGGACACCGGCAACTCCATCCAGCTATTTCGCCACAATCCTGATTTTTCGCTAATCTGTCTGCATCATCCCCTCCCGGGTCGAAAAGATTCGTCCTCGAATCCGAACCCATCTCCGTAACAGAAGACGCACCTTGAAACAGACTCAAATGCTGAACCTTGAACATATCCGAAGGGCAAACATGGCTAGGCAGGGTCAATAAGTCCGAACGCTCGCGGGGAACAGCACCACACACCACCCTAGACACGAATACACGTTTATGAGCCGCTAGTTCTATTGATCTGCCATTAACAAGCAGTTTCTTCGGTGCATCCCCTATGGTTGTGAACTCCGCAGTGTCTTCCACATTATCAATAACCTGCCCAGCTTTCTTAACCACATCATCCTTAATATCATCTATAACAACATCACCTTCGCTTGTAAGGTGCACTCCGTCTGCTACAATCAAATCATCATTAGATGGTTTCACCGCTACCTACTGATCCTCTTTCACATTCTCCTCTGATGGAGTTTCCTTCAGAATGTCAACATTATTTTAACTGGGCACCTCATCTTTAGTTTCAACAGAATCTTCTTCAGGATTATCAGAACACAAGCTGGCTTCAAAAACAGGTTCCTTATCGTCCACAATAGCGACACCAAGCTCAACAACATTCACAGTAATATTGACAGACCCAACGAAAAAATCACCTTGTGCCGTTAAATTCACCCCATCAACCTCAAACAAGCGCTCTCCAGGTTTAATAACAGCTGGCTGAATCTCCTCCGCAGCCACGTCATCACCATACACATCAAAAACAGGATCCCCTTCCGGAGCAGGTACATCTTCGGGAGCCTCATGCCTGAACAGTCCATAGGAACTCGAAACTTGAGGGCACTCTGCTGGACGATGCCCCATCTCTCCGCAACGGAAACAAAGAAGACCACCGCCAGACCGAGGCTGGGCAGGGTTGGCCGCTGGTCGCTCCACCTGAGAAAGCCAATCGATAAACTCCTCGGCCTTGAGGCCGTCATCAAAGGCAGGAATATCAACCTTGAACCCAAGCTCCCACCGCCGGTCACGCTGATTTTTTGGCTCACCCGCGAACGGGTTATGCTCATCCACGACCTCGACACCTTCACGTTGGGCCACAAAGGCGCCCAAACGATGAGTTAGATATGCAACCTGCCGGCGCAGGTCAGCAGTCTCACGATCTCTGAAATCCTCGATATCACGTTCCACAGCCGCAGCAGCGCCACTTGGTCTACCTCTAGCCATCGCGCAGGACCACGTGAAGTCCCAAGCTTTGATACCAGATAATGCAGAGCTAACGCAGAGAAAGCTTGAATTAGGGAAAACCCTAGTTCTGTATTTTTATTCAACGAAAACTGCCAATGAAGGCTACAGAAGTTTGTTTAAATAGGAAAAGAAAACGAAACCCTAATACGGAAATTACTAAAAACGGAAAATTTCTAAAAATATTAAAAATTCAAAATAAAATAGGAAACAATCCCGGATGGCTCAAAAAGCCCATACTGCACGAGCGAAGCTCGTGATTTCTGATCGTCACGCCGTTCCGCTCAAAATAAGGTATTATGGGCTGAAACCGGACACCGGCAACTCCAATCCAGCTATTTCGCCACAATCCTGATTTTTCGCTAATCTGTCTGCATCATCCAGCCCAGTTCGAACTTTAAACCCTGAGAAGGCCGATTGGTTCTATACCCCCGTCTACACCACTTGTGATCGAACTCCAAATGGCCTTTCGTTGCCTTTTAAATCACCGCGCATGATGAGAATTGTTATCCAACTCATATCTTCAAACTGGCCTTCCTGGTATCGCACTGAAGGGGCTGATCACTTTTTTGTAGTTCCCCATGATTTTTACGCATGCTTTCACTACCAGGTACGTATATCACTTCTCTTTTCTCCTCCCAAATCGCTGCGACATCAAAGTAAGCAGTTCGTGGACTTTGTGTAGGAAAAGAAAGCAATCGAAAAAGACATTCTCCCGTTGCTTCAGCGTGCTACATTAGTTCAGATGTTTGGACAGCGAAATCTCGTCTGCTTAAAGGATGGTTCCATTACTATTCCACCTTATGCTCCTCCTCAGAAAATGCAGACACACTCCGTCCCTCCCAGCACTCGCTTACTCTTTGTTTACTTACGAGGCCTATTTTATGATGTGGGAAACGACATCGGACCACTCGTGAATAGATGATTGAGAACGCCAACAGACCAAAAAGATTGTGTGAAACTGCCAAGAACTTGAACATCACAACAAGTGAAGTTTCCCCAAAATAACATGTGTGGAGAATTCTGATGTGAATGCACAAGAGCATGTTGGAAATGAAGATGATCCTCACATAGCTGCATGATTATGTTTATCTATTAAACTTTTTTTGGTATCTTGTTTCATCAACACAGACATATGCACTTCTTATTAAAAAAATTCAATGTTTCTATATTCAGTTTCCGTTTCACTTTTATATAGTTCATCGTGACTATTTTAGAGTTCGCCAGCACTATTTTATAGTTCGTCATGACTATTTTATAGTCCGTCATGACTATTTTATAGTCCGTCTTGATATTAATAGATATATTTCCCTCTGAGTTTTGGGATTAGTTTCCTGAGTGACAAAATATATTGAGAAATGGAATTGAAAATATAGTGTATTCGAAAAGTTGAGACATGGCAATACTTTGTGGCTCATTATGCTAACTCGGGATATAATTGTCACATTTAGCACATAGCTCGTCACATATGACAATGTTTCGGTTGACTATTTTAACTCGTATCCAAGCTAGTAAGGCCCCTAAAAGTTAGAACTATCCTACGTTCTAGGCAAAAAATTTGTACAACTGTGTGACCTAAAGCTTGACTAAAACAGTGTTTTCATTCAATGTTCTTTATGATTTCATTTTCATCTAAGGCAGCAGCTGCATCTAAGGCATCAGTTGCGGCTTTTACAAGTCTCCATTGTCCTGCTTTGCGAAGCACATCTAATCTCCGTGTGTTCAAGTCTGATTTGATCATAATGTTCAATACGATTCTCGTAGAGCCAATAGTTGCTTCTTTTGCTGCACCATATTTAAAACCTATCAGAAATAATTCTAAAACTCTTTAGCTTTTGAACGACTAACATGCTCACATATTTACTAACCTTTTTGTATTCTTTTACAAAGTCACACTTCCACTGTTTTATGCCTCCATCATTGTAAGTCTCCATGTGTCTCATGGTGAATATGGCACAATCTTTATCATTATTATTGGTTCTCCATCGCATCTCTAGACGTATTGGAAAGTAATGTTTAAATAGATCGGCATGTGTGTTTGATTCCTTTCAGATATGTGTAGAAATTGAAATGCTACAAAAGAACATAAATTAGATATGTCTTTCACGAAAGAGTTTTATATTTGGAATGACGAATTATATATGTCGTTGTTTCTTACTAACCATCATTTTCACTGAATCCCCATATTTGACATCAAAGGGGACGTCGTTTGCCATGTTATCCAAGACCTCAAGGAAACTGTGCCTCATGTCGAAGCATAGGACGAAATAATGGCCCTTGTGGTGCATTGGGAAGAAGAACTACATGGAACATGTGGTAAGGACTACAAGCATTATAATGACGAATTATAATTAAACCATATCGAATTATAAATTCATAATCAGTGCAGACTAACCAATTGCACATCGTTGATAAGTCGAGATTTCGACTTATTAGTACCCGTTTTCACTATAGCTTTTGTTCGATTCCGACGATATTTTGATGTCATTTGATCCCTTTTTGTATGTTTCAAAAACTGGAGGTTTGGAGCAAAATATGGGCAAAATTGCATCTCAACCGGTAGGATGGGAATTTCCTCTGATCCAACCGACCGATTGGGAAAAGGAGCAGAGATGAGTGCAGTCGCTCAACTTGAGCCGGTCGGCTGGGCAAGTCAGCCGATCAGCTGGGCGAAGATCTCAGAAGGCCTGCACTCGTCCACTTTGAGCCGGTCAGCTGGGCCAGTCAGCCGGTCAGCTCGGTGAAGATCTCAGTGAGCTTGCAATCGTCCGACTTGAGACGGTCGGCTGGATGAAAGTCTCAGATGGCCATTCTCCAGCATTGACCCCAACCGGTCGGGTGGATTCCTTCCATCAGCCAACCGACCGGGTGTACTGCTTATATCTCACTCGAGGCTATAAATCAAAAGTTGCATTTTTGACCTAGAGGGCTGGACTTTTGAGCAAAAATACTCATCAAAGGAGATCAAATTCAAGGTCATCAATCCACATCCAACAAGGAGGAGTGAAGATCAAAGGGAGACATCTAGGATTAACCATCCTATTTTCTATTCCTCTTCTCTTCTCATTTGTTGTTCTTTAAACCTACTCACACCATGTTGTCTTACATGATGTGTGAGTAGTCCCCTTGTGTTTTGAGGGCGTTGTTACCCTCCTTGGTACTCTTGATCATGTATACACATCTTGGATGATTAATCTATGGTGTTAAATTCACATTTGCTATGATCTTCATTATTGCATGCCACTAGGTGTTTGATGAAATGCCAAAGTGAATTGTTTATCCCCAAAACTTGACATAATAATCTAGCGATCTTAGGGATGGGTTAGATGTAGTAAATGTGATCATATCTATGGATTTGAAGTGAACTAGGACTCGAGTTCATGACATTTATCGCTTGGAGAGATTCCAATGTTAATAATATCATGGAATGAACCAATATCCTCGAGAGAGTGAGGTTCGAGCTATAAGAGAGCTTGGCTAAGACTAGATTTACATAAACATTGGTCTACCTTAGTCTAAGCTAGGTTCAACACTATCTAACACCTTGAATGAGCTTAATTCTTGTATGCATGATCATGGGAAATGCCAAGGAGGGGCACAACCCCTCGAAACTCTCTTTTGATTGAAATTCAACCCTTTAGTGCTATCTCATTGCTTGTTCTTGATTGATAACCATTCTCATAATTGATTTGGAGGAATAGCCGAGTAGAAAACTTGATTTCCCTTGCGTATAATCCAATTGCTCCCTTGGGTTCGACACCGGTCTTACCGGTCAAACTATAAATTCTTTTGACAAATACGAAAATATCTACACGTCAAAATGGCGACGTTGCCGGGGAGTAACTAGTTAGCACATCCCTAGACTAGATTGTGTGAAAGTTCCGACTATTCTTGTAAATTTTTTTCTTTTTTCTTATACTTGTATATTCTCTTTTTCTCTCATATCCCTTACTAACTTACTCTATCTTGTTTTGCGAGGATGAACCCCTACAACCAATAAGTCTTTTCTAATGGAGAATACTACCAAGAGGAGGAACAACCATATTCTTATTTTTAAGAACTTGGTTATCAAACAAGGTATTACACTCCAAATCGGAATGATGGCCAACTCTTTGAAGTTGAATACTCCTACCCTCAACACCCTCAACCTCCTTAACCTTCAAGTGAGCCCTCTAAGTTGGATTCCCTAATTGCTATACTCTATGAGCGTCAAGAGCAAACGAAGCAAGAACTTCTCGCATATCAAAAAAGGTTGAATAGAAACTTTGAAGCTCGAATGGGGGATCTCATGAAATTCGATCAAGATATGCATGCTAGAGTCGAGATGCTTCAAGCTAAGATGGAGCAACAAGCAAGTGAAATTGGGAACTTGAATAGGGAAGAAGAGGTTTCTGAAGACTCCTACCCTCAACCTCAACCCTCAAATGAGTCCTCCAATATAGATTCCATCCTTGCTTTACTCTTTGAAAGCCAAGAGAAGATGCAAGCTCAATTGAATGGATTTGAGGCTCAACACCATGTTTTGGAAAGCAAATTGGTGCAACAAGCAATGGAAAATAAAAACCTGGATGAGGAAGAGGAGGTATCCGAAGAGGAAGTCCTTGAAGCTAATGCCCCAAGGGAAGAATGGGATCAAGAAAGGGAGGATGAATTTTGGAGAGCCACCACCGAAGCTCATTACAACCAAAGGGATGGTGAATCTTGTAACGAAGATGAGATGGAATGCAAAAGTGAAGCATCCTTCATCACTAGCACATCTCAAGATCATTTAGATGAGAACACACAAGAGCTCACCATCCCATTAACGCTCTCCGATGAGGAATTCTTTAATGATGATGCCTCTCACATTGAGAAAACAACCTTTATTGATGAAGAAGAACTCCTCCCTCCCAGTACAAGCGAGCTTGAATGTGAATCCCAATTCCTTGATGAGGATAAGATAGAAGAGCTTATTGAGAGAAAAGGATCTCGGGGGTATGAAGACTTTATTGAGGTCTATATGGATCAAGCTAAAGAGCCATCCCGCCCTCAAGAAGACAAGAGTTTAGAAAGGGAGATTGATGGATGGGCACCCATGGATGCAATTGAAAACCTCAAGGAGAGGATGCCCATCAATCTTGAGACAAGTTATGAAGACCCTTTCTTCACTACTTCGTCTCGAGACAAGTTTTGGAGCTTCTTGCCATATTTTCAAAGACCAATCGGAAAAAGCTCCCATGACCCCTTAGTTCTTAAGGGATCTTCATTATTAAAGGGGTCAAAATCCCAAAGGAAAGTCCATTGTAGACTTGATGTGAAGAAATTCAAATGGGACTTAAAGGTGGATTGACACGACCAAATCCAAGGCCCCGTGAGAAGGGATCCTAGCAAAGGACTTCTCAACGAGTGATTCTATGGGGCGCTTTGCTACGTCTTTGCCAAGACGGAAAAAACTAGGCCCTCGAGGGAGGTAACCCGATTTGTAAGTGTTTCATTCTTGTTCTTTTATGTATTTAAATGTTTGGCATAATTTTGAGTAACTAAAGCTCTAAAGTGTGGAGTGTGATACGTATGATTAGTGGGTAAAATTTTAAGTGTGGAGTGAGTTCTACTCACTCCAATTCACTTCACATCACCACACCCCTCCAACTTTCCCTTGAATTCTCAATGTATGATGATGTTGCCCCTTAGTGTTAATGTGCCTTCTTGGAGTTGACTGGAGTGGAATTATTTTGTTATATCATGCTATGACTCTAGTTTGACATTTTCTTGGCACTTAGAAAACCTTGTGCACATTATGGAGGATGTAGATTACTTTCCTTGCTTGTATTCTATGAAACTTATGCCATGATGTTATCATGTGACTTGTGATGCTCTCTTGCTCATACTTGCGTTGCATAACCTTGTATGCCACTTGTTACTTTTAACCTCTCATGTGTTCTTGTCATCAAGGGAGTTATTTGCACCATGTACGATCACGTTTAGCACAATGACGTCTTTTCTATTGGTAGGGCACATCTACAAACGAGGGGAGTTCCTATGCGCCTTTATCTCATTTTCTTCATTGTTTGCGCTTAGGGACTAAGCTATGCTTTTAGTGTGGAGTGGTTTAATGCGCATAGTTCACTCATTTCATGCCATGCGTACCATGTTTGAATGAGCACTTGCATTCATGTACCTTATCCCTAACATGAGAGTGTTTTTAACCACATAGGCTTGTGACTATCGGTTCTAAATCCCTATAAATCACATCTAGCCTACTTTTCATTTTTATTGGATCTTGAATTTAGAACCGACCTAGTCCTATGAATGTGCATTCTTGTGAATCAATATCATTGCTATCCCTTGTCTATGTAATTTTCTAAGTATTTTCGTTGAAATACCTTGGATTAAGTTTTAGCACGCACTTTTAAAAAAATCATGAAAAACTTAGACCTTTTGTTTGCTCTTTGGTGACTTGAGTTTTCTAATTTAGTGCCATGCTCATGATTGTTCCCACGCTTTCTATACATTCCTTGAACATATTGTCAAGTTTTAAGTGTGGAGTCAAAAACAAAAGAGGGCGAAAAAAAGGCCCCAACAAAAAAATGCTTCATTTCATGGTCAAAAGAGGGCAAAGCCCCGACCAAAAAATTTCTTGAGCGCTAGAGAAGTTTTGTGAAAAATATACAAATGCCGGGGGTCAGGAAGAAAAGTTCCCCCTCGAAAGCATTTGTAGGCCAAAGGCCATTTGAAAAAAAAAGAAAAGAAAAGGAAAATAAGAAGCCCTTAAAACTTGACTTTATGTTCTTCCATCATCCTACATTGCGTGGGTGCATCATTTTTATTGTGTGCTAGTTGGAATGACTCTTGGACGATCCATGTGCTTGCACTGGAGCTATCACTTGGTCTATGCTTCTTTATTAAGAAACTCTAGTGTCGAACTCCTCTTCCCTTATGGATTATGGCTTAAGCGCCTAAAACTTGGGAATGAGTTCCTTGTCGCAAGCCCATGGACTAGCCCTAGCTAGCATAGGTGAGCGGTTGACACTCTTTTGTGCAAAACTATTAACTTTGCTTCATTGTATTGCCTTGAAAATGAGTGGAACTTTGGATGAGACATTTGATAGCTCTAGTATTGATGACTTTGAATGCACAACCTCATGGATACTCAAATGGTTCAAAAGTTCTTTTGATGATATTGTGATGGTATTTCTAGCTTGGGGTGAGGGATTGGTTTTGAGAAATCCTCGCCTTGGTTGAGCACTCTTGCATTCATTCTCATGGGATAGGTGCATATGGGATTTGTGAGTATTCCCTTTTCTGAAAACTCTCACGAGACTATAACTCGTCCACTAGGGTAGCCTAGGGGTTTAAAGGCTTAATTCATACGCTAAATGCATTCGTAGCGCCTACGAAAAGGAGCTAGTTAGATTGTACATACTTGCCATTTTCCTTTGAATAACATGATTAGGAATAATGATCGAGACCTTGTGAAATCTAGTGAGGCAAATATACGAAAAACATAGCACCACTAGCATTTTGACATTTGCACGACCTTGACATATTCTCATACTTTGTTCGGGACGAACAAAGCTTAAGTGTGGAGTGTTGATAAGTCGAGATTTCGACTTATTAGTACCCATTTTCACTATAGCTTTTGTTCGATTTCAACGATATTTTGATGTCATTTGATCCCTTTTCGTACGTTTCAAGTACAAAACAATATATTCTCAGTGTCAAAGCCAAAATACGGAAACTCGGGAAAAACTGAAGGTTTGGAGCAAAATATGGGCAGAATTGCATCTCAACCGGTCGGGTGGGATTTTCCCCTAATCCAACCGACCGGTTGGGAAAAGGAGCAGAGATGAGTGCAGTCGCTCAACTTGAGTCGGTCGGCTGAGCAAGTCAGCCGAAGGCCTGCACTCGTCCACTTTGAGCCGGTCGGCTGGGCCAGTCAGCCGGTCGGTTGGGTGAAGATCTCAGTGAGCTTGCAATTGTCCAACTTGAGCCGGTCGGCTGGGCAAGTTAGCCGGTCAACTGGATGAAAGTCTCATATGGACATTCTCCAGCATGGACCCCAACCGGTTGGGTGGATTCCTTCCATCAGCCAACCGACCGGGTGGACTGCTTATATCTCACCCGAGGCTATAAATAGAAAGTTACGTTTTTGACCTAGAGGGCTGGACTTTTGGGCAAAAATACTCATCAAAGAAGATCAAATCAAGGTCATCAATCCACATCCAACAAGGAGGAGTGAAGATCAAAGGGAGACATCTAGGATTAACCATCCTATTTTCTATTCCTCTTCTCTTCTCATTTGTTGTATTTTATCCCTACTCACACCATGTTGTCTTACATGATGTGTGAGTAGTCCCCTTGTGTTTTGAGGGTGTTGTTACCCTCCTTGGTACTCTTGATCATGTATACGCATGTTGGATGATTAATCTATGGTGTTAAATTCACATTTGCTATGATCTTCATTATTGCATGCCACTGGGTGTTTGATGAAATGCCAAAGTGAATTGTTTATCCCAAAACTTGACCCTAATAATCTAGAGATCTTAGGGATGGGTTAGATGTAGTAAATGTGATTATATCTATGGATTTGAAGTGAACTAGTGTAAATATGTCCCCTGTTCAAGCTTGTGTCCAGGGTACTGTTGCGACAGACTTTGAACTCTTGGCACAACAGTTCAACCGACAGTTCAAGGTATAGTTGAGACACCCCTTGGACACCTCTCGCAACGATTCAGCAGTTAGTGAAGATAACTGAAACACACACAATTAACAGGAACCAAACTCTACCGGAGAGTGTTCCAGCAGATTATTTAAACAGTATATCAAGCACTATCGGGAACCAAAGTAAAACAAAATGGGAGCACGCACGGTATGTTACCCAGTTCGGCCTCGCCTACTCTAGGGGGTTTCCCACACCCTATAATGGGGCACAAATCGTATTACGAGAATTAGAGCTACAAGTGGTCTTACTCTTACACACCCCGTGGTTGTAATTGCCTAGCCTCTAACTCTCCGTCTCTCGGATTTGGGATCTCGGTTCGTTGCTACTCCCCTCGATCCCCTGTGGGTAGGACGAGACTTCTCTCTCGGCCTAGTCTTGAACTTCTCGGAAGTCCAGTCACCTTCTCTCAAAGACGTAGCTTGATAGCTGTGTGTGTGTACTTCGTTGATCCTCCAGCACAGCATGAACACCACACTGAACAGACGGTTGCTTCAGGGCTGATATTCCGATGTGGAATGGCCAGCCGTCGCTTCTCCCCCAATCTCACGAATTCTCGTGTTTAGCTTTCTCTCTCGGGAGTCGCGCATATAAGGATGCCCTAGCCTTGTATATATATATATATATGCTTGGACGGAACCCTAAACCGATCAGAGTATGTCGTCAAATAATTCGGATATGTTGCGAAATATTTGCTGAATATTCGATCTATCTTTAAAGATGACTTCCACCCCAAGCCATCCGATATTCCCTCAGCCAATCTACGTATAATGTACGTATATTTGATCGCACATTTCTTTGATGAAGATCTGTCGTTTGGCTCCCATCAAATAGCTTTGTCGACATCTTCGAGATTTCAATCAATTAAGATATCTGCTTCATAAGATATCTTCTTTGACAAGTTAGACAGGAGGTTTCCACTTTTGGCAAGGAAATATTAGAGTGACCTCTCGAAGGATATGTGTCGATGCTGACTGACTCCAACTGGAAAGATCCTCAATCTTTAGTATCTTCAGAATAAACCGTATCTTGATCATGCGTCTTCTGTACGCTGTACTTCTATTCCAATATCTGATTGAACTCTAGCTTGAACTGTCTAAAGATGTTTTTTCAAAGACATGCCAATCATGGGAACATCAACTAGGACTCGAGTTCATGACATTTATTGCTTGGAGAGATTCCAATGTTTATAAATGTCATGGAATGAACCAATATTCTCGAGAGAGTGAGGTTCGAGCTATAAGAGAGCTTGGCTAAGACTAGATTAACATAAACATTGGTCTACCTTAGTCTAAGCTAGGTTCAACTCTATCTAACACCTTGAATGAGCTTAATTCTTGTATGCATGATCATGGGAAATGCCAAGGAGGGGCACAACCCCTCGAAACTCTCTTTTGATTGAAATTCAACCCTTTAGTGCTATCTCATTACTTGTTCTTGATTGATAACCATTCTCATAATTGATTTGGAGGAATAGCCGAGTAGAAAACATGATTTCCCTAGCGTATAACCCAATTGCTCCCTTGGGTTCGACACCGATCTTACCGGTCAAACTATAAATTCTTTTGACAAATACAAAAATATCTACACGTCAGTGGACGTTCACGAGTGGAAATCTTGCCCAATCAAACTCGAAGCGAGTGGAAACCCACCATCATTCGTCGGTGACATTTTCCTTGGTCAGGAGACAATGCAAACCCACCATCGTTCGTCATCGACATTGTCCCAAAACCCACCTTCACATAGGTACAGTATCTACGGACAGTAAATAAAACGAACTGAATTAGGGTAATCAACTCACCATCGTTCGTCGACATTGTCCCAAAACCCTAAAATCGTTCTTCGACAAATCGCGTGAACTGCAAACGCTTACTTCGTCGATGTGCGGAGATATTTTGGGGTGAATCGCGACTTGGTCTTCAAAGATGTAGTGGATTTTGGTTTCCCAAATCCTCGGGTTTTTGTTGGTGTGAGTAGAGATATGGGGTTGGTTTTTTAATTTTGTTTATTTTGTTGGGTCAATTATACCCTTTCTATAGAGAGATGCACGTATAAAATTCAGTTATTAATTTATTTAATCTAATTAACATCAGCCATTGGATTAACAAAACGAAGGGATTAGATGAGTTTGTATTTTGCACCGTTCTGGGCTTTGCACCAGATCCGGACTCATATAAACAAATCTAAATAAACCAAACACATGTTTTCTTTTATTTAACATTTAACCTTTTCCCCATAAAAATATTCAACTTTTTCGTTAAAAAAATTCATCTTTCCCTTCGTCAACACTCAGCGAAACCTAGGGCAAAGTGGAGTGGCCCAGTGGTTGGCGCTGCCACCCGGCACAAAGAGTGTTCGGGTTCAAGTCCCTCTAACCGTTAACACCCCATATAAAAAAAACTCAGCGAAACCCTAAATCTTCCGGACTCGGCCAAGAACTCACATTCATAATCAAGTTTCTTCAAACCGCAATCGATCAATCAATCCATTTATAATCGCTTTTGCGTTGTTCGTAATCGCTTCAATCATCGGATCCTCAATAACGGAGTCGTCTCCGCCTCTAAAGCATTGCCCTCTTCACCACCGGTCAATACTCCGAGGATTGGTTTGATCAAAATCTCCTTTCCAATGGTGTACTGACCACCGGCAAAGTACTCCCTTTTTTCACTATATGTTTACTTCAGTGATTTTGTACCCAAAAAAAAGGTGAAACGGGATCGTTTCGGGAAATTACATGGCTTTGATTAGGGGTCATCATTTGACATTAGAGTCTAAATGCCCATAACGCAGAAGGTGCCCCTAATTTGACCCAACCCGAATCCTATCCGACCCTAAGAGTTATCCTGTATCTATCTGCCCACTAACCCTAAGGCAGGGTAAGGGTCAATGAAATAAAAAAAATCTACCCTTCTACACTGCCCTACTATTGACCCTCATACCCGTGTTATTTACTAAAGTGAACCAGTTTCAAAATGGAATCACCAAAATACACCAAACAAAACTCAAATAACCAATCTACCCTTTTTTATAATTCTGGTTCACGAAGAACCGGGATTATGGTTTTTGGCTAATACCGGTACAACAGGTACCGTCATTATTAAAAATGGCTGATGTGGAACGATAATGGGCCGTAGTGGATCAAGTGGCGCTTAGTTGTCATACACGTCAATTACGGTACATAGGGAACCGGAATCATAAGGATACCGGTTTCAGAGGAACCTGTATCATTTGAATCCAAAATCGAGGGTTTCTTTCTTCTTCATTCCATCGACGCCTGCTGTTGCTGCTCTCCAATCCGGGCGTATTGCAAGCTATCATGGCATGATAACAAGGGTACTTGAACAATGTACACTTCGCATACAAACATGTTTGTGTATCCTGATCGCTTGTAAATATAGCAAAAATATTCAATAAGAATCAAACACTTATGCTAGTCACAGTAATCAAAACATTTTTAAAGACTCGGGAAATCCGAGGTCGAACCCAAAGGATAGGTGATTAAACTAATAATGATAACAATTTACTTAGAATGTCTAATGGTTTGGGGGGGTTTTTGTTCCTTTTAAAAGGATGATAGCAGAAATTTACTATCCAAAAGAGAGATGTGATCAACAAAAGAGGTAAACAATCAATTAAAAGATGACTAGGGATCTATTTCTCCAGCTAGACAATTATTGTGACGGTAAAATAGGACACCATTTATGAAATCACATGTACATACTTAGAATTTAGCCATGCAACATTAATACTAAGTTCAACTCGCGCTACAACTTAATACAAAGAGGTTACATCTCGCATAGTACCTCACACTCGCGCTCTATTGGCACTATAGAACATGGATATCTAGCCTCACACTCGTGCTTTATTGACTAAATAATCATGTTCTTGTTAAGTTCTAGCCATTCTCATTAGGTTAAAAGTGTCATCCAACTAACACAAAATCCTAATGCTTCTTCATTTAGTTCATTTGAAATCATGCTTTTCAACGTTAGCTACTTCAAACATGAAATCAAGCAGAATTGCTATTGAGGACTTCTCACAAACACCTTATAGGCAATCCGAAACATTAAGTTCAAATGAAGAAGAATCATGTGCAAATCATTCATCAATAGCATCCATGGTATTTACAATGTCACAAACATGTCTAGGGGATTCCTAGATCCCCAACCAAGGTCTACTCACTCATGGTGAGTTTACAAGCAATAACAACAATGAAAGTGCATAAACCCATAAGGAAAGTGGAGTTTAGAAATCTAGAACCAATATGGAGAACTAAGAACAAGTGATGATCCAATCTTCGTGTTGTTGATTGCTCTAAAATCTCTGGCTTCTTCTCCAACCAAACTGCTCCCAAAAGTCCCAGAAAATCCAAGAGTGTGGGTTCAAACACCCTAAGTTTCTATTTATAGCCCAATAGTAAAAATCCAATTTTTACGACATGCGAACGCATGGATGAACCAAATTTGGTCATATGCGAGAATGGGTTTGAAGCGTGCGTTCGCATGAAGAATTCATGCGTCTGGTCTGGCTTGTGCGTTCGCATGAGATGGTCTTTGCGAGCGCATGGTCTGGGAAATTTGATCTTGTGCGAGCACGCATGGCCCTCTGTGTGATCGCATGGACTTTTCATGCGTCTGGTTTATGTTGTGCGAACGCACGAGGTGTACTGTGCGAACGCATGAGTGGTGCCGTGCGAGCGCATGAGGATTTCATGCGTCTGGTCTGATCCATGCGAGCGCACAGATTGAGCTGTGCGAGCGCATGCCTTTGAAGAGTTTGTGCTCCGACTTCCAATTTGTGCTTTTTCGCTCCAAAATGCTCGGTTTTGCTCCAAAATGCTCGATTTTGCTCCAAAATCAATGCACACTTGTGTTCTCAGCTTAAGTTCTGTAATTTGTCTGAAATGAACCACAAGGCATCAAATAGAAAGTGAAATCGTAATAAAACGATCGAAGCAATAAGCATAGAGGTTGCCTAAAATGCATATATTTTAGTGCTATCATATCCAGACAAACCCTGTACGTGATATGGTTCTTTCTTGTCAGTACATCAAAAACACAGTCTACTAGATTGTAGAGGGTCACTATGTGGAACTCAGCCCTAGCTCGTAGTTCTGCCAATCTTTCACAAAATTTTGGGAAACAGTTCTCCTTCGTTGTTGTACGGGCTCTGGGAACGCTTGACAAAATAAGCAGCTGTCTGCTTATACGTGTACATAATCAGTGAAGAAACTGGCAAATCACGACCATTCTTCAGAACTTTGTTCAAACACTCTGAAGCATTCGTAGTCATGTTGCCCCAGCGAAATCCACTGTGGTCGAACGCCTGTGTCCATAGTTCCACATCCATATCTACCAACCATTTGCGAGCAAGTGGCTTATCATGCAATAGTTCTAAGAGCTATTGGAATATTTTGTTGCAGATGGTATCGATTTGGGAGAAACTGGTATCATTTTAGTTTAGTCACATCCCAACTGAGTCTGTGATACCCCGACCAGTTCTGAATAGCCTGTTGGCTTAACACGGTATCGCGTAAATCGGAACTGCCATGATCCTGGTTCCTGAGAAACCAGGACTTCACTTGGATGCCATTTCACACCTTTTGGCCCACGTAGGCTCCAAATCGAGCCACGTCTTCATTTTCAAAGAGTTTCGGTAGAGGAAAAATCGTGAGTTCCGATTCCCGGAAAATTGGGATTATAAAAAAGAGGGTAGATTGGTTATTTGAATATCGTTTGGTATATTTGATGATTCCAGATTGAAACTGGGTCACTTTGGTGAATAACCCCTTATACCCGACCCTCTCACCCTATCCTCTTACCCTAAATTTGACTCATTTTAAAAAAAATAATACAACCCAACTGACCAACTCCCTCAAATATCATAATGTGTGCCCTTACCCTAGCCCGTAGGGTAGATCCTACTCGACCCTATCAATCCGGTGATTATCCTGTCCGCGGATCGCTCATAGAATCCTTATAAATTTCGAGACCCTATCCTTACCCTATCCGTACTATTCACAGGATATCATAATTTACTGAAGTCCACCCTTACCTGCCCATTTGTATAAAATCCACCCTTACTTGCCGATTACCAACATTTAACTTTGATGTAAAGTATAAAAAGTATCACTCCAAATATGAAACCCTAATCAGTTTTGTGACCTGAGCAGCAGCAGCAGCAGCAACCAGCAAGTTCATTCGATTCTCATTCAATTCTCATTCAATTCTCTGTTCCCGATGACCAAATTGCAATTCAGTCTCTTCCTCAACTCCCGCCTCTTCACCACATCGTCGTCAACAGCAACTGCTTCTTTATCTTCGGTTGACCGTTTAATCGAAACATACGGCCTTCCATCAGAATCCGCAATTCAGATCTCCAAAAAGCTAAAAATATCAAGCTCTGACGAGACTGCGACTCCGGATGCAGAGAAGTCGATCGAACACTTGCATTCTGTATTTGGGATCCTGAAAGATTACGGCTTTTCGGGAAATCAGATAGCCAAGCTCATCCGAAAGCGTCCCAGTACATTAGGGCTTAAGTCAGAGGCAGGTTTACAGTCTCGGTTGCAGTTTCTCGAAGAAAAGGGTTTCACAAAAGAGAATATAAGCGAGTTCATTGTGACCAATCCACTGGTTTTGGATAGGGGGCTGGAGACGCGTCTGCAGCCTGCTTGGGAATTTTTCAGAACTTGTATTGGGACTGATGATAATGTTAAGCTTGCTGTAAAGCGATGGCCTTGGTTACTCACTGAGGATTTGAATAACACTGCTCAGCCTAATGTTGTATTGCTTATGGATCATGGTGTGCCTTTGGCTTCCATTTCGAAACTTATTGTGTCCAACCCGAGGACTATAATTCGGAGCCCGGAAAGAATGTTGCGTGTTATTGTCGATTTGAAGGAGTCAGGGCGTGACCCCAAGAGTCCGATGTTTATATTTGCGCTTAACTCTCTGGTGAATATGAGTGAACCAATTTGGAATAGGAAAACTGAGGCTTTAAAGAGTATCGGGTTGACTGAGGGTGACATTAAGTTTTTGTTTCGAAAGTATCCACTTTGTTTGGGTGGTTCCGAGAAGAAGCTCAGGGCTTCTTTTGATTTTTTAGTGAATACCATGAAGCTTGATGTGCCTTCAATTGTTGCGCGTCCCTTGATTCTTATGTATGGATTGGAGAAACGGGTTCGCCCTCGGATGAATGTCTTGAAGGTTTTGAAGTCGAAGAATTTGGTAACTGAAAATGTGAATTTAAATTGTGTGATGGTAGTAAGTGAAGAGCTATTTCTAAGGAAATATGTCGAGCAATATCAAGAGTTGGTACCAGAATTGATGGATGTGTATCATGGTTCCATCCCAGCTTAGCTACAAAAGTCTTTGACCTTCCTTGACAAGTTTAAGTCTTGAAGGCACTTTGTTGTTGTTCATGTCAGCTAATGTTGATCATTCTACATCATTTATTGAGTAGATAATTCATTGAGGAATTAGTGAATATTTACTGACAATTGGACTTCTGTGTCGAAGATGAGGAATTTCATTCAAGCGCAAGACACCCTGCCACAACTCTGGCCATCGGCGTCTTTAAGGTTTATTGTTTCTTTATTTTTATTTTTATCCTGGCTTGTATAACCTTCTTGGATACTTGACAGTTAACGCGAGATTATGAATAAAGGATTTAACTTCTCTCTGTGTTTCAGCGTAATTGATTACATTATTGAGTTTGGTTCAGAGAAAAACTCAGCTATGAAACCAGAATAATGAAAGTTAAGTAGTGAATGAGTGAATCCTTTTGCGAAGCATGTTTTATGGACCTTAAAGCTATGCATCAATTCGAGAAGGCTAAAAATTCCAGATTTTGTTAGAAATAAAGATGATAAATTGTTTAAACCACATTCTTATTGAATGAAAGTGTGCTCTTATTGAATAAAGACGTGTTACGGCGATTGGTTTTCTGCTATGATTGTTTCAATTTATATTCTGAAACTGTTCAGAGAACAATGTTATGGCAAGTGAACTCAGAGAGGAAGCGATTGATGCATTGACAAAGCGATTCAGGGGAGAGGTTTTGGTGTCACTTGAACCGGAGGAATGGACGGAATCAGCGAAATGGTATCACAATACAATAGTACTCAAATTTGCGACCGGAAAAGAGAGGAATATGTCATCATTTCTGAAAAAAGTTTGGGCGATAAAAGGAAAGGTCACTTTCAAAGAGGCTGCAGTTATTCAGGCTTGGGCTATTTTTGAAAGAAGAGATGATATGGAAAAAGTAGCTGATGGGACCTTGGACATACGGAGAAGATGTCATTCTAATTTGTAACTGGAAGGAAGGAGTTGTACCAGAAGAGTATCAATTTGAAAAAATTGGGGATGTGGGTGCGAATGTTTAACGTTCTAGGCCAATTAGAAGATGAGTCCTTGGTAAAAAAAACTAGGAGAATATTGCAAATGGGCTCAAATGGATGGAGAGATTCAGAGAAGGAAGTAAATCAGATGGTAGGGTATGGATTGATGCTAAAAAGGCAATTAAGACAGGATTCAACTTAGCGCGGTCAGGACTGTGTCCTCTGTGGATTTCAGTTAAATATAACTTCTGTCATGATTGTGGTTTGATCACACATGAATTTGGTACTTGTGGAAAGTCGATGAAAACTTATTTATGAACAGTGGTTAAGTATAATAAGTGGGAGACAAGGTGCGGATTTGGAGAAAGGGCCGACACATGTTCATGAAAAAATCACAAGTACATTACAACAGAGATGAGCCGACAAGTGGAGGATCATGCAAAAGGTACTACTTAAAGACAATATGGGAAAACCAAAAGGAGAAAGATGGGAGGACAAATTTGAACAAAAACAAAGAAATTGATATTATACAAGGAGAATGGATGGAATCCCAAACAAATGATGGAAGAAAGCCCAATAGTTGAAGGTCTCAAGTGCAGTGACAAGTAGACTGTTACGTATTGGAATATCATGGAACTTGATGGGTGTCATTGCAATTGATGTAATAAATTTATATAAGATAGCTTGTAACCGGAAGGGAAAAGGGATCAATGAATCAATTAATATCTTCAATCCCTATCTTCTCGACCCTTCTCTCCCAATCTTCGTCTTCTCCCTAATCCTAATTTCATCTCATCTTCTACTCCTTTCTCTTCTTCACTTTCCAGTTCTCTGTTACAGATTCTCGTCTTTATCATTTGGTGCTTTCATCAGCTGAACTCCAATGCCGGAAACTCGTAGCGCCATCACGTCCGACTCGCTTGTTTCACTTTCGGCTAGCTACCCCAAGCTCATCTCGCGTCAACAGACTCTGGTGGAACTGACCCAAAACCAAACGGTGGCTATCCAACGCCAGACGGAGGAAACCGCACGGAACTCGGCTGCTCTTGAACGAATGATGGAGATGCTCGAACAACTCCAGCTTTCCCGAGCGGACAACCAAACCACCGAGGCACAGCCACCACTCTTACCCACCCCTACTCCACCATCAGTCAAATCAGTTAATGGGACCACGACCACCCCGGACAATGCTATTGACAATTTCGGATCGGCTGTTGCAACTGGCGTATTTGATTTGCACTTGGAAGTTTCACCTATCGACTCAACTCAATCAGAGGTAATATCTGTTCATTCATCCTCTATGATTGCATTGGCTAAGAAGGAAATCCAGAATGACATGTATGGATTAGAGTTTGGAAATAAAGTTTTTCCTGAGAGATGGTGTTCTCCTCAACCTCTTAAACGTGCTACAATTGATTTTAATTCGGTTTTAGTACTGAGAATGGATGACATAGGACATGAGAGCGACGAATTCGAGTCTGGAAAAATTATTAGTAGGAATTTGCATTTCTGCACTGAACCTGTTCGACAAAATGTTTGTGAGATATTTCCATTCTTACTGCCACCAGGGAAACCTCCAGATGAATGTTTAAGCTTGCCTAAATCTTATCTTGCAAAGCCTCAGAAACTACTCTACCCTTCTCAGTTAAGGTTACTTAATTATCCTCTTTTGATCAAGGTGTCGCAACACATTTATATTGGGTATGTAGGCGTTCCTGATCCTAATCGGTTTGCTTATTCAGTGGATAATAGATTAATATGTCAAGAACCTGTGCATCCCAACTGGAACCATTCTAATATGTCTGGTGGATATTCTTACACACATCCCAATAATGGCTTCCAACATCATCGGCGTAAGGCAGCACCAATTCATCATTTGGTCGGCACAAATGCCGAGTGGGAAACTGCTAGTCAAATTATTTACTTCACAAAGTACTTGAACGACTACAAACTGGATAAAATGTGGCAGGGCCTTTTTCTCACATCGTTGCGAGTGCACATGATTTATTCGCCGCCTGAAGAAGATTTGGTTTGGAGTACTCTGCTGAAGATAAAAATTCTTGATAACAATTGGGTTGCTGGGAAGACAGCTTCTCACAAACTCTCACTGAAGGTGAACATGAGTTCTATGTTATCGAAAGATGACTGGGTTAGGATTGAAATGAAGAAGGTAAAGTTCGATGATAGTTACCGGAGTGCTGCTTGTGTCGATGGTTGGGAAGATGACTATATCAGAGCCTTAGGGGGTAGGCACATTGATGACAAGTATGGAACTTCTCAAGAAAATGATATATCTGCATTGAAGAACTATATGGGTGCTGGGTTTTTGGGTAAGGATGATATTGGCACTCCTAGTAAGTTACTTGACGGAGTCATGAGCAGGAAAGTTAGACACACTGCTTCACGACTCATACATCTATATGTTGGACAAGATTGGAGGTCTGCCTATATGGGCCAAGAGGATTTGTTGTTCTCACAATCGAGATCTATCATAAGAGGGCCCTTTGAAGAGCTATGCTCCAAGGAACCGTCAAGTAATTTTGGTGATATATGGGAACCGTCATGTGAAGAAGATTCTATCAAAATTACCTTGAAAATCCGCAGAAAAAGTATTTTTAGACAAATGGTACAAACTGTTCTACAAGAAGTTGTTAGCATTGAAACACAAGTCAGAGCTGCTGGTTTATGGACATTCTACTTCAACATATGCCATGATGAATGGGTAATCTGCCTTCGATACGTGAAGTTGGTAGTCAGTGAACTTATCACTGAATTTTTACTGAACTTTTTGGGCTTTTTATCCTCACAATTTGGATGCAGTGATGTGGTGTATGAGTGTAATTTATGGGGGTTCTGTTTAAGTGAGTATATTGGCATCCTTTGTGGTGGATGGATTATGAATGATGCACTTGTGCATTTTTCACTGGATTTAGCTTTGAAAGAAGGAAATTTTGAGAAGTTATGTGGTGAGACAGGGAACTGTTTGTTAGCTGGTGCGTGGAAATTCAAGTGGACCACAGTTGAGGCCAAGTTGGTGCCTGCTGCAGTGGCAATTCTCCTTGAAAAGGAGTTATTTCGAGCTGGTGAAGATGGGCATATTATCATTGACTCCGTCATTGAGACTTATGATTTAAACTTGAGAAGATATACTACCCCTGCAGTTAAGGAGGCACTCAACTTTGATGTTCGAGTCGAGCTGAGAGGAGAAATCCTGCTGAATTCCCCAGGTGCTCCAAGTACTGTTTGTGTTATTGGGCTAGGTTCAGATGAGGTTCAACTATTAATTGACCTAGCCAATGAAGATGTTGATGATGATTATCTGTGCATTATTTATTATGCAATCTCAGAAAGTATGATTGGAATCAAAGCTTTTGAGGGCAAAGAAAAATCCAAGGATATGCGTGTGGTGGCAAGATGTGAGATCCATAATGTTATTGAGCTTGACAATCAGAGATTTTTTTTGATCATGAGCACAACCAACGAGCCTTACCTCAGTTATATTTGTGTTGGTCAGAGAAAGAAGTTGGAGATATTTTGGTGTGTTGTCATTACCTATGAATTAAAGAGCAATTTATTTGCCAAGTGGTTGGCTCAGGTTCAGTTGGCTTGCACATATGTGAAATTGATATTTGTTTCAAGGATCTACACTAGAGCTAAGTTTCACCTTAAATTCCTGGTTTTAGCTGGTTTCAAACGAGAGGTTTTTGCAACTCAGGTTACTATATGGGACATAGATGCTGGCTTTGGCTCTCCAGCAATGAATCTTCTGTACTGTTTGGCATTTTGGTTTTCGTCACCAAGACCTCCGGAATCAAATGAGGGGAAGAGTAGTCTTTCGCTTTTGGAGAGGACTTTTGCTGGGAGTTTTCTTATTACTGATGGGTATAATCAAGAAGTTGAAACTTATTTTATCCTTTATGGTGGAGCTGTTGCTTGTGGACTGTGGAGTTCAATTGTACGGATGGGAGTTGTTTCGACAATATTTTTCTGGATGACTTTGCATCATCAGCAGGCTACATCAATCACACTTTTATATTCTCATTGCCAAGGCCGCCAGACAATGTTGACCTTGAGGACAAGGTCATTTTGAAGGATGGAGGAATGTTACGTATTGGAATATTATGGAACTTGATGGGTGTCATTGCAATTGATGTAATAAATTTATATAAGATAGCTTGTAACCGGAATGGAAAAGGGATCAATGAATCAATTAATATCTTCAATCCCTATCTTCTCGACCCTTCTCTCCCAATCTTCGTCTTCTCCCTAACCCTAATTTCATCTCATCTTCTACTCCTTTCTCTTCTTCACTTTCCAGTTCTCTGTTACAGATTCTCGTCTGTATCATAGACACAGCCCGATGAGGAAAATCAAAATTGGAAGCGATACGGGAATTGGTGTTAAATTTAAAGAGGAAATTCAATTTGTGCGAGAAGCGGAGATGAGGAGATTTCTGAGGAGGGACAGGCGAAGGTTGCATTTCTAAGCTGGAACTGCCGGGGCAGATCATTTACCATTGCTTTGTAGTTATTGGAAATCAGAAAACAGCCATTAACAAGAACATGTTCAGCTATGATGAGGTGTTACATAACTGCTGGGATGATAGACCGGAAAAAAATTCCGGAGAAACTAACAGCATTAAGAGAAAGATTAACAGCTTGGAACAATGAAATTTTTGAATCAGTTGGCAAAAGAATTCAAAATTTGAAATCCCGTTTGGAATGGATTAAAGAACACACCACAAATAATTGAAGAAGAAGCACAGCAATGCAGTCAGCTTGATGAGTGGTGGAGGAGGGAGGAGTTAATGTGGAAACAGAGAAGTCGAGTGGACTGGTTGAAACACCAATTTTTTTTCATGAACGAGCAAATCAGAGAAGGAGGATGAATAAAAATTATTTGATAAAGGACAACAATGATAATGATTTTTTAGCTGAAGATGATATAAGCAGGGTTGTTCTGGCTCATTACAAGGATCTGTTTCGTAAAAATACATTGACTGATAATTTTGTATAGGATGAGGAGCTTCAGATTGTTCCAAGGAAGTTGAATGAAGAAGATGCGCAGACCCTCTGTGCTCCGTTTAGTGCAGGAGAAATACGCAGAGCAGTTTTTCAAATGCATCCGTCTAAGGCGGGCAATACTGTATCAGAAAAAAATGGAGAAGATCTTACAAGGCAGTGTTTAAATATTCTCAATTCAGAAGCTTCTATGGACGGATGGAATAAAACACTGATTCCAAAAACCAATAAGCCGGATAAAATTGAGGCTGTGACTCCGGATGGGGGAGTTGGGAGTCTGACTGTTAACGAGCCAACTATTGGGATTGGAATGAAAATACCCTAAAAACAGTTATAGTGAAAGAAACCAATGATTTTATAAACAATAGAACTTGGGGGACTGGAATGTAAATACCCTAAACCTCGCCTCCTATCTCCTTCTCATTCGGAAGCAAATTTGAAAACCTAAAAACACAGTCAAATCCCAGACGATTGTCGTACTCTTTTGGTTAAAGATTATCAGTGCAATGCATAAGTTGTTACAATTCAGGTTCCTGACAACATCAATTTCGGGCCCAGTTGAGCGCCTAGTCAACTCCCACGGCCTCCCATCAGAATCCGCCGCATACATCTCCGAAAAGCTCAAAATTTCCGGCATTTGCAGCTTCAATAAGCTCAACCCAGATCGATTAAAGCTCGAAAAATGCGATTCGTTATTTGGGGTTCTCAAAATTTATGGCTTTTCCGGTTCTCAGATTGCCCAGCTTATCCAGAAGCGTCCTTCGCTGTTGGGAACTAAGATTGAGTCTTTAGAGCATAAATTGAAGCTTCTTAGTGAGAGGTTCAGGTCTACCCGAAAGACTCTGAGCAATCTTATTTTATCTAATCCTGCCGTATTTGGGTTTGCGAAGCAACGAGCCCCCTCGTCTAAAGTGACTATCAAGCATTTGATTGATTCATATGAACTTCCACCAGAAACCGCTACTTTAGCGTTTGATAAATTGAGTTTAGATAGAGAGAAGACGAAGAACTTTGATGCTGTACTAAACCTGTTGAAAAGTTATGGCTTTTCTGGCGTGCAGATTGCAGGGCTAATCAAGCAGCGTCCTTCGTTTACCGGGATCAAGTGTAAGACTTTAGTGCCTAAGTTGAAGTTTCTGAGGGAAAAAGGGTTTAGCGGGAAGAGTCTCGCTGACCTGATTTCGATCAATCCAGCAATTTTAAATAGAGGATTGGAGAGTCAATTGGAGGTTGCTTGGGATATTCTTAAAAAAAAATTTGGGACCGATGAGCAGGTTGTGGCCATTGTGAAACGTGCGCCAAGGTTTCTCACGTCTTATTTGGAAAAAAATTTGCAGCCAAATATCATCATGTTGCAGGAGGAAGGAGTTCATCAGGCTTCCATTTTGAAACTCGTTATGCTGCAGCCTTGGGTTATACTTGAGAAGCCTGAAAGAATGGCGTATGCAATCAAGGCTGTCAAGGAGTTAGGTCGTCATCCGAGTTCTTTAATGTTTATCCATGTGCTCAGATCTATAATACCCGTGAATGAAGAAACTTAAATTTCAAAAATGGAGATGTTTAAGAAATTGGGTTGGACTGAACAAGAAATTAGGCACATGCTCCAACACTATCCACTATGTTTTTCCACTTCGGATGAGAAAATTAGAGCTTCTTGGGATTTTTTTATGAATGAAGTGAAATATGATCGGTCCATGATTATTGGCTACCCCAAGTTTCTCATGTATGGTCTGGAAACAAGGGTTCGCCCCTAGGTTTAAAGTGTTCAAGGTTCTGAAATCAATGAGTCTGATAAGAGAAAAGACCAAATTTTCTAGTGTTGTTAATAGATCGGAATTGCAATTCATTGAGAGATACATACTTCCGTTTGATGGGAAGATACCACATTTGATGGAGTTGTACCGTGGAACCGCTTCGGCCAAGAAAGAGTGACCTCTATAACATTCTTAAATAACAATTGGTCTGAAGATGGATAATGGCTCTTGCAGATTTTGTTCAAGTGGCCGCCTACAATTTGTTTCGCCGTACCAGTGGAGGACTGTGACAGGTGTTGCAGTGCAATCACGTCAAAGCTGGTATTGTGCTCATTGACTGCCCTTTGTTGAACCATATACTGCAGAATTTTGTCTCATTACTTTAAATTAAACCAATTAATTTTGAAGGCGAATTGATGATTAAAAGTAGAGTTTAATCATTGTGTTTTTTCAGCTAATATGCGCATCACATCCCATCAGTGTGCAATTTTACCATACTGGAAAAGTAGAGTTTTTATGGCATAGCCCCTTAAATATGTGCAGGTTTTTTTTCAATATATTTTCATCTTTTTACAAACAAAGAACATCTTCGTGCAGAATTAATTGAATGAGTAAAAAGATGATTTTAGTACGGATTTCTTATGACAAATATATCTATATACGTGATTCGTAGCTGACTACTGAACTAGATAATGTGTAGGGGTTACCAGCATTGCTATTTAAGGCTTCTGTGTATATAAGTTGCAATCAATTGCGGTTGTTCTTGCAAACTGGTTTGGGCAAATTTTTGCTAAAATGATTGCTGGCAGCGCTCATACCTTAGCTGCATGAGTCTTGAGAATATGAGGTTCCATGAACTTGAGCTTTGTTTAAGGATACAAAGCCCCAAGACTGTTTCAATTGGTGTTGGGGAAAAACATACAAGGGCCTGCCAATTATCACCTAAATCAGGTTGCTGTCGAAACTACCAGAATATTCGTAAAGGGTACTGGATTTGAGAAGCCTAACTCAGTTTTATTTCACTAATCTCTGACTCTAAATACCAAGTGTCCCATTGAGCTATGCTGTCTTGTTTTGCAGGAGCAATTGTTTCTTAAGTGTTGAGATGAAACAAGCTCATACTGTATGGATTGTCAGCCAGTTTGGAGGTTCCAATTCAATACTAGCTAATGTAAAACTTTGTTACAGCGTTTTTCGTAACATTTCATTTCACTGCTTTGTTCCTTGTCAAAAATATACTATTGATTCACAGCCTCTATTTCTTTCACCTAGGGCTGGGTTCGGTTCAAAAACCGAACCGAACCGAAAATTACCGAACCGAAATTTCGGTTTTCTCAATTTCAAAACCGAAAACCGAAACCGAAATGTCGGTAAACCGAATTTTTGGTAAACCGACAATCGGTTTACCGACATTTCGGTTTTGTACTATTTTTTTACTTTTCAGAAACAGGGAGGAGCAGGATGTGTTAGGCGAGCTATGAAAATAGTAATGAATAGATATGGAACAGGGAGGAGCAGGATGTGTTAGGCGAGTGTCAAATTTCATCAATATCTTCAACATTGAGCCAGTCGTTTGATTCCTTGTTGGGAGATCCGGCAAGTTTTACATCTGAGAGTTTGTTCTCTTTGGCTGAATCAGAAGAGCTTCGGCTCAGCTGAACCCAGTCCCGAGATTTTGTTGAAGAATCAGAGGTGTATGTGGCTTTCTTGGTATCTGCGGGAATGTCTGTGTCATCCTCCTCAAGATCACTGAATGAGACGTCCTCATCGTTTGTTATTGGTATGTTAATTCCACTGCCAGGCCCAGTTCCTGCTTCTGTCAAACGCCACAACCTCCTCTGTCACACCAATCGCACTTCCACTAGCATACTCTCCGACCGACCCCTGATCCAATCCAAACTGCAGAATACTTGTGGCCATCTTCGACAACTCCGAAACGGCTTTAGCACCGCCAGACAGCTTCGTAATCCCGCTCTTAAATCTCCCACCGATCTCCGCAAAATCACTCCTGATCCCATCCATCCCCGCCGTCGCTTCCTCACTCCTTTCTCGATCCACCTCACTTTCGAATCCACCAAAATTGGACTCTTTGTTAGGTGATTCCTGAGGCGGAGGAGCAAGAAACGAAGCCACGCCCCAAAATTGACGAGTTAGGGTTTGTAAATTAGAATTTACGTGCTGGGTTCGATTCGGTAATCTGGATTCACTGTAAAAAATAAATTTCGGTTCGGTTCGGTAAACCGATTAAATTTAAAATGCAAACCGAAACCGAACCGAAATAAATCGGTTCGGTTA
This sequence comes from Rhodiola kirilowii, assembly GCA_033675215.1. Lineage (NCBI taxonomy): Eukaryota > Viridiplantae > Streptophyta > Magnoliopsida > Saxifragales > Crassulaceae > Rhodiola > Rhodiola kirilowii. The sequence goes on from CM066198.1 coordinate 38,179,997, forward strand.
GAATAACCGAAATTCGGTTCGGTTTTAAATCGGTTCGGTTTCGGTCGGTTCGGTTTCGGTTCGATTTCGGTACAAAAACCCAGCACTACTTTCACCAGTGACTAGTAGGAAACACTATTAACTGACAGACTGCTTTTAAGCAAAGAAAAAAAAAAGTTCATCTCAAGGGTCCAGGTACCTTTTAGTTTAGAAAATATGGTGAATAATGGAATTTGACAATGTGTTGTATAAATGGCCCTATTCATTAATTTGTTCTTTATTTGTGTTCAGAGGAAATGTGCAAATTTAATTTTTGGTGCAACCTATAGAATTCGTCAAATATAACCTGTAATTCGTCGATATAGTTTGTCAAAGTGGTTTATAATTCGTCGCATAGAAATAAACCATAGATGCCTTGATTTAATCATATTCGTTCAGATGATCAAATCAAATACTTTCATTAATTTGTATTGAAAAAAAATTGTTTTCACAAAATCCTTTATCCTTGAATTGCATTTTTTTATTGTTAGTATTTTCATTTCATATGCTAAAAATGAAATATTTATTCCTCCTTCAACTTTTTCTCAAATACTTACGTAACGGTGTCGTTTCGCGAAAATACATGGCTTTAATGTCCAGAGCATAAAAAGTAGGGTAATGTACAAAAAAGGGTCCTGAGCTATCACCCATTTTCAATTTGAGGTCCGAACTATCATAATTCCCAAAGAGGGGTAAAGTTAACATCGTTAGTCAAATTCAATTTAATGTCATTTGCTTTAATTTTATTTATATATCTCTCATTCTATATTTTTAACTATTAATTTTATTATTCTCTTTAAATTTCATATCACATATGAGTGCTACATTTAAATTAATTATTTAGAATTTCATAATTTACTATTATATGTATGAATAAAAATTAAACAATTACTTTTTTTACTTTAAAATTTTCAAGTTCCTTCCCTAATATGATGAGTGAGTATAGTATTTTAAATTTTTTATAGTTCACAATTGATCATAAAATATGTATGGATAAACATGAAAAAAATTTTAAATTCATGTTCATAAGAGTATTACTATAAAAAAGAATATAAATTTATGGATGAAAACTTTTGGTCACACATATTATGTCGTGAATTGTCAAACTTTAAAAATTTAAAATATTATACTCACACATAATAGAGTTTGGATCAAATACAAACCAACATTATAAATAAAAACTACAACTCCATAAAAAAAATTGACACGTGTCAAAATCGACCAATCAGAATTAATTTCGACCGGGGTTCTTCTTATAAATAAAAAAACACACGCGGACTTATTTAAAAATACATAAAAGATAGGAGGGGTATAATCGTCCTAAAATTCGCTACAGTAAAATTCGACTTTCGCTACAGTACGTTTTTAAGTCTGATCATTCTCCCGTTAAATCTGATCATTTAGAATAAATTTTGACTTTTGCTATAGTAAAATAGATGATGATCGGACTTAAAATAGATGATGATCAGACATAAAATAGATGATGATCAGATTTAAAATAGATGATGATCAGACTTAAAATAGATAATGATCAGACTTAAAGTAAAAAAATAATCAAACTTAAAATAGATGATGACCAGATTTAAAATAGATGATTACTAATTTTTAAGTCTGATCATTCTCTCTTTAAGTGTGATCATTCTCAATTTTAAGTCTGATCATTAACAATTTTTAAGTCTGATCATTCTGATCTCTTTAAGGCTGATCATTCTTAATTTTAAGTCTGATTATTACCAATTTTTAAGTCTGATCATTTTCTCTTTAAGTCTGATCATTCTCAATTTGTAGTGTTTTAGTTACCAGTTTTAAGTCTGATCATTCTCTCTTTAAGTCTGATCATTACCAATTTAAAGTGAGATCATCACCATCTTTAAGTCTGATCATTGTCTATTTTTATGTCTGATTATTATCTATTTTCAGTCTGATCATTGAGTCTTTTAAGTCTAATCATTAAGTCTTTTAAGTCTGTTCATTATCTATTTTAAGTCTGATCATTAAGTCTTTTAAGTCGGATCATTGTCTATTTTTAAGTCTGTTCATTATCTATTTTAAGTCTGATCATTAAGTCTTTTAAGTCTGATCAATATCTATTTTAAGTGTGATCATTAAGTCTACTAAGTCTGATCATTATCTATTTTAAGTCTGATCATTTAGTCTCTTAAGTCTGATCATTAAGTCTGATAATTGTCTATTTTTAAGTCTGATCATTAAGTCTTTTAAGTCCGATCATTATCTATTTTAAGTCTAATCATTAAGTTTTTAAGTCTAATCATTAAGTCTTTTATGTCTGATCATTAAGTCTTTTAAGTCTGATCATTTCTGGTTTTTAAGTCTGATCATTATCTATTTTAAGTCTGATCATTAAGTCTTTTAAGTCTGATCATTATCTATTTTAGGTCTGATCATTAAGTCTTTTAAGTCTGATCATTGTCTATTTTTAAGTCTGATTATTAAGTCTTTTAAGTCTGATCATTATCTATTTTAAGTCTGATCATTGTCTATTTTTAAGTCTAATCATTAAGTCTTTTAAGTCTGATCATTATATATTTTAAGTCTGATCATTAAGTCTTTTAAGTCTTATCATTGCTTCTTTTTAAGTCTGATCATTTCCATTTTTAAGTCTTATCTTTAAGTCTTTTAAGTCTGATCATTATCTATTTTAAGTCTGATCATTATCTATTTTTAAGTTTGATCATTAAGTCTTTTAAGTCTGATCATTGTCTATTTTTAAGTCTGATCATTAAGTCTTTTAAGTCTGATCGTTGCTGTTTTTTAAGTCTGATCATTTCCAAGTTTAAGTCTGATCATTAACAACTCTTGGACTAAATTGAAAATAATATTATTAGGTTTATACCCCTCCGTGTGGAATGACTATAATACCCCTCCGTGTGTTGTTCGGGATTTCGACTAAAATGAGACATGTGTCAGCTTATAAATTGGTTTGTAGTTTTTATTTATAATTTGGTTTGTACCTGAACCACACCCCACATCATATAAGAGAAACATTTTAGAAAAAATATAGAATATGAATCAAACTAATATATATATTTAATTTTTATTCCTATATTTTATATTGTAAATTATGGAACAATTAATTTAAATGTATTATCCATTTGTGATATGAAATTTAAAAAGAATAACAATATTATAATAAAATTAGAAGTTAAAAATATAGAATGAGAGATAGGGTCAAGATCAGGTACAAAGTTAATTTTTGGTACAAAATACAAAATTCGTCAAAATCATTTTATAGTTTGTCAGTTTATTTTATAGTTCGCCAAAATTATTTTATAGTTCGTCACTTTTCGAGCCAAAAAATGAAAAAGACGACATAGTTCGTCAGTTTCATTTTATAGTTCGCCACCAAGAAAAACACCAAAAATCAAGATTTACTCTCTTTCATTCAAATCACAAGATCAAAGGCTATGATTAGTTTGTATTTTGTACCAAAAAATCAACTTTGTACCGGATACTTTTCCATGAGGGATATATAGATTAAATTAAAATAAATGACATTTAATTATAATTTGACTAACGAAGTGAACTTTAACCGTTAAATTTCAACAAAATTTTTGATTTACCCCACGTTGAAAATTATGATATTTCGGATAGCAAATTGGAAAATGATGTATTTTTGGGCCTCTTTTTATACTTTTTCCCTAAAAAGTATTCGTTTCTGTTTTAGTCGCTCCGACTCCAAATGAGAAACCCTAATCAGTTTTGTGACCAACCAACCGAGCAGCAGCAAGTTCATTCGATTCTCATTCAATTCTCTGTTCCCGATGACCAAATTGCAATTCAGTCTCTTCCTCAACTCCCGCCTCTTCACCACATCGTCGTCAACAGCAACTGCTTCTTTATCTTCGGTTGACCGTTTAATCGACACGTACGGCCTCCCATCAGAATCCGCAATTCAGATCTCCAAAAAGCTAAAAATATCAAGCTCTGATGAGACTGCGACTCCGGATGCGGAGAAGTCGATCAAACACTTGCATTCTGTATTTGGGATCCTCAAAGATTACGGCTTTTCGGGCAATCAGATAGCCAAGCTCATCCGAAAGCGTCCCAGTACATTAGGGCTTAAGTCAGACGCAGCTTTACAGGCTCGGTTGCAGTTTCTCGAAGAAAAGGGTTTCACAAAGCAGAATATAAGCGAGCTCATTATGACCAATCCACTGGTTTTGGATTGGGGGCTGGAGACACGTCTGCAGCCTGCTTGGGAGTTTTTCAGAACTTGTATTGGGACTGATGATAATGTTAAGCTGGCTGTAAAGCGATGGCCTTGGTTACTCACTGCAAATTTGAATAACACTGCTCAGCCTAATGTTGTATTGCTTATGGATCATGGTGTGCCTTTGGCTTCCATTTCGAAACTTATTGTGTCCCAACCGAGGACTATACTTCGGAGCCCCGAAAGAATGTTGCGTGTTATCGTCGATATGAAGGAGTCGGGGCGTGACCCGAGGAGTCCGATGTTTATACGTGCGCTTAGGGCTATGGTGAATATGAGTGAACCAACTTGGAATAGGAAAACTGAGGCTTTAAAGAGTATCGGGTTGACTGAGGGAGACATTAAGTTTTTATTTCTAAAGTATCCAATTTGTTTGTCTTGTTCCGAGGAGAAGATCAGGGCTTCTTTTGATTTTTTAGTGAATACCATGAAGCTTGATGTGCCTTCAATTGTTGCGCGTCCCTTGATTCTTATGTTTGGATTGGAGAAACGGGTTCGCCCTCGGATGAATGTCTTGAAGGTTTTGAAGTCAAAGAATTTGGTAAATGAAAACGTGAATTTTAGTTGTGTGATGCCAGTAAGTGAAGAGCGCTTTCTAAGGAAATATGTCGAGCCGTATCAGGAGTTGGTACCAGAATTGATGGATGTGTATCATGGTTCCATTCCAGCTTAGCTACAAAAGTCTTTGACCTTCCTTGACGAGTGTAAGTCTTGAAGGCACTTTGTTGTTGTTCATGTCAGCTAATGTTGACCGTTCTACTCCATTTATTGAGTAGATAATTCATTGAGGAATTAGTGAATATTTACTGACAATTGGAGGAATTTCGTTCAAGCGCAAGACTCCCTGCCACAACTCCAGCCATCGGCGTCTTTAAGGTTTATTGTTTCTTTTTATTATTATCCTGGCTTGTATAACCTTCTTGGATACTTGACAGTTAACGCAAGATTATGAATAAAGGATTTAACTTCTCTATGTGTTTCAGCGTAATTGGTTACATTATTGAGTTTGGTTCAGCCTTATTTGAGAAAAACTCAGCTATGAAACCAGAATAATGAAAGTTAAGTGGTGAATCCTTTTGCGAAGCATGTTTTATGGACCATAAAGCTATGAATCAATTCGAGAAGCCTAAAAATTCCAGATTTTGTTAGAAATAAAATGATAAATTGTTTAAACCACATTCTTATTGAATGAAAGTGTGCTCTTATTGAATAAAGACATGTGTTACGGCGATTGGTTTTCTTCTATGATTGTTCCAATTTCTATTCTGAAATTGTTCAGAGATTACGTTATGGCAAGTGAACTCAGAGAGGAAGCGATTGATGCATTGACAAAGCGATTCAGGGGAGAGGTTTTTGGTGTGGCGAAATGGTATCACAATACAATAGTACTCAAATTTGCGACCCGAAAAGAGATGAATCTGAAGAATATGTCATCATTTCTGAAAAAATCTTGGGTGATAAAAGGAAAGGTCACTTTCAAAGAGGCTGCAGTTAATCAGGCTTGGGTTATTTGAAAGAAGAGATGATATGGAAAAAGTAGCAGATGGGGGGGGGGGGGGGGGGGGGTGGGGACCATGGACATACGGAGAAGATGTCATTCTAATTTGTAACTGGAAGGAAGGACTTGTACCAGGAGAGTATCAATTTGAAAAAATTGAGGATGTGGGTGCCAATGTTTAACGTTCCAGGCCAATTAGAAGATGAGTCGTTGGTCAAAAAAACGTGCAGGAAGCATAGGAGAATATTGCAAATGGATGGAGAGATTCAGAGAAGCAAGTATATCAGATGTAGGGTATGGATTGATGCTAAAAAGGCGATTAAGACAGGATTCTAATTGGCGCGGCCAGGACTGTGCCATCCTTTGTGGATTTCAGTTAAATATAACTTATGTCATGACTGTGGTTTATGAATCCGGTGCTTGTGGAAAGTCGAATGAAAACTTATTATGAACAGTGGTTAAGTAGAATAAGTGGGAGACGATTTGGACAAAGGGCCGACACATGTTCATGAAAAAATCACAAGTACATTGATGGATACAAATACAACAGAGTTGAGCCGGCAAGTGGAGGATCATGCTACTTATATCTTAAAGACAATATGGGAAAACCAAAAGGAGAAAGATGGGAGGACAAATTTGAACAAAAAACAAACAAATTGATAATATACAAGGAGAATGGATGGAATCCCAAACAAATAATGGAAGAAAGCCCAATAGTTGAAGGTCCAAGTGCAGTGACAAGTAGACACAGCCCGATGAGGAAAATCACAATTGGAAGCGATACGGGAAAAGGGAATTGGTGTTAATATTAGTTAATTTAAAGAGAAAGATTAAAAGCTTGGAACAATGAAGCTTTTGGATCAGTTGGCAAAAGAATTCAAAATTTGAAATCCCGTTTGGAATGGATTAAAGAACAGCGCAGAACACCACAAATAATTGAAGAAGAAGCACAGCTATGCAGTCAGCTTGATGAGTGGTGGAGGAGGGAGGAGTTAATGTGGAAACAGAGAAGTCGAGTGGACTGGTTGAAAGAGGGTGATTTAAACACCAATTTTTTTCATGAACGAGCAAATCAGAGAAGGAGGATGAATAAAATTAATTTGATAAAGGACAACAATGATAATGTTTTTTTAGCTGAAGATGATATAAGCAGGGTTGTTCTGGCTCATTACAAGGATCTGTTTCGTAAAAATACATTGACTGATAATTTTGAATAGGATGAGGAGCTTCAGATTGTTCCAATGAAGTTGAATGAAGAAGATGTGCAGACCCTCTGTGCTCCGTTTAGTGCAGGAGAAATATGCAGAGCAGTTTTCCAAATGCATCCCGTCTAAGGCGCCTGGACCAGATGGATTTGGGGCAATACTGTATCAGAAAAAATGGAGAAGATCTTACAAGGCAGTGTTTAAATATTCTCAATTCAGAAGCTTCTATGGACGGATGGAATAAAACACTGATTACGCTGATTCCAAAAACCAATAAGCCGGATAAAGTTGAGGATTACAGACCAATCAGTTTATGCAATGTAGCTGTTAAAGTTGTCACAAAATGCCTTGCCAATAGACTCAAGAACGTGCTAGATAAGGTGATATCAGGTACGCAAAGTGCTTTTGTCCCCAATTGATTGATTACAGATAACATATTCTAGCTCACGAACTACTTCATTATATTAAGCTGAAAAAAGGCAGTCGACATGGGTATTGTTCTTTGAAACTAGCTATGAGCAAGACATATGATAGAGTGGATTGGTGTTTTTTTGTGTAGAAAATGCAGCTGAAGCTTGGTTTTCCAGAAGAATGAGTTAGGAAAATTATGATGTGTGTGAAATCAGTATCATATTGCATTAAGATTAATAACCTTATCACTGTCTTATCAAAAAAAAAAAACCTTATCACTGAGGATTTTCGGCCTGAGAAAAAGTATAAGGCAAGGAGACCCGCTTTCACCGTATTTATTTGTGATTTGTATGGAGAGGCTAGCTTGTGTTTTGTCAAATTCTCAGGAACAGAACATGCTTGTTTGTGTTAAAATATGTCGGGGTGCTCCTAGTGTGTCACATCTTTTCTTTGCCGATGACTGCATTTTATTTCTAAGAGCAACTATTCATAATGTTCTGTTGGTGAAAAAAATGTTGAGAAGATATGAACTAATCTCAGGACACAGTGAATTATGAGAAATCAGAGAGATGCTGTGGCAAGAATGTGAATGAAATAGATGCGGAAAATTTGTGCAGGCTGATGGGAGTAAGAAAAGTGTTGGGGATGCCAATTCTTTTCGGAAACAATAAGATTAACAATTTCATATTCCTGTTGGAAAAGAGTTGGAAGAAAATTAATGGATGGAAGGAGAAATTTTGTCTTCTGCACGTAAAGAGTTATTGATTAAGTGTGTTCTACAAGCGCTTCCGATTTATGTCATGTCTTGCTATAAAGTTCCGCGCTCTATTGTAAAAAGTTAATGATTGATATCAGAAGTTACTGGTGGAACACACAGAAAGATAGAAAATGCATTTTTGGGGTGAATAAAGCTCTATTGATGGCAAGGAAAGATGCAGGTGGAATGGGATTCAAATGTCTTAATTTATTTAATGATGATATGCTATGCTAGCCAAGCAAGGATGGATAATTCACAGGAGCCCAGATGCGGTAGGTAAAGTTTTACAACTTTAAAAATAATGACTTATGGAGTTCAAGATTGGGTGTCAGACCCTCTTTCGTTTGGAAAAGTATTTGGGAAGCCAAGGAAAACTTTAAAAGGACAAGATTTGCATTTGTCCTTCAGAGATCAGACAACGCATTGCACCATCTTTCTGTAAAGCAAACATATGAAGAACTACAAGCCTTGAAAAATAGAGAACATGCAGATGAGATAGGAGAAGCATCAGATCAGCAACAAGTGAAACTTTTCTGGAGGAAATTCTGGAGAATCAAAGTGCAAACAAAAGTGAAGATATTTATGTGGAGAGTTTTTTATAATGCCTTACCAACATCTGATCATCTTTTAAAAGAGGTGTTCAAGTAGATTCAAAATGTAAGATGTGCGGCTTGGAGGATGAATCGGCATGTCATATTCTTTGTAATTGTAATTGGGCATTGAACTTCTGGTAAGCAATGGGAGAAGACGTGGATTGGAGAGGAGCTATGATTACAGACCTTAGTGATTGCCTGATTGGGTATGGAATTGTGTTACCAGAAGATCCATTCAAGACCTAATCGCTATCATATTCTATTTGGTATAACAGGAATTTGGCTTGGCATGAAAAAGAAGTTTTGGAGGTTGGATGGGCTGTGATCGCTAAGCTAAGCAACACATTAGGGAATTTATTGACAGGAGGTTCTCATTCCTTGTTTTTAATCAAGACCCTGGAGTAGTGTGGAGACAGCCGGAGGAAAACTATCTCAAGATTAATTCCGATGGAGCTTGGATTTCGGAATTAATATTAGGGGGAAGCGGTGAGATATGCAGAGACTCAAATTCTAATGTTATGTTTGTCTGGGCAGGTACAAATAAATGTGGAGATGCAGAGCGCCATTGAAACAGAATTATAGGCATTAAAAAAAGGGATGGAGAAAGCGAGCAACCTTGGCCTTAAGAAAGTCACTTTTGAAATTGATTGTGCTAGAGTTATCGAGTTGATTCATTTAGCAGAAAAGGTGAAATGGATAGTGTTCAACAACAAGCTATATCCTGCCTCAGATAATGTTTGTTGGAATTTGAACTTAATATTGAGAGAAAGCAACACAATGGCGGATGCACTAGCCAAAAAGGCGAGAGACTTATAATGAAGCTGGGATTCAAGTGTCGCTATACCTAGATGTTTATCTGAGTTTTTACTTGCTTAAGTTGCGATTGTTTCTTAGTTTCCAGCGTTCATCGTCTTGGTTATTGGAGGATGAGTTGGGAGTTTTAGAGCAAGGGTTAAAGTTGTGTTTTTCATTTCAGTACAATGAGTCAGTTGCTTTTGGTGGGAAATACATGTATAAGCTTGACGGCGTTGTTTTGGTCTCGACGTGAAAGATGTACGTTTGTGACAGAATGGTGTCGTGTTCCTTTTGTTTGTATATGTATTTTCCCTCTTCTGCTCATTTGTTTTTTATGGGCTTCTGCCATTTGATGTATTGATTGAATTTCATTAAATAAGAAACCCTAAGCTTTCTCCCAATTCCCGAATTGCAATCTTCCTTTCTGTTCATCAAATTGCTATCGCCGGAGGTTGATTGAAGTTCCGTTGAACTTGTTTCTCATGGTGTCAGAGCAGACGATGATCCAGGTGCGTCTGTCTTCGTTCCGATCTATTTTTCGTTGATTTTGGTTCATTGTTGCTCCGTTAGGGTTTATGAGTGATTCCACTTTGGATTCGAGTCCGATAGTGATGAGTTCGAATGTTATTTGTAGTGGTGTTGTAATGGCTGGTGATGATCCGTATTTTGTGAATAACAATGAGCTATCTGGTAGTTTAATTGTACGTAAAGTTCTGGATGGTCAAGAGAACTATGCTATCTGGAAAAGATCTATGGAAATAGCCTTATCTAGAAGGTAGAAATTAAGATTTGTAGATGGAAAATATCCTAAGCCTGATGATGTGGTGATGGCTGCAAGATGGCAGAGGTGCAATGATGTTGTAATGTCATGGTTGATAAATTCCGTATCTGAAAAAATAGTTGGGGAAATACTGCATGCTAAGGATGATGTGACTGCTTGGAAGATTCTTGAGTCAAGCTATGCAGGGACAAACTTAGCTAGAAAATCAGAGTTACAACGTGAACTTGGAAATCTTATGTAAGGAGAATTGTCTGTTGCAATGTACAAGAGAAAACTTGAGTCTTTATGGCAAGAGTTGGATGGACTGAAAGTCAGTAAATGTACTAATGCTGGCAAGTGCCCCAGCTGTAAGCAGACTAATGAAGATTGTAAAGGAGATAAGAGTTATAAAGTTTTTGATGGGATTGAACGATGAATATGCATATGTGAGGACACATGTATATTCTTTAAGTGAAGTGCCTAAATTCAGCACTGTTTATGGTTTGGCCTTATTAGAGGAAGCCTCAAGGAAAGCAAGGCAAGCTGGTAAAGTTGAAGCTTCGGCCTTAGTTGTGCAGACTGATCAAGCAAACAATAGTTAGTTCACTAATAATCAAAGTGGTCAAATGAGATAGTATAATGTCAGTTATAACAATCACATGAGAGGCAATGATACTAGTAGAGGAGGTTTTTGTTATATCCACTATTAAAATTAACATAAATAAAATTATTATTAGACTATCATAATCACAATAAAAGCCATATATTGGAGTATGAGATGATTTGAGTAAAGAAATATGACGATGGGCTGATTAATTTCAAAATGGGCTAGAGAAGGTCAGAAATAGTTGTTTTAGCATAGAATTAAAACCCTAGTCGTCTCGACGAACAGCCGTCTTGAAAGAAAAAAAACACACAATCAAAGTCGAAGCGAGCTTAAGGATGGTAAGAGGATCTTGATTTTTCCTATCCCTGTCCGGACATGCATGCCGCCGACATGATATGAGACTTGGTGAGGTTCAGCCCGCCCACCGATATGATGGTCCAGACCGATAGTGACGACTTCCCACCGTTTGATATGTTACATATGAGATTTGACTTGTGTGCCTCAGGCCGCCCACCGATATGATGGTCTGGATCGGCAGCGACAGCTGCCCACCGATAGTTCATCGATCAACATGTGCATCATCGTGCATTCACGCATTCATGCATCATATGTTTATGTGTGCACTAAATGATACAACTTGTTAATATAATATATGTTAAAAGGAAAAGAGACGTAAAGAAAAATCAAACTCACGGTAATGAAGTATATTATTTACTTACTGAGTCCCCCGACTCACCCTCTATTTTCCCAAATTTTCAGAGAAGTGATCTACTAGTGCGAGAGTTGTGATTCTTCTTCGCGCAAGAGTCTTCACGTTCACGTATGATACCATCCAACTGATCAATTGCCTTTGGAAGTCTTTCAGTCTGTTCTCTTTATTTTTCAATCATCCTTAGTGTCGCTCCGTGGTACTTGAGCATGGTCTTAGATTTGTTATTTTATTTCCGTTGTATGATATTGATGTTTAGTTATATGAATTTCTTTTACGAATAATTTATCAATATTTGTTTGACCGATATAGAGGCTTGCTTGGCAATTGGCATAAGTGTCAAGCGTCAGTCTCGCCTCTTTAATCGGGTCGTGACAGTTTTGGTAGAGGCAGACCTAGACTATTTGTTCACATTGCCAAATGCCGGGTCACCTAAAAGAAAATTGCTATAAGTTGGTTGGATATCCTCCGAATTACAAGACAATTAGAAATGCAAATGCCAGTGCAAATGGTAATTCTAGTGTTGGAGGAAGGTATAATGCCAATGCAGTTTCTAACACCAATACTGATGGAAATCCAGGAGATAGTGTTGCCAAACATTTCACAAATGAGTAGCTGAAACAAATCTTGGCCTTATTCAAAAAGGGAATGGCATAACTAACAAGACCAATGCTCAAGTTAATATGGCTCATGTTCACATGGCAGGTAGCTAATTCCCAACCTGAATTTATGATAAATGGTGACTGTTAATTGATAGTGGTGCAATCAGTCATTTTACATATGATGAGAATTTGTTGAAGAATATTCATGAGTTAAGAGAGGCTTACAAAGTTACATTGCCCAATAGTGAATGCTTTGATATCAGGCATAAAGGAGATTGTTACTTGCAAAATGGAGTTACATTACATGATGTATTGTTGGTGTCACAATTTCAAGTGAATTTAATCTCAGTCTATAGGCTTGTTGCAAACCTGAAGTGCCAAATCTTGTTTATTGATAACAGTTGCATTATTCAGGACCATCAAGGCATGACAATCCTAAAGACTGGTAAACCAGTTGGAGCTTTGTATAGCACTAAGCAGTTGAAGTTAGCTAGCAATGCTGATGCAGCTCATAGTCTTGAAGCTCAAAAACTTGTGCATGAAGTGGAGTTATGGCACAACGGATTGGGTCATGCTCCTATGTAAATTGTAAATCATTTGTTGAAGCATAAGACACCTACTGTGATTTGTAAGAATTCTAAGTACCAGTGCAATGTATGCCCTTTGGCTACGCAGACAAAATTGTCTTTTCCCTTAAGTATTCACAATACAAGCACTCCTTTCGAACTATTGCACAGTGATGTTTGTGATCCTTTCCATATTCCTACAATGTCAGGTGCTCAGTATTTTTTTACTGTGGTGGATGATTATACCAGGGATGTATGGACTTTTTTGATGAAGCACAAATCTGAGACAGCAGATATCATCATTAACATGTTTCACATGGTTAATACTCAGTTTGGAAAGTCTGCAAAATTTTCAAATTTGATAATGGGGGAGAATTTTTCAATCAGAAACTCGTTTCATTTTTCAGTCAAAAGGTTGTATCCACCAGAGTAGTTGCCCCTATACACCATAACAAAATGGCTTGGCTGAGCGCAAACATAGGCATATTCTTGAAGTGGCTAGAGCCAATTTGTTTGAAGTTGGGTTACCCAAACATTTTTAGGGAGATGCTATACTCACAGCCACACACATCATAAATAGATCACCAACACTATTCTGCAGGGTATAAGTCCTTGGGAGATGCTGTTTGGGGAAAACCACACATTGAACACTTAAAGGTTTTTGGTTGTTCTTGTTATGCTAGCACAAATGCACACACTAGAGACAAGTTTGATCCTAGAGCACTTGAACGTGTTTTCTTGGGGTACCCAGTGGAACAGAAAGGTTACAAGCTGTTTTGTTTGTCTACTCAACAGATATTGATTAGCAAACATGTGGTGTTTAGAGAGGATGTTTTTCCATTTAAGAGGCAGTTGCCAACTTCATTTTCAAGTGTTCCACAGTCAATCTTCCCTACATTGATTCCATTAGTTGATGATTTACATTTCAATGATGGTGATCTCCTGGCACCACCTGTTTCAAATGATAGTCACTTATTCTTTGATGCTGCCAGTCCAGATGACCCAGTCTTCTTTGACATCAAGAATCTTGTTGATCAGACCTTAAGTACCAGTCCAGTCAATTCCCAGACTTTTGTAGAATTTTCTTCTAAAAATCCTATAGTCACATCTGAATGACTTGATTATCACAAGTTGAAGGACTTGATTATCAAGAGACATTTGCCCATGTGGCTAAAATGACAACTGTTCGATGTTTATTAGCTATTGTTGCTGCAAGGAATTGGCCATTACATCAACTTGATGTTGATAATGCTTTCTTACATGGAACTCTTGAAGAAGAGGTTTACATGAAATTGCCCCCAGGGGTTTACAAGAAGGAAAAGGCTGCTGGTCAGGTATGCAAGTTAATCAAAAAGTTTATATGGTCTTAAACAAGCTAGTAGGCAATGGTTTGCCAGGTTCAGCAGTTCCTTGGTTGAATTTGGTTTTCAACCTAGCTTAGATGATTACTCCTTGTTTACTCTGACTAGAGGCAATGTCTTCTTGATCTTGTTGGTATATGTGGATGATGTTATCATCACTGGAAACTCTGCGGAGCTTATTAGTGAGGTCAAGCAGTTTATACATCAAAAATTTAAGATTAAAGATTTGGGACTTTTGAAGTATTTCCTTGGACTTGAAGTGGCAAGATCAACAGATGGTGTTTTTCTAAATCAAAGGAATATGCATTGGAACTATTAGATGAACACAGTTTAACTGACTGCAAGCCTGCCAGACCCCTATGAAACTCAAGCATAATTTGAGCATGTTTGCAGCTCCTGCTATGACTGGTTCTCTATGCTATAGAAGACTTATTGAAAAGTTTATCTACCTAACCAATGGTGGATGCACTAGCCAAAAAGGCGAGAGACTTATAATGGAGTTGGGATTCAAGTGTCGCTATACCTAGATGTTTATCTGAGTTTTTACTTGCTTAAGTTGTGATTGTTTCTTAGTTTCCAGCGTTCATCGTCTTGGTTATTGGAGGATGAGTTGGAAGTTTTAGAGCAAGGGTTAAAGTTGTGTTTTTCATTTCAGTCTGTACAATGAGTCAGTTGCTTTTGGTGGGAAATACAGGTATAAGCTTGTCGGCGTCGTTTTGGTATCAACGTGAAAGATGTGTGTTTGGGACAAAACTGTCGTGTTCGTTTGTATATGTATTTTTCCTCTTATGCTCTTTTGATGTATTGATTGAATTTCATCGAAAAGAAACCCTAAACTTTCTCCCAATTCCCAAATCGCAATTTTCCTTTCTGTTCGTCAAATTGCTATCGCCGGAGGTCGATTAGAGTTCCGTTGAACTCGTTTCTCATTAGTTGTGTTGTATGGATAATACTTCTGTTTTATATCCAAAAAGAAAAAGAAAAAGAAAAAGAAAGTGTGCTCTTATATAGAGCATAAGAAAACTACTCGTGAATTTATGAGGTGAATTTGGGATATCTATTAGTGTTACTATTACTAACAATAGGTAAAAAAATATTATGAAAAATACAAACCCAATAGTTTTATAAACTACAGAACTTGTGGGACTATACTGTAAATACCTAAAACCTCGTACATAAGACTAAGAACCCAATGGTTTTATAAACTACAGAACTTGGGGAACTTGAATGTAAATATCCAAAACCTCATACATGAGAAAGAGGAACCAATGGTTTTATAAACTACAGAACTTGGGGGACTAGAATGTAAATACCCTAAACCTCGTCTCCCAGTCCTATCTCGTTCTGAAGCATTCTGTTACATACTCAAGTATTGTCATATTAGGAAGCTGGAGGACTAAAATGTATTTTGGTAAAGTCTGGACAAGTCTGTATTAGTAGGGAAAAGCAAAACTAAAGAAGGCAACAAATGAATGAAATACTCTTCTCGACTGTCGACTCTTCTCTCCCGATTCTCATCTTCTACCTAACCCTAATCTTGTTCTTTCTTCTACTAATTCTTCAGCAATTTCCGTTGCGATATTCTGTATCGCATCATTTGGTGCTTTCACTGAGAGCTGACATCATCCATGGCAACCTATTACAATCCGTATTACTACTCAAATTTTCAATCGCAATCTGAAGTTTCATTGTTCAATAGCGATGGTGTTGACCAGTGGCTTAATCAGATTGAAGGTTTCTTCATTCGATATCAGGTGATTCCGGAACAGAAACTTGCGGTGGCTGATCGCTATCTAACCGGAGACGCCCTTGATTGGTACCAACAATGGCACCGAGAGATTGGGTGGTGTTCGTATCGTGCTGCTACTTGGGAGGAGTTTGTTAGAGATCTCAAAATACGTTTCAAGCCACCAGAGATCCAAATGACTCACGCGGAGATCGACGATTCATTCTGGAGGAAGTTGGACGAACTGAAACAGTTTATGAGGTAAACGAAATTCCAACCCTCCGTCTTCAACTCTAAACAGGATGTCGTGGTAGTTGAAACAACACCAGAAAATGTTGAATCCGCTGCAGTTGAGATTACCAAATTGTTTGAAGATGTTGAATCAGAGATGACTACGGAAAACATTCTTGTGTCAAAGGTTGGTGAAGCTGCAGAGTCAGGCGATGACGATTATGATTTGGATGTTCATCTTCACTTGGATCTGAACATGGATGATGTTGTTGATTTCACTCAGCCAGAGGTAACTCCGAATCATTTATCACCTGACAATCATATAGTTACAGTAACAAAGACTGATGAATATGCTGATTTGAAGGAAGAAATAAGGTCTGAAACTTCGTTGGGTGATCTGATTAGTAGTGTCAGTTTTCGCACATCAACTGTTTGTGAAAATGCCCCAATGGACTGGTCTTCTTATTTTGTTGCAAATGGAATTTGTATTAAGGGTTGGTGTTCTCATCAGTCACATAAACATACTCCAATTGATTTAAAATCAGTTTTAGTGCCGAAAATCGATGACAAAAGACATAAGAGCGAAGAATCCGAGTCTGGAACAATTTTGAGTAGGAGTTTGAATTTATGCACTGAACCTGTTCGACGAAATGCTTGTGAGATATTTACATACTTCCTACCTCCTGCAAAACCTCCTGACGACTCCTCAAAGGTACTTTCCACTGAATTTTATGGGAATGTTACACTTGATATGCCACCGTATGATGTTGTAGATGAAATCATGTGTCTGGAAATATGTTTTGATAGACCAAGGACTTGTAACTTGGGGGATGGAGATCTTCTCAAGCTTTTGTTGCTCAAGGAACAGATTGTGCGCCCAATGCTAAATATTAAAGTTGATATAGTTGTTGTCATAATTGATTTGGCCAAGTATACCTTTGTTGGTTGGTGTAATGCTAATACGGTTCGGCATCTTAAGGAAATGGTTGATAATACTAAGCTGGTGCGAGGCTTTGATAAGACGTTGAGTCATTTTGTTGGGATTATTTTGAATTATACTAATTTTGCTGTTGAAGTTGGACCTGAAGCGGATATTATGAAGTTCAATGGTGGTGTCGATTATGATTCATTCTGCCACATTGAAGGATTGTATTTGGCTTTCGAACTTTCATCAATTAAGTTCCAAAGTATTTTAAAGAGAAAGGTCCAACTCGAACAAGATTGCAGTGGCTTGAAAGTTTGGCTGAGTTTTGATGATTTCAAATCAACTACACATATTATTTGTGCAGAGTTTGATGGTTCAGTTGACAAGATTTTGGAGGTTATGGGATGTAAACCTCCAAATGAGTTTTTGATCATATTGCAAATGTTTGATAACAACACTATAGTCCTTGATGATGTTAGTTGCGGTAATTGGTATTGCTATTGCACAAAATATTGGAGTTTAGCGCTCTCTTCAATCCAAAGGAACGCTTGTGATTATCCAGCTGTTACAAAAAAAGTTGAATTGTCGAGGCTCTTCATATTGAACTGGGTTGATGCTGATGCGCATAGTAATTCAAGCACGCCACCTGTTTGGGCTGCAGCTGCGAAAATTGATTTACTAGCTCTTGTAGAGCTCTCGACTATGGCTGGCACAACTTTAAAGGACAACATTGTCATAAAAGCGGCTGTGATGACTCTGGATGAGACAATAATCAAGGAGTTTGGGGTGAAATTGATGCGGAGAAGCGCAGACAGCAAGGTTAGAAACATGTTAAATGGAACTATTTTCAGTAAGCCTATTTTACACCGTAATGTTTCCAGACTCGTCCTCGGTTGGAAATGGACTATTGTTACTCGTAGGCATGCTTGTAGAGATCATTATTGTGCTACTGATTCAGTTAACCGAAGGGGTGGAAAGCGGAAGATTGTATTAGAACTTGCAAATGAAGGCAGTCTAGTAGAGCTCAATGTTTCTGAATACAAAGGACCTGTCGCTGTTAGTGTCATGTACAATGTGGATGAGGCTATTTGTGACTTTACAAAGGCAGCTGTATCCCTGACATTTGCTGAAAAGTGTCTTCTTTATTTGAGCATAACAAATACATTTCTTAAGAAATGTGAAGAAAGACTGGAAGATAATCAAGAGATTTATGAACAGAATTGGAAGCAAAAGTTAGAAGAGGAAACTGTGGTGCATATGAAGAACTCTCACCAGCAGCTCATCTATCAAACCTAATCTCATTCTTTGAAGCTGTCGGTATGAATTTGAATGGAACTGCAAGTCTCATAACTGCCATTGCAGCTGCAAAGCACAGGTTTTGTCAGAGATCAGAAGCTGATTTTGCCCTTCTAGTGCGTCATGTTAATAGTATTTTCATGTTTTTATTGCCTAGACCACCAGAAATTGCAACCTTGAGGACAAGGTTAATTTTAAGAGGGATGGAATGTTACATACTCAAGTATTGTCATATTAGAAAGCTGGAGGACTAAAATGTATTTTGGTAAAGTCTGGACAAGTCTGTATTAGTAGGGAAAAGCAGAACTAAAGAAGGCAACAAATGAATGAAATACTCTTCTCGACTGTCGACTCTTCTCTCCCGATTCTCATCTTCTACCCCTAACCCTAATCTCGTTATTTCTTCTACTAATTCTTCAGCAATTTCCGTTGCGATATTCTGTATCGCATCACATTCGAAACCCTAAACCCCACCAAAACTCAGTCAATCTCAGACGAACCTGATATTCACTCGCAAAGCAGGTATCAACAACATTCCGTGCAATGCATAAGTTGTTACAAGTCAGGTTCCTGACAACATCAGTTTCGGGCCCAGTTATGCGTCTAGTCAACTCGTACGGTCTTCCATCAGAATCCGCCACATACATCTCCGAAAAGCTCAAAATTTCCGGCATTTGCAGCTTCAATAAGCTGAACCCAGATCGATTAAAGCTCGAAAAATGCGATTCGTTATTTGGGGTTCTCAAAGTTTATGGCTTTTCCGGTTCTCAGATTGCCCAGCTTATACAGAAGCGTCCTTCGCTGTTTGGAACTAAGATTGAGTCTTTAGAGCATAAATTGAAGCTTCTTAGTGAGAGGTTGAAGTCTTCAGGAAAGACTCTGAGCTATTTGATTGTATCTGATCCTTCCGTATTGACGATTGTGAAGCAACAAGCTCCCTCGTCTTCAAAGACCATCAAATGTTTGATTGATTCATATGGACTGCCACCAGAAACCGCTGCTTGCTTGTTTGATAAATTGAGTTTAGATAGAGAGAAGAGGAAGAACTTTGATGATGTACTGGACCTGCTGAAAAGTTATGATTTTTCTGGCACGCAAATTGCAGGGCTGATCGAGCAGCGTCCTTCGTTTATAAGGATCAAGTGTGAGACTTTAGAGCCTAAGTTGATTTTTCTGAGGGAAAAAGGGTTTACCGGGAAAGATCTCGCTGAGTTGATTTCGAACAATCCAACGATACTAAATAGAGGATTGGAGAGTCAATTGGAGGTTGCTTGGGATATTCTTAAGAAATGTTTTGGGACCGATGAGCAGGTTGTGGCCATTGTGAAACGTGCGACACGGTTTCTCACGTCTGATTTGAAAAAAAATGCGCAGCCTAATATCAGCATGTTGCAGGATGAAGGAGTTCCTCAAGCTTCTATTTTGAAACTCGTTATGCTGCAGCCTTGGGTTATACTTGAGAAGTCTGAAAGAATGGCATATGCAATCAAGGCTGTCAAGGAGTTAGGTCGTCATCCGAGTTCTTTAATGTTTATCCATGCGCTCAGACCTATAATATCCGTGAATGAAGAAACTTGGATTTCAAAAATGAAGATGTTTAAAAACTTGGGTTGGACTGAAGAAGAAATTAGGCACATGCTCCAACACTACCCACTATGTTTTTCCACTTCGGATGAGAAAATTCGAGCTTCTTTGGATTTTTTTATGAATGAAGTGAAATATGATCGGTCCATGATTATTGGCTACCCCAAGTGTCTCATGTATGGTCTGGAAACAAGGGTTCGCCCAAGGTTTAAAGTGTTCGAGGTTCTCAAATCAATGAGTTTGGTAAAAGAAAAGACCAAATTTTCTTATGTTGTGAATAGATCGGAATTGG
Organism: Rhodiola kirilowii; assembly: GCA_033675215.1. Classification (NCBI taxonomy): domain Eukaryota; kingdom Viridiplantae; phylum Streptophyta; class Magnoliopsida; order Saxifragales; family Crassulaceae; genus Rhodiola; species Rhodiola kirilowii. The sequence continues at coordinate 38,200,164 of CM066198.1, forward strand.
AATTCATTAAGAGATACATACTTCCGTTTGAGGAGAAGGTACCACATTTGATGGAATTGTACTGTGGAACCGCCTCAACCAACAAAGAGTGACCTCTATAACATTCTTAAATAACTATTGGTCTGGAGATGGAAAATTGCTCTTGCAGATTTTGTTCAAGTGGCCGCCTACAATTTGTTTAGCCGTACCAGTGGAGGATTGTGACCGGTGTTACAATGCAATTATGTCTAATCTTGTATTGTGCACGGCCTCTGCTGTACCATAAGCTGTAAAACTTTGTCTCATTAGTTTAAATAAAACCAAGTAATGAAAGGGGAAGTTATGATCAAATAAGGTACTAGTCAAATGATATTCGTTTAGTCTTCGTGTTTTTTCAGCTTGGGTTTGCAGCTAATATGTATACCACATCCCATCAGTGTGCAATTTTATTATAGCTGGAAAAGTTGAGAATTTATCTGGCATATCCCCTGAAATTAGTGCAGGTTTCTTCAAAATATTTACCACTATTCACAAAAAAGAAGAAAAAAGAATAGCATCTTTGTGTAAGATAATTTTAGTCGGTGTAAGATGGAATTCTTATGAATTATGATAAGCAATCTATATGCGTTATGATATTGTGCAAGGGTTACCAGCATTGCTGTTTAAGGATTCTGTATATAAGTTGCAATCAATTGCGTTTGAATCCTTCTGGTTCGGGCTCGATTTTGCTAAAATGATTGCTGGCAGCGCACATACCTTTGCTGCATGACTCTTGATAATATGAGGTTCCATGAATCTGAGCTTTGTGAAAGGTATAACGCCCTGAGATGATATCATACAAAGGTTCGACCAAGACTTTTTTAATTGGTGTTTGGGAAACACATAGAAGGGGCTCCCAAGTTCCACCTAGATCAGGTTGCTGTCATAACTACCAAAATATTAGTAATGGATGTTGGATTCGAAAGCGTTCATTCACCTGTGACACTATAAACTTTTTTTTGATGGGATGTATACATGTATTGTACAAGATTAGTGAAATTCTCAAGCTAATCTAGTACATTAATCTCCATTGAAGCGCAAGCCTTGCGGCGTCTTTACTCATCCACTTCGAAGCATATCTCCGAGCAATCAACTGCCTCACGGGCGAAGTCTTTCTTCAGAGTCGTGGCGAAGGCGAAGTCACCTCGAGCACGTCCTGCGAAGGGAAGGAAGCACCTCATGCGAGGGGAGGGAAACACCTCCTGTGAAAGAAGAAAATTCCTCACCAAATATTAGTAGAAATGGTGCATTTATGGGGCGTTGAACTCATGACCACTTGGTTATGAAGCCAAATGGTGAGCCAACTCGACTATAACCCCACATGCAGCTGACACTATAAACTAACAGACAGCATTCGAGCAAAGAAAAAAAGTTCATTGAAAAAAAGTTCATTTCAATTCTGAAAGGTCCAGGAAAATGTGACTTTTCATTCATTTAGTCTTAGAAAACATGCAACTTACAAAAATAGCAAAATAGGTCTTTCAGCAAACATATAAGGTACTCGTCTAGAAGCATTCAACGCACTCATATGATGGTCAAGTAGTGAGTTCCATGATAGCTGATACAATGTCCCCATCAGCTGCTTTTAAGGCCTTGACAGCTTTGCCTCTTGAGACACCAGCTTGTGTCATCACCAACTCAATGTCCTTCGGCTCTACTCCAGTCTCATCCACATCCTCTTCATCTTGAGCAGCAGCTGATGATTCAGGTCTGGAAATTACACTGCTTAGATCAGGAGCCTTGAACTGCTCAGCAGCCTGTGTTTGAAGCTGTGAGCTCAGATCCTCTATCTTAGCCTCACCAAATATTATATAGGTATCTGAAGTTGGGCTCTTGAAAACGTCTGGCTTTGAGATGACAAACAGAATCTACGGTAGAAGAAAAGTTAATAAATATGTAGCAGACTAAACAACAGCCCAAAACTTGCTGAACAATGAGTTGAACAAATCTATGAAACAAAATGAAGAGTAGAAACCCACATTCTTGCTCTTCTTGACTGTAACTCGGCTTACACCAGTAATAGGTTTCATCCCAAGCTTTAACATTGCCTTGCGACTCTTTTTCTCACTTCTGCTTTGCTTTGATCGGCCGCCGCCTTCACCATCTAGTTGACCTTTGAAAAAACAAAAGTGGAGTCGTAGTGAGCTAGATTAATCACCATTATGACTATAATAGACGATCACACTTTGAAGACTTGTTTCATAACAGAGAAAAATGCAAAAGGGGTACGTGTACAATCGAACATGATTTTATTTTATTTTCCACTCTTTTCCATTATTCATAACCATTTTATCTCCACCCAGTTCCTCTCCTAACAAAAATGCCCTCTAGTTGGGCAAACACTAATGACTGTAATAAAGATGTCACGGCGTTTATAATACTATCGTACGATGACAACAGCTAATTCAATGAAAGGATGACCACACCAAACCAATCCAAAAGAATGCAGCTAACCTTCAACACCTTCGTCATCCTCATCATCATCATCGTCCTCGTCGTCATCATCATCTTCCTCTTCAACAGTAGGCTCATCAGGCTTCAGATAAGTAATCTTAAACCATTAGCAAGGAATCAAACCAGTAAAATAATATCACAAATAAAGTAGTGTCAAATAACCCTCATCCTCCATTATCATACAATTTGCAAGTTATATCGTTTTTAAGTGCAGGTTTGATTTGCACACTGAACTGCTTGAATCAGATATAACAGCTAGTTATGTTAATATATTCAGCAAAAGGCATAATCACTTCTCTTTTTTTATTCATTAATGCACCAATTTTTTTAAAAAAAACACAACTTTGAAGAAATTATCAAAAAAAAAAAAGATTGTAAAAAATGAAAATCTGATATTTGAAATTCGATTCCAACTGTAATATAATCTGAAATTAAAAACAAACTAAGAAAAATCAATAATTCTGCTAAAGATAATGCCACACCCAAACGAATCAGATCTGAAATAGTAAGAGAATAAAAAGAGCGTACATCAATCTTTTGCTGCTCAAGATGTGCAGCCAGTAGCTCTTCCTGAGTCTGAGCAGTCATATCGGATTGCGAGTGAGAGCGACCGAAAAACCCTAGAAAATCCAAACCCAGAAAATGAATCGCGAAGAAACTATGACTTTCTTTGACAACGCTTTATTTATAGTACGGGCCAGACAGCAATAAGCCCATCTCAATTGGGCCTTACAGACTCGGCCCATCCCAATTTCACTGCCTTGAAACATTCACAATTGTACGAAAGTCCCTTGAATAATGCCGAATACCAAATAGCCCCCGTCAAGATCCTCGTCATCATTTTGCACTATGACACGTGGATTGTTGACGTGATGCCAGGAACGCTTGGCTCAAATCTGAACGCTTGTGTCAGTCATGGGGTCCACAAAGCGAGTCCGCTTCACGTGATTCAACGCTCTCTTCTCACTACTCGCTTTCCATTCACCACCAAAACCAATTTCAACTTCTTCTTTTTTTAATAGCGGAAAATGAATCCCAGCAGCAGCGGTTCGAGGAGTCATCTGCTGCTCCAGACGCGCGATGGTCAACGTCAACAGCGTCAGTGGTGCTCCTTGTCTTTAGAGGAGTACCTTCGCTGGGAATTCAACGCTGTTTTGTGGATTTTGCTCGTCGGAACCACATCGTGTTTGCTCAGGGAACTCTTCCATTTGTTACGAATTAGGTTATGGAATTCGCCCAAAGTAGCTCCTCCGACATGCCTCGTCATCACTGATGTTGGATTCAACAGCAATTCACGGCAAAATCTCAACGGTACCGCTGCTTTACTAATCAAAATCAAACTCTATAGTTTATGACTGTATGTATTTGGACTTAAGTGTTATGGTTTGTTGGTGATGATGAAGTGTTTATGAACGTATTGGCAGTGTCTTTGTAGAAAGCAAAAAAAAAAAAGGTCAATTGTTCTCTTTTTGTGAGAAATTTGTTAGCTAAGTTTGGTATAGTCATTGGTGTGGCCTAAATTATAGTTAAACATAGGACACTTAAAGAAACCAAACGTTTTGGTGTTAGCTGCAAATTCTAAAGGTTTAGTTGTTACTCTTTATGTTCAGCCATGTGTATAGAGGTGCATAAGTAATATGGACCAGTTGTCAAGCTATGGTTAGCCTGAACTCAGCTATTGGTGTCGATAAGTGAGCCAACTCTAAGAAATGAGATATTTCTGGAGGCTGAGAGTAAGTTTCCAATGGCGGGGAGGCCACAATGGAGTGGTCTCGTCTTTCTTCCGCAGGACTATTATTGCTGCCATGTTCCCTTTATCTGCATTTGACTGAGAGTACACATGTACACAAAGCATTACATGAATGCTAGATTAGTCAACTGACACTTCAATAAGTTGGAGCTCTTATTTATGTAGTATCTTCCTGCTCCACCACCTTCTTACTCAGTGATATAAGTATTTACTAGTTCCTTTCGTCTCTTGTAGTAAGATGTGAGCCTTGGAACTGCCTGAAAATACCCAGGGGAGCAGTGCTAGTGGTTCCTCTTATCTGCAATGCTAGCGAATTTGACCCAGAGCATTTCATACCAACGGCTGAAGAAGGTAATTCTAATTTCTACTATCTGCTGATTGGACTTGGAATGTTTCCCTGCATAACCTTGTCTTTTTTATTAATTTTTCTCCTTCATCATCTTCAGTTTTCTTGTTTTCTTTTCTCCATTTACAAGTCATTTGATCGTTTTCATGTTTTGTTTTCTGTAAAAATATAATATTTGGGGGTGAAGTGATATCCTAGATACTGGATTGGCAACAGTAGTTTCTTTCATCCACTAGTTGTACACAATATATTATTCATTGGCAGTGCTAAACAATTGTCAACAGAGACAGTACATTATCTCTTATAAAGGACCTTTGTGGGAATGTTGCATATCTTACTTTCGGGTCTTGTTCAGTTGCCTGTGTTGGTCATAAGTTCCTGGTAGTAGGAGTTGCGGCACTGTTTGCATATCTACTCGTGCATGTTGAGATTTAGCCTGTATCACTTATGTCTCTCCTTTTTTTATGTACTGTGAAATGTGTAAATAACAAATTGCATTTAGAATTATTGGTAGACTATTTGGACTTTTGACGCTTGGTCATGAATTAGATTGGTTGAGTATAGATGTAATTGTGCAAAATAAAGGATTGACGTAAATTTGTAATGAGCATCTGAACTGAAAAGGTTTGGTTGCTCTACATTCTTTGATATATTGGTTCCTCCAAACATATCAAAAAGCTGAATGACACATAAAACCCGACTTTCCACAGTTGCTAGAAGAAAAGGGTAGGTGATCAGTGATCACAACTAAAATTAGATATTAACATTAAGAAGTAACTGATAGTAACATGAGCTTTGTCTTCCCTGACTTAAATAATGCTGATTTTTTTTTTGTTTCTCAAGTGTATAGATAATAATAAAGTGAGCTTGAAGTGCAGGTAAAATCTCTGCCAGGATGTGATAAACAGAAGCATAAGATGAATAGCTTTCTCCAGTATCTTTCAAGTATACAAATAATTTCTGGTTTTAGAGACATGTTAAATTGGGAAAAATGATGTTTTGGTAAAAGGTTGCAGAATATGAAGTTGGGGGACATCATTACAAAAGTATGATGTCATAGGTGTGTGGAAGGTACTCTCTTGAAGCATGTTCACGGTTTTTGTCCCTTCACGTCTCCGTTGACTCAGTTTTGTGGATCAGTTGCGTGCATAACAGCCTTTTCCCATGTAATAAGTAAGACCTTCCGCTGTTTTTTCGCCCATCCACAAAGGCGAGTGTAAATTTATTGGATCTTTAAGTTGAGGTCTTACCTGTTTTTGTATAAACATTTTGGTTGGATGGAAAGTTATCAGCATTACCTCCTGATTCTGCTAGCTGCTGGTGTGGGTGGCCAGGGGTATGTTTCTCTCTCTCTTCATTAGGATAAGACCAGCGTGTGTTTTTTTAACTTGTGTTTGTTAATCAGAAAGCAAAACCGAAGAGAAAATCAACTGTAAACCAAAGAGAAAATCAAGATGATATAAGTAAGATTCTTAAAAATAAAATTCTCTGTTCCAATTTGAGCAAATTTTGTTGAACTTCCATCATCAATCGTCCACCAGCTCAAATATCCAGCCCAGACTAGCTACAAATTGTTCCAACATAACATATATATATATAGGGGAGCACTCGGTTGAGGCACTGTTGGTAGAATGAAACTGTGAGGCACGATTTCGGCCGTCTGTTTTTTTGATCGGATGCACGTGGCTTCGCCACGTGGCAAGCCGCAATTGTTGACTTTTCAAAAGTTAGTGGATTTACTATTTGGGACACGTGTCGCACCAGAAATGCACGGGGTTAGATGGACGCACGAGATCGTACCTCACAGTTTCATTCTAATTTTGCTGCCTCATTTGAACGCACTTCTATATATATATATAGGGGTGCGCTCAAATGAGAACTAGTCTAACACTAAGAACCTAAGAACACTTCTCAGCCATTGATCAAGTTGAATCTCATGGATCAAAATAAGACACATCACTGCCCATGTGGCAGGTTGAATCAGCCCAATATTGGGCATTGAGGGCAATTTGGTCCTGTGATTATTTTTCTCTCTCCCAGACTGTCAGACTCTCTCTCTCCCACATTTCGCGTGCCTGACTCTCCCTCTCTTCAATTCCAGATCTGTGAATCCGTCTTTGCTGAAATACAGATCCTGCAACAACGACCCATCGAGACGCCGATGCTGGGACCAAATTATGACGCCGACGCTGGGCGGCATCCGTCTTCTACGACACCGACGCTAGCTTCTTCCGGGAACGACGGCGAAGTTGTTGTTGAGAACTACTTTCTCTCACCCTAATTTCGATGAATTTACGGCTTCTTCCGGGAACGACGGCGAAGTTGTTGTTGTTGTTGCGAAGTTGTAGCAGAAAGAGGCGTGATTCAATTAAGGAGACTGGATGCCTCAAGGTCTGGGTTTTATCTAGTTTGGGTGTGTCTGATTTTATGAAATTCGAGGCTGTTATGCCTGAATGGGTTTCTGTTTGTGCAGGGGAGAAACTTGTCCAGCTGGAGCGAGAGAAGGGATGATGCTAGGTTGTTTGTTTTTACTTGAACTGGTTGTTTGTTTTTACATATGACCGCAGTGCAACCTCAAACTACATTTTGTTTCCCTTCTGGATGCCATAACTGTGTTGCTTCTGTGTAGTTGATGCGGAAAACTGGTTGCGTATGTTTAGTGTGTTGAATTTTTATATTCATTTCTATGTATTTGGTGTATGTATGGGTAACCTGTGTGTCTTTGTTTAGAACATGTGTTTTTTGTTTGTTTTTTTTTATGTTTGAAGATTGGTTGTGAAAATTTTGAGGAACGTGGCCTGCATTGAGGAGAAGCTTTTGTAGTCTGGATGAGACATATAAAATGCATCAGTTGTTGCATTTTACAAAGCAGCTTCATTTTCTTGTAGAATCAGTCAGCTAAATATCCCTAGGAGCCTATCAATTTGATAGAGAATATCAACAATTTTTGTGTAACTGAGTTCTCTTTTCTGATTTTAGTATATACCTTGCTTGGAGGACCAAATTATTGGGATAGTCGTGGACACAAACTGATGTAAGAACTTGTGGTTTTATTTTAGTCAAGGCTTCTGATCCAAGTCAAGTTAGGAACTATATATTCTGCTGTTTGGTTTTTGATGTCAATCCATCTTTTTCAGTCTAGCTAAGATGGCCGATTGTCGGCGCTGAGATTCTGGTAGGTGATAAAAAAAATTGTGGTGTGCACCTACACGAGTATGACTTAGGAGTAACAGTTTATTGCTTAAACATATTATTTGCTTGAAACATTTGTGTTTGAGGTTTTTGTGTTAGTTGATAAAAAAAATTGAATGGAAGTTTTCTGTGTAGTTGATGTGCTCGAATATTGGAAAGGACGGAAGGGCATTGGCAATGTCACTGATGATGGAAGGTTGCAAGAAGGATTTGAATGCAGATTGTAAATTTCGGAATTACGTGTTTGTTTTTGAACCTATTTGTGTACTCATTTGTTTTGTTAGTTGTTTTTTTTAAACCCGAAGTGCAAAGTTGTAAATTTTGTTGTAAATTCATTTGTAATTTTTTTTTCACATGAACGAGAATGATGTATTTTTTCAGTTTCTTCTTATGCACTCAATCTTTGCTCACGTCGCCGTATTATGTACTCAATCTTTCCTCACGTTGCCCTATTATACATTTAATATTTTCTTATACTGTTGAGGGAGTGCAGTCTGGAGTTGATAATGCTGTTGAGAGAGTGCAGACTGGAACTGAAAATATTGGTGAGGGAGTGCATTCTGGAACTGATAATGATGTTGAGGGAGTGCAGTTTGGAGCTGATACTGCTGTTGCGGGAGTGCAGTCTGGAGTGCGGACTGCACTCCCTCAACATCTTTATCAGCTTCCAGACTGCACTCCCTCAACAGCATTATCAACTCCAAACTACACTCCCTCAACATCATATTCAGGGCCAGACTGCACTCCCGCAACAGCAGTATCAGCTCCAAACTGCACTCCCTCAACATCATTATCAGTTCCAGAATGCACTCCCACAACAGTATTTTCAGTTCTAGACTGCACTCACACAACAGAAGTGCAGTCTGGAGCTGAAAACGATGTTGAGAGAGTGCAGTCTGGAGCTGATAATGCTGTTGAGGGAGTGCAGTCTGGAGCTAAAAATAATGTTGAGGAAGTGCATTCTGCAGCTGATAATGATGTTGAGGGAGTGCAGTTTAGAGCTGACAATGTTGTTGAAGGAGTCCAGACTGCACTCCCTCAATAGTATTTTCAGTTCCAGACTGCACTCCCTCAACAACATTATCAGCTCCAGACTGCACTCTCTCAACATCATTTTTAGTTCCAACCTGCACTTCCTCAACAACATTATCAGTTCCAGACCGCACTCCCTCAACAGCAATTTTAGTTCCAGCCTGCACTACATCAATAACATTATCAGTTTCAGACTGCACTCCCTCAACATCATTATCAGCTCCAGACTGCCTTCTCCAACAATATTTTAAGTTAGCCTGCACTCCCTCGACAACATTGTAAGTGCAGACTGAAATCAAAGATGGTATAATATTAAGTGCAAACTGAGGATAGAATAGGAGGAGCAAGAGGAAGAAAGTGCAAACTGAGCGCAAAATAAAATGAGTATGAAAGCAGAAGTGCAAATTGAGTATGAAGTTGAGTGTGAAGAGTGCTTCTTATTGTGTTATGTGTTATGTCGATTCTGATTGGTTAATGAAAAACAAGGAACCAATCAGAAGCGAGGAACATCGTAACTACGGTGCACCCTCACAACCCCCATGCTTTGGAGGTGCACCGTAAGCCCCGTGTTCCTCGCTTCTGATTGGTTCCTTCTTTTCATCAACCAATCAAAATCGATATAACACTTTAAAAACATAACACTCTAAGGACATATAACATTTGAACGCCCCATTAATATATATATATATATATAGAGAGGAGCGTTCAAATGAGGCAGCAAAATTAGAATGAAACTGTGAGGCACGATCTCGTGCGTCCATCAAACCCCCCGTGCATTGTGGGCGCGTCACGTGTCCCAAATAGTAAACTCAAAAAACTTTTGAAAAGTCAACAATTGCGGCTGCCACGTGGCTTCGCCACGTGCGTCCGATCAAAAAAACAGACGGCCGAGATCGTGCCTCACAGTTTCATTCTACCAACGGTGCCTCAACCGAGTGCTCCCCTATATATATATAGGGGGCGTTCAAATGTTATATGTCCTTAGAGTGTTATGTTTTTAAAGTGTTATATCGATTTTGATTGGTTGATGAAAAGAAGGAACCAATCAGAAGCGAGGAACATGGAGCTTACGGTGCACCTCCAAAGCACGGGGGGTTGTGTGGGTGAGGGTGCACCGTAGTTACGGTGTTCCTCGCTTCTGATTGGTTCCTTGTTTTTCATTAACCAATCAGAATCGACATAACACATAACACAATAAGAAGGACATAACATTTGAACGTCCATATATATATATAGGGGCGCGCTCAAATGAGAACACTTCTTAGGCTAAGAACATAAGAACCATTGTGAGCCACTCATTTTGATGATGTGGCAGTGAATAGTGCAGGAATTGTGTAGTGGGTTTTACTGTTTGCTTTTTGAAAAGTAGTGGGTTTTACTATTTGGACACGTGACGCACCCACAAAGCACGGGGGGTTGGGTAGTGGGACACGTGGCGTAACCTCATTGGTGTTCTCATGTTCTTAGAGTTAGAAGGTGTTCTCATTTGAGCGCTTCTCTATATATATATATATAGGGGGCGTTCAAATGTTATATGTCCTTAGAGTGTTATGTTTTTAAAGTGTTATATCGATTTTGATTGGTTGATGAAAAGAAGGAACCAATCAGAAGCGAGGAACACGGGGCTTACGGTGCACCTCCAAAGCATGGGGGGTTGTGTGGGTGAGGGTGCACCGTAGTTACGGTGTTTCTCGCTTCTGATTGGTTCCTTGTTTTTCATTAACCAATCAGAATCGACATAACACATAACACAATAAGAAGCACATAACATTTGAACGTCCATATATATATATATATAGGGCGCTCGGTTGAGGCAGGGTTGTAAGAATGAGGCAGTGAGGCACGATCTCGGCCGTTTGTGAAGTTGATCGGACGCACGTGGCGAAGCCACGTGGCACAGCCGCAATTGTTGACTTTTCAAAAGTTAGTGGGTTTTACTATTTGGACACGTGTCGCGCCACAAATGCACGGAGGGTTAGATGTGTGGTTGAGATCGTGCTTCACGTGCCTCATTTTACTGTTCACATCCTCATTTGAACGCTCCTCTATATATATATAGGGGCGCGCTCAAATGAGAACTCTTCTTAGGCTATGAACATGAGAACCATTTTGCACTTTTGGATCAAATGATCTAAGGGTGTAGATTGATTCTGCACTTTTGTTTTATAGGTAAAAGACAAAAGTGCAAATAGTAAAAGCAGAAAGTGCATAGTAAAAAACAGAAAGTGCATAGTAGATGACGTGGTGCATTTTGGACCACTCATTTCAACAAAATGAGTGGCTGAGAATGATTCTCATGTTCTTAGCCTAAGAGGGTGTTCTCATTTGAGCGCATCTATATATCATATATATATATAGGGGCGCGTTCAAATGAGAACTCTTCTTAGGCTAAGAACATGAGAATCATTTTGCACCTTTAGATCAAATGATCTAAGGGTGTAGATTGATTCTGCACTTTTGTCTTATAGGTAAAAGACAAAAGTGCAAATAGTAAAAGCAGAAAGTGCATAGTAAAAAGCAGAAAGTGCATAGTAGATGACGTGGTGCATTTTGGACCACTTATTTCAACAAAATGAGTGGCTGAGAATGATTCTCATGTTTTTAGCCTAAGAGAGTGTTCTCATTTGAGCGCATCTATATATATATATATATATATAATCAGTTAAGTGTATCCCTGAATTCTGATTGCAGCATATATAATATACCCATAAAAATAGTCCCTGAGATTAAGAGTGAATTCTCTTCCCCTGCATCGGCACCCTAGGTTGTCTGTCCATCACAGGCTTGTATTCATCATGACTCAAAGTCATCAGTTCCAATAATGATGGGTGTGAGTTTTTTTCTAGCGGACAGGATTAATTAAATTTGTATAATAGGTATATAAGATTTGAGTGCGATCTGTCCGGCCGGTCCTTTTCTGGGAAGAAAAAAACATTGAGTCTTTTTATTTTATTGTATAGGTGCTTATATATTTCTGATATTCCACTTGGAATTGGCTTAGTTCAAATTCACTAGCTATTGGAAAAGTGTGTCATTGCTCAAAAACAAATTAAGCACGTTACTCACCCTGTGAGAAACACATCATATAATATCCTAATATTTTCTTGCATATAATCTCTTGTTTAATTAGTTCACATAGCTTTTTTTAGATTCACTTCAAAACAAAAGCTCTTTCATAGATACAAATTAACTTGATCACATCCTCGGTGCTTTTGATTTTTGTCACATAGAGTACAAGAAGAGTAGCGCAGGCCATATCTAGCTTTGGTTGTCAAATATTACAAAAAATGGATGAGTGATCAAACATCATCAAGCCATTTTACTTTTTATTCATTCATCATATTTGGCTAGCTAGTTAGGGCTTTTTGGTCAGGGTTATTAATTAGTAGTTATTGGCTTGGAGATCTGGAGAGATGAATTGAGTTTGTTGGCTTCATTTTTCTGCCACTCAACATCGTCGTAGTACTCATCATCATGTCCAACTGTTTCAATGGTGGACATTGTGTTTCCATTTCCATTTGCAGTCACATGCTTGATGGTTTCAGGCATCTCTTCATCCGAGTTGTCACAGCTGCTGCTACTCTGGTCAATGACCTCTTTGTGTTTGCCCCAAAGAACTGAGTACAATCCTATGACTATCAAAACTGAACCAACAATACTGCAAGATAAAACAAAATCGTCGTTAGTCCCTGGAGGAAGTTCTTAATTAAGAGATTGATTATATTGGCATATGCATATCTAGAGAGATGAAGTAGCCCTAACCCTCCAAGGAAGATCTTTTCGGCCAAGATGAAGGACCCCAAGATCGCTACGACAATCATCATCAAAGGACTAAAAGCCGTGGCGAAGACCGGCCCTCTCATATTGATCACCAATCCTTGGACAAAGTATGAAATGCTAGATGTCACAATACCCTACATGATAATAATAATAATAATAATAAAGACTTTAATATCATTATTCTTTTGGACTGAACTGGAATTATTGTATTGAACTAAACGATAATTAATATATGTAACTGATTGAATTCACGAACTTAACCTAATTAGTGACTTATTAATTATTTAAAGTTCTATGCTTAATTAATTACTACGTCTAAATGAAGTGCTGAACTGAACAACAACTGAAATTTGGAGAACGCGTTTAAGATATGGTTTATTAGTGATACTTACAGCATAAGCAGCTGCAAGTAAGTTCACGTCCCAACCGATTTGCCACACAGACATGTCATGATGCTCCATTACAAAAGTGACAGCAATGGCTTGAAGAGTGCCCATAAAGCAAATGAGGGAGGTGAGGGAGAGCTGATGGTTTTTGTAGGTCTTCAATGTGTGACTTTGGAGCACAAACAAAGCAGCCCAAGCTAATGTTGCAATGATTAGTAGGATCGAACCCTTGAACCAATCCTGCTTGTCCGTCGTGTCCGTTATATATGACTTTTTGGGGTGGATGTGTTCGGACCACATCATCTTAACTAATGGACCCTTGAAGAGGGTCATAAGCATCGCTCCCATGACTGAAAGCGCGGTTCCAGCCATCTTAGCTTGGCATCTCACCTTCTTTACATCTATTTTCTCCATCCTAAGAAGTTTTGCAAGCTCAAATATATATGTTAGCGAGGCTAAAGCTTTTTATGTATCGAAAATCGAAAAACGCATTGAATTAACTCTTACCGAAAAATGACAGCCATGATGAAGGTCATTGCCGGCAACATGTTGCTCATGGCACAAGAGAATGTTGGAGAGGTGTACTTCAATCCAGCATAGTAGAAGTTCTGATCAATAACCGGCCCTAGAAGGCCTAAGACGAATATTTGCACGAAAATCGATAGTGTTATTTTAGGCTGCATTTTCCTGTAATTAAACACACAAATTCGAATAAGTGTATGCTCAATATTGATTGTTTTACACGCGAACTAGTTTAACTATCTTGTTGCTGACATACCATTCGAGGCAAAAAGCGAACGGAGCAATGACAGCAGTGGCAATAGCATGTCGATAAACCACTAGAACATAGTGGCTCATGCCGTGGTTAAGAGAAACTTTTGTTATGATGTTCATCCCTGCGTACCCAAATTGCAAGGAAATCATGGCAAAGTAAGGCTTGCTAGTCTCCAAGAAGTTGCCAAATCCTGTTAGTTTCTCCATCTTCTTATTCTTGAAGTTCAACGGGGAAAGTGATCGATGTGTTTGTTATTTGGCCCTTGATACATTCTGTCCCATTTATATAGAAGTCCATACCTTAAACACACACTCTCTCTACAGTTGATATATGTCTAACAATTAAGGCCCTACTATCTTTTGTTCCAAAACCACAAAAGTGCCTTTTTCATAAAATAAAACTATATATCTCAGTTATTACTTATTATAGTAGCCCTCTTATAGGGGTCAACATTCAGCCATAGGGCTCGAAAGCCCTGCACAAAGCCCTATGACCTACGAGCCCTAGGGCCGACCCTGTCCTATGTTGAAGCCCTTGAGCCCTAAAGGCTTAAGGTTGAACATAAATCATGATTTTCAAGCCCTGTTCGGCCCTCGAGCCCGACCTAACTCTGACCTAATTAAGCTCTGCCCTGTCCGCCCTAAAAAAGCCCGACCTAATTGTGACCTAATAATGTTCTACTCGGTTCGACCTAAAAAAGCCCGATCGTCAAAGCCCTACTATATTTTATCTACTATAAATTAAGTCAATTTTTTTTTGAAATATACACTTAGACTCTATGAGATATGCAACTGCTTAAGAGGGCTAGGCTGAATTCAAATACATCAACTAATACTTCCAATTTGAACATGTATCTGGAATTGGCTGTAGTGGAGGTTCAAGATGAAACTTCATTTGATATTTTGTCATGGTTTTTTTGGATCATTGAATGCATCAGGGAGATTTTGTCATGGTTCAAGATCAAACTTCATTTGATATTCCGATTTTCCAATTTTTTTGTACATGCTTGGTTGTTGCCTTGTTGGTTTACTACCCAAGTACGCCTTTGTAGTTTTTTGAATAGGCGGAAGTTGAAGATGTAGAATATTTTGTGCCTTTGCAACTTTTTGAATATGATCAAGTTGATAAATAATTATTTTAAACCCGGCCCCAAAGTTCAGCCCTAAAATTAAGGGCCGTTCGGTTTGGCCCTAAAAACCCTTTCAATGTTCGGCCCTAGGGCCGGCCCTAGGGTCAACATTTTTAACCAAGCCCGGCCCTAATTATTTTGAAAGCCCTCCAAAAATGGTATTTGTTCGGCCCTAAGCCCTTTCAGTAAGGGCAGGGCCGGCCCTGCCCTGCCCATTGTCGACCCCTACCCTCTTATAGTATATTGCAATAAACAGCAAAGACATTAGACATCGCGTTTTTCTTTTACAATAGACAGTGTTTCTACAAATGTTGTCTATATATTGCAGTGATGTCTATACTAATTTAGACAACGTCTTTTTAGAAAGCGCTGTCTAATGATGATTTTATCAAAGATTATATGTTATGTAGTAGTGTTGGAATAATATCGAAATACTGATTATCTGCTTAGATAATTTCTCTCAATATATTTTCTTATGGAATTATGACGACAGTTGTTTACTTTTCAGCTTTGGTTTTGTGAATATGTGTTCCTTTGATTAAATTAAGCGTGCTTGGAATAATAACTTGTATTTTCATAGCGTGTCGTATTAAATAGCGCTTCCAAGAACGTACACTAGTTGGGTTAATTAGTTAGCATTAATCATGAACATCCTCTATGGAACAAAAGGGTTAACTATTCTCTGCTTGCTGTGTGTTTTGTGAATATGTTCTTAAGAATTTGGCATGTCAAAAAGAAGAAAAAAAAAACTGAAGGGTTTCCGATCGACAATTTGACGTGGGAGAAGAATTGATAAAAAGATTAATTAATTTATTATTGAAGTTTAATATACTTAAATAAAACAACTTCTCATTGCTGAAAATTAATGATGTACTTATCTTAATTCTGTTCTGGTGTCATAACTGTCTTCGTTGCTGAACATGCATGTTTTCCTGGTATAACCAAGAACGACAGCAGTAGTAAAAGTAACAGGGGGAAGCGAAATCATCTGGAAATGCGTACAAGTTAGTTTTAGGTAGTGAATGAATAATAATGATCCATTCAGGTATCAGAATCAGAATGGATGGGGAAAAAAAGGTGTGGGGAGAGAAATTAGGCAGCATCAACTTGAAGTAAAGGAATCCTAGTCACCTTGGTGCATTTATCCATTTTCATGACATAAGAAACCATTTTCCCAAAAAGCATATATATTTTATATATATATATAAATATATAAAAAGAGTCATTTTAATTTTTAACAGTGGGAATTATTCTAATTTTCTTTATGCTGATACTTATATTAAGGGAACAAATTTTATATCTCAGATACTACAGTCATTTGATTCTAAGCCATGCCAAAACTATGCTAGCTACCTGAAATTTTAGGCAATGTAGGGTATGACGGAAAATATTGTCACACTACAAATTTTTCGGAAAATTCCGTCAGCAAAAAAGTGATGGAAAATTGATGGAATGTTGACGGAAAACACACAAATTCCGGCATAATTCCGTCAACAACTCCGCTGACGGCATTTTTTCCGGTGGAAATTTGATTCCAGCAAAATTCCGTCACATTTTCGTATACATTCCGTCTAAATTCCGTCACACAAAACTCCGTCACACATTCGTCAATTTTCCGATGTAAATTTCCGTCTATTTACCCACAAAAGTCCGACATGCATAATTTCCATCATTATTCCCTCTACATTCCGTCACCAATTATTTTCCCTCATTATTCCCATAAGTTTCCGTCATAAGTTAATTCCGTCGTTATTCTGGCAAATTTCCATCACGAACTATTTCCATCATTTTTCCCGCACATTTCCGTCATAGATAAAATGCGCCATTATTCCTATAACATTCAGTCACCAATTAATTCCATCATTATTCCAGCACAATTTTGTCAGCAATAATTTCCATCATTTATTCGGCAAAATTCCGTCATCGAGAAATATGCGTCATTATTCCAATAACATTCAGTCACAAATTAATTCCATCATTATTCCCGCACAATTCCGTCATAAAAAATTTCCATCAATTATTCGACAAAAATCCGTCAGCATATATTTCCATCAATATGCCGGCAAAATTCCGTCAGCAATAATGCCCATCAATATTCCGACTTAATTCCTACACAATTCCGTCACCAGATACCATTTTCAATTAATTTTTTTTGATACAACATTTTCAATTTAATTGAACATTACATTAATTGCATTTTGGAAAACAATTTAATTGCATTTTAAAAATTATTATTCGAAAAACAAACACAATATTTTTCCGAAATTGAGCACGTCTAGTGCTAAATTTCCCCTCTAGCCCTAACGACGTCCCCAATTCTCTTCATTCGATCTCTGAGTAGGCTGACCGCGATTGTTTACGTGCGGACTTTGACTTGGAGGCATAGGGTATGGAGGAGTTAACATCCTAAGCATGTCAGATTGCATTTGCATCAATCGCTCTATGTTTCCCTTCATATCTCTGATCTCTTCCTCCTGTCGGCACTGAAAGCTATAAAGCTCGTCCATGCGCTCCAATCGCGGCCTCATCTCCTGAGATATCCACTCGTTCGATTGTTGGGACCTTGATACGTGTGAGCTCGCGCTTGACTGATTGCCGGTTGAGGAGAACTTGTCCGATATTAATGTCGCCGATGGCCCGTACAAATACGGTATTCCAGGCCTGGGGTTAACACCCATGACAGTTGCAGAGGCCTCCACTAGCTCCTCCTTTGGTACCCTTTTCCCATTGTCATGTTTCCTTAGGACCACAGCTTCAGCATCCTCGAGCTCTTTCTGTACATTTTCCAAGAAACATAAAAATGTTTTGTTACGAAATAAATCAAATATTTAAGATATTCAATCCCAACAGATACATGAATTCACACATTACATTTTGATTGACATTATATTTATAGTCAAAGTAGTGATGCGGAGACATAAAATTAGGTCATCACATACCCTTTTTGTTTCCGCGTCGGGGATCAAATATGTCCCATCCTTCCGCTTGAATTTCCGATCAAACATATCAGTGGGCAATACTTGTCATTGATTACTCTTTTCCTGAACATATAACGAATGTTGATATTGTATTTGATAATGTAAATTAAAGTACTTTTAATATTTGTATTACCATATTCGCATGGTGAAAATGTGTTGGTCTCGACCCAAAGGCGCGCAACAACGGCCCGTTTCTAGCATGCCGGGCCAAATATATTTGCTTTTTTTGTTCACTCCGGGCCTTGAATATTGGGTCCGTGTCGAAGCGCTCTTTTGCTGCAAGCCGGTGATCATTTGTCAACCACTTCGGTCCTTTAGTCGTCCCCTTTTGCATGCCTTTCCAAGCATCTTGGAGTATCTTCGCCGCCTTCTTCCTGAAGTTGGCCTCAATTTGATCATTGTGCATTGGATCCCACTGGTACAAGCTCTGCATATTTGCGTTACGAAATTTGTAATATTATCTTACTATGTATCCTACTACAAAATGATTCAATATCGGAACAAAAATAGACATTGTT
Source organism: Rhodiola kirilowii (assembly GCA_033675215.1). Classification (NCBI taxonomy): domain Eukaryota; kingdom Viridiplantae; phylum Streptophyta; class Magnoliopsida; order Saxifragales; family Crassulaceae; genus Rhodiola; species Rhodiola kirilowii. The sequence goes on from CM066198.1 coordinate 38,218,522, forward strand.
ATACAAATTTAATACCATTTACCTTAAAATGTCGAAACCATTTTACCGGCGCATCTCGATCACACGTGCCAATTGTCGTCCAACCAACCTTAAAACCAGGGGCAATACATTGCAACCCGATTTTTTAATAGCTGATGATGGGTCAAAGCTGAAAAAATTACACTTGGGTAATGTACAATATTATTAGTAATGCAATGTCAATTAGTATATGCAAAAAAATTTCCTTATTTGTCATCACCCGCTGGAACAACCCACTGTCGACCATCCTGTGACATCAAACTTATCCATGTCTTCTCCTCTAGTCCGTCACTGCCCGATGTCACACCTATATTAAATGCCGTCCGCGGTGTGCCATCTCCATCGTCATCATTCCCCGAACTATCCTGGGCTCCCTCATGACACTGGTCGTTGCCCTGTCCATCCGCCTGGAATGCCTCTTCATTGAAATTCATAAGTTCATCCAATTCGTATTCAGTAGTATGTGGGGATGTTCTCTCCTCGTTCATTTGAACAGGTATTGGATCCTCCGGTACATGCATAGTAGGTCTGTACACTTTCGGGCCTTGACGACCATCGCCGGTTGATGGTGTTTGATGTTGTCTTTCCAGGCTCATTGTTCTCGGTTGGCGCATGTCAGTTAACCTGGTTTGTGATAAACCAGGCGGACATTTACCAGTACCGATATTCCTTTTACCACATCCAGTACGCTTTAGTGGTGCCATATATATAACCTGTAGAACAACCCACAGCCATGTTCACACATTAAATCAACTCTGATGAATTACTGTAAATGAAATCAATAGTTCACTGGATATTATTAACATTAACTCTACCGGAATCAAACGGTCGGGAATCAAAAAACATATATTTTGGGTGAAGTGTACAGAACATAAGACAGTGTGTTACCGACAAATCACAATGAAAGAAAGACGATATCGGAATGACCTTACCTGGGTTAAGAAACTGGCGTGTTCTGAAGCCAGCAGGCAGTAAAAGAATGGCACGGTAGATAACGGTCGACCTTCTTCGACGAGAGCTGAGTTACGAAGAAAGACGATGTTTTCCAGTAGTAGATCTGAGATTCTGATTTGTGTTAAGTTATTAGGTGTTACATAGACAGCGCTTTCATAGTAAGCGCCGAGTAAAAGAACCAATATACATCGCTTCCAATATAACCGCTCTCAAACATGTAATAGGACAGCGCTTAAACAAAAAGCGATGTCGTATATAGAACTTAAGATGACGTTTTTTAACTAAGCGCTATCTTTTTGGAAATATACGACATCGCTTTTTATGGGAAGCGTTGTCGTATATGTAACATAAAATGGCGTTTTTAAGATGAGCGCTGTTAAATACATATATACAACAGCGCTTTCTCGGGAAGCGCTATCTTTTTTGTTAGTAGCATCATCAAAATTTGTTTGTAGGCGCCTTTTATTTCATTTTCGTTTCTAGGTGCCTTTTCTTTACTTTTTATTTAGACTTCAAATTTTTAATTTCAAACTGAATCAACATTCATTTTATCTTATTACCTTACTTTAATACAGTGTCACATTATATTTTTAGTTCACTTACATGAACATATTATTAAATTTGTCCATATGTTTTCCCTGTATTGGACACTTTTATTTTTAAACTGACATTTGATTACATAAAAAAGAATAGTGTAATTACATTACAATGCTTTCAGAAAAATTAGAAATGTATGAGTTCACGAGGATTCGTCGGAATCATATTGGATATCTGCAATATCATCAGTTAAGTTATCTTCGTTGACGTCTTCTTCGGTGTACTCGTAAACTTCATCATCAGCGAGGTTCCCATATAAACCAACTTCGTTAATTACAGGCATCTCAGCTCCCGAGGCACAAGAAATTAGGGCGAAGAACATTGATCGCGTGAAATCTAACCAGTACCAGCACACATTGTCTCGTGGCGGCTACAAGAAGGCAAGTGCGGAGCTTCTTACAGAAAAGAAAGGGCAAATGGAGGAGCAAGGTTTGATATCTCCAGAGGAAGAGCCTGTCGTCCACATTGAGAGGCATGAAGTATGGAAGAGGGGTCACCAAAGGAGGAATAAGGAGTACGTAAACGACTCGATGCGGGTGGTGGCTGAAAAATTGTAAGTTAGTAATTTAATATATAGTATGTCAACCAGTGTGATTATGCTGAACTAAATATATGTTATTTACAGGATGAATTGCAAGAGTTGGCCAGTCAAGGACGATTTACGTCACGGGGACGAAGAGACATACTGACGGAGGCGACGAGGAAGGATGGGTACCCGGGCCGCACACGGGGGTAGGGAGTTTGGTAGGTTGGACTGACATATTCCCTAAGCAGTCTTCTTCGTGCAGCACATGCTCCGCTGTTACTTCGCACGCGCCTACCCTGGATAGCCATCATAGTGGGTCGAATTCATGCCCAATTACAGATATACCCAAGGTTTTATGAATTCATTTCATATTTTGTCCATAAATGTCAATGTAGTTCATTCAATTTGATATAATAATGTTGTTTCATCATCTGAACAGTTTGGGAAAAAAATGCATACTCCACGTCCATGGAGGTTTGGAGACTGGCAAAGAAATCATCGCACTTGGCAAAGTGAAGCCAGGATGAATCGTGTTATATCAAGAGTTGGACGATGACATGGTCAAGGTGATAATAGACGATGCCATCGTACTATCTGCTGAGTTGCCACATAAGTTCGGATACATGGAGAGAGTATCGGATGCATTGCATGCCTTTGTGGGATGGCCAAAATGTCTAGTAGACGTTGATGAAAATGTACCTCACACAATTTGTTTTTATCACGATACACAAACATGGGGTTTTTTACTCATGTGATATACATTTTATTTGGTCAGGGATATGACGAGACCCGCTTCTTTAAACTCCAATGCTCCAGTTTCGGCGACGAAGATATGAGCAGAATGACAATGGCCTGCCGCATTCTTTACGAGCACGCTTGCGGGATGGGCAAGTCAACTCTGTACTCGGTGTACATCAGTAGCGAAGTGTTTGGTGAGGATTGTTTTGTGAACTTGAACAATGATTGCATTAAGGAGTTCACCAGCTTCCAAGCTGTGGGTGCATCGTCAGTCGAAGTGTACATAAGATAATTCTTTGGGCTTTTTACAATATTAAAAGAATTTTCACTAACTTCATCATATGGCTGCAGGTTTCTCCACGATAAGCTGCGATCGGGCGTTCATTTTGGATTCTTCAGACCGAGCTATATGACGCCATCAGAGGACTTCGATACGAGGGTCGAGTTCTTCCAGATGACATTGAAAATGCCCGATTACGATCGTAAATTATGCTACTTGCTTTCCTACATCAATGTCAAAGCGTAAGTGGATTTTATAATTTACATTTTGTATTTTTCATTAAATGCGTATTATTATTTTATACATTGTGTGAAACGTTTGTTAGGTATCATTGGGTGCTGATTGTGATCTTTCCTAAAAAATGGTTGGTCCTTTGGCTTGATCCTTTGGCAAAGGAGCCCTTGACTGGTGCGGTTAACTTTGTTAACATGTAATGAAATATTTTACTCCACTTTTTTGTTCTCCTTACAACATTAGCTACAACATACTGATAGTACTAACGTTTGTATTGTAGTAGCATGTGCATGTGCTTAAACATCCCGTCAGCAGATGACATAGAGTGGAAGACTGTCACGGTATTCACATAACAAATATATAACAATTCCAATTTGAGCCACTAGTGAAATGTTACACGTTTTTTCATTGAAAGAAGTATTTTTTCAGTGCCTGAGCCAGCCTATACCGTCCGATTTATGTGGTTACTACGTCGTGCAATATATTCACGAAATAATCAAATTTGTTCAAGATACAAACGGATCGCTCGAGGACGACATCGGACAAGTAAGTATATACAAAGATAAAATTTATTATTAATGAAGTCACTCTTGTCCTTAAACTTCGTAACCCTTAATTTGTTTTACAGTGTTTCCCCATAGGAGTACAATTTTATCATAACACTGTGCTTGACGGTATTAGGGATGAGTTTGCAAATGGTTTGATTACGTACTTGCGGCAAGTGTATCATATTTATAAATATCCCTTATTTCGTATCAATTGTTGTTTGATCTCTGCGTATGACCAATGTTGTCAAATTTCAATTTCGGTTATGGAACATACCTTACAAACATAAAACAATCGAAATAGGGTAAGACGGTGGAAGTCAATTTGCATTAGAAATGCGCTTTCAAAACATAAGTGGTGTATAAATTAATTGTATTAAACCAGTGCAGTTGGTTTTTCATAAAATTTCCAGTAAAATTGCGATTTGGATACATAAGTGCAATAGGAAAAGTATTTAAACATTGTCAGTCGTTGTACCTCAATAAGTTACGTTATGCACGGAATACTGATGGACCAAAATTATACGAATCAGAAACACAGTATAACCCCCTTATTTAGACATTTTGTCTATTTAACTTTTGCTTGTTAGTTCAGATATATTTTTGCAGGGTAATTCAGAGCTTAGAGAGAATACATATTAAAGAGGAGCTTTTAAAGCAGAAAAGATGTTACGAGTCAATCCAAGGTCAATATCATATGCCGACTAAAGAAATACCAAGGATCCTGACGTTGAATCACTCGTAACAAATTAATCAGAAAAATCAGGAGAGGAATCAAGACAGCCCGGGGAAGAAACACATTGACAGTTTTGTGAAAAGACTGCACAAAACTGTACAAAACTCACACATGGGCAAGGTGACCGGCCACTTGGGCAAGAGGTGGCCAAAGCCACCCCTCCTCCTCCCTCCACCACCGGCTACCGGCGGCTCCTCCTCCCTTGACCGGCGGCTTTTGAGCTCCTCCACATGTCTCCTCCTCCTTCTTCCTCTTCTCCTCCTTTGGATCAAAAGACATGTGGTGGCTCCTCCACCCTCCATTCTCCACCACCCTTGGATGCTCCTCCACATGCCACCATCTCCACCACCCATCCTCCTCTTCCTTGGCTATAAATATGAGAGCTCCTCCTCATTTGTAAATCATCCCATCCATACTTGTACACACTTTAGAGAGAGAGAGGGCTTAACCCTCCTCTCTTCATTTTCAATAAAATTGTTCTTCGCTTTGGAAATAAAAGATTGCTCCCTTGGCGCTTCAACGGTTGTAAGTATTTCTTAGTATTTATTCAACTGTCTTTATTTCCTTAGTTATAATGTTTAGCGCGATGAATAGTAGCTAAACTAGTAGTTCGGTAGAAGGGGCGCACTTGTATTATAAATGTTTTAGATCTTACTCTTAGTACACCTTTGTATTCAAAACTTGTTCTATGTGCCATATATAGTCAGAGTTTCCAAGGTTGAGTGCCTGACAAGAAAAAAGCTCTTCCGTGGGAATTCGTGAACATACTCGGTAAGTGGAAGCTGTAACAAGCAAAACTTATCGAGGAGTTTGGCTTATCTAAAACACCACTTGGTCAATAACGTAACTGGGAGATCAAGTGGATGCACTTACAGCTAAGATACTTCGAAAGGAGGAATTAGTTTTGCTTAGAACAAGTGTTTTAAATGATGTTGCAAGTCTTGTGCTACGAAAGGGCCTCGATTCATCTTTGAATACTTAGCATGATCATTTCAAGTGTTCTACGCAATGTTGCAAGTCTTGCGCTGCGAAAGGGCCTCGATTCATCTTTGAACACTTGGTATGATCATTAGCGGTCAATGATAAACAATTATAATACAAGACCCCTGAAACCGAACATTTCTCTTTAATTATAAACTGCAATTTACTTTCCAGTACTAAAACCAACCAACCAATCAATCAATCAATCACTTAGCTGGTAGCTTTAAAACCAACCAACCGACCTAAAACACGCTCTCTCGCTGGACAACCCCCTCAAAGAACAATTAATCCACACTGACTCCCTTGGGTTCGACCCCTACTTACCACTTGCTACCCAGTAGTAAAGTCGCGAGTAGCGGACTTATAAATTTATTTGTACAAATCGCTTTAACGACGAGCGGTCTGTCAAAATTGGCGCCGTTACCGGGGAATCAGTCATCGGATAGTTGTTCTTTCCCTCCCCTTTCTTTTTCTTTCTTTTCCCTATGTCATCACCCATTACGCATGCATGGACAACGCGATTTCTGCCCCTGTTCGAAGGAACGGAGGGAGAAGACCCTGTACAGCACTGCCGAAACTTCCACCACATCTGCCATCACATCAAACCTGAGAACGAAGTATTAGAGGAATTTAAGCTGAAATGCTTTAAATTCTCTCTAACCGACTTCGCCACGATATGGTACTACACATCCACCGCTTGCAGTGCAGAACGTTTCGTAGACCTCTGCGTTCCGTTCATGAAAGAATTCTCTCCACCATCTTTACGCCAAGAAACCCGTGAGAAGATCATGAGCCTTCATCAATCCCGGGATGAGATTTTGGACGAATACTACATGAACTACGATGCCATCGTCTCAAGCTGCCCGCACCATGGATTTACGAAGAAAGTTCTTCTCCAAAAATTTCTTCGTGGGATGAGGGCCGAAGAGCTGGGAAGAGTTAACGAAGCTATGAGAAGGTCTGCAACAAACTTCACCGTTGCAGACATGTGGTGCCTTATAATCGGCCTGGCCGCTGCCACAAGACGAGTACCCCAAACTGACGAGGAAATGCAGACAGAAGAAGCTGACCCTGAGGCTGATGAAGAAGAAACCACCGAACCATCGGAAGAGACTCCTGAACCGTCGGAAGAGACTCCTGAACCATCTGAAGAATCAGACATGGAAAGCACCGGTAGCAACGAAGTAGGAGTCCAGAACACCACTGACGAGCTGCCCAAGCCATACCCGACTATCATTACCCAGGCAGCTGAAACTATCTACGATCAGTTCTTCACGAACCAACATAACGAGGCAGAACCAAGCCTCATGAGGCCTTCCCGACTTTTCCCCTTAATTAATGAGCAAGTCGCCGCGAACTATGCGATCCAAGAAGAGGCTGAAAAGCGGATGGGAAAAGGGCCTGAGCAGAATGACTCCTACATGGAGCACGCTTTCGCCATGACTGGACAAGGCAGCCCTAAACAGGAGAACACCCAGTTCAAAAAGCTGATAGTGAAAGGTCCCTCGCCTTCTCAGAGACGTTGGAAGGAGATACCATCAGAACTGGATCCAAACCCGTCATCTACTAAAAAATCAGGAAGACTCACCGCAAGAATCAAAGTCGGTGGAATCAAGAAGTTTGACTTGAGCCACCCATGGGACCCAAACCAGTAATCCACAACGAGGTACTGTCGAGCCAACGACGTTAAACAAGTGCACTGGTCGGGAGGTAACCCGACACTATCTTACTTTTCCGCACTTTAATTTCTGTCATTTAAATTCAGTATTTAGTTTTAAGCTTGCATGACTTTTGAACTAAGGCATGCCTTCGTTCAAAAGTGGGGGGTGAGAACCACCTATGTACATAAATAACATGCTTGCTGTTTTTTCTTTTTTTAGTAATAGTATCTTTTTGAAAATATGAACTTAAGAATGTGAAAAAGATAAATCATAATTCATGCATTAACCTTGTGAAAATTCAACTGTTTAAAAACTTAGAATGTAACTTTCCATTTGTCCTTTCTGCTGAGATAACTAGGGATGTGGAGTTGACATAAACTGCCCTAGAGAGGCTTGGCAAGCAATCAAAGGATCAGATCAAACTATATGGTTTTCGAAGTCAGTGGAGGCTGCACTTCGGGTTTCAGTGAAAATTGAAGACATCTCCGCCATGCAATGCAAAAGGTGAGGACGGGAATCAGACCATCCTATCTCCGGTCAAAGTAGCCGAGAAAATAGATGAGCGACCCTCATCTTGACCCGTGCAAAATGACAGTCAAAGTAGCCGAGAAAATAGCTGAGCGACCCTCACCTTGACCCGCGCGAAAACGGCAAAAACGAGAGGAGCGGAGAGGTATTTCCATAGGCTTGCGGGCGATGATTGGACCTCCCAAAAAGGCTTGAGAAAATGGACTAGCAGTCACAAAAAGGTGAAAAGCTCAATGAAGCAAATCAAGAGGCCAAAGGCCCAAAATTGTGAAGGTTTTAACCAAACAAAAAGTGAAGAACTCAAAAAGTCAAAACAAAGGCCAAATGCCGATTCACTACAAAAGCAGTCCCTCGCCAAAAGAAAATCAAAGTACTCAAACCATTGAAACCCGAACCGAATCACGTGCTAGAGAAAGCTACCAGAAAACCATATAGTGCGAGACGATCCCAAGATTGCAGTCCAGGAGCCTAAAAAGGGCTATCTCCCGAGACATCCAATATAATTTGCATCTCAGCACGGAGGTACAAGTATTAAGTTTCTTCTATTTATTTACGCAGTTTAATTTGGTAATAAGTAAGCAATGCATGAATTAGGATAGATCAAGTACCACATTCTAATTTTCATATTTCAAAGCCAACTTAGAGTACAGCCCTTGAATAGCATTGTTCGGGACGAACAACTAAAAGTGTGGGGTAATCTGATGGACCAAAATTATACGAATCAGAAACACAGTATAACCCCCTTATTTAGACATTTTGTCTATTTAACTTTTGCTTGTTAGTTCAGATATATTTTTGCAGGGTAATTCAGAGCTTAGAGAGAATACACATTAAAGAGGAGCTTTTAAAGCAGAAAAGATGTTACGAGTCAATCCAAGGTCAAGATCATATGCCGACTAAAGAAATACCAAGGATCCTGACGTTGAATCACTCGTAACAAATTAATCAGAAAAATCAGGAGAGGAATCAAGACAGCCCGGGGAAGAAACACATTGACAGTTTTGTGAAAAGACTACACAAAACTGTACAAAACTCACACATGGGCAAGGTGACCGGCCACTTGGGCAAGAGGTGGCCAAAGCCACCCCTCCTCCTCCCTCCACCACCGGCTACCGGCGGCTCCTCCTCCCTTGACCGGCGGCTTTTGAGCTCCTCCACATGTCTCCTCCTCCTTCCTCCTCTTCTCCTCCTTTGGATCAAAAGACATGTGGTGGCTCCTCCACCCTCCATTCTCCACCACCCTTGGATGCTCCTCCACATGCCACCATCTCCACCACCCATCCTCCTCCTCCTTGGCTATAAATATGAGAGCTCCTCCTCATTTGTAAATCATCCCATCCATACTTGTACACACTTTAGAGAGAGAGGGCTTAACCCTCCTCTCTTCATTTTCAATAAAATTGTTCTTCGCTTTGGAAATAAAAGATTGCTCCCTTGGCGCTTCAACGGTTGTAAGTATTTCTTAGTATTTATTCAACTGTCTTTATTTCCTTAGTTATAATGTTTAGCGCGATGAATAGTAGCTAAACTAGTAGTTCGGTAGAAGGGGCGCACTTGTATTATAAATGTTTTAGATCTTACTCTTAGTACACCTTTGTATTCAAAACTTGTTCTATGTGCCATATATAGTCAGAGTTTCCAAGGTTGAGTGCCTGACAAGCAAAAAGCTCTTCCGTGGGAATTTGTGAACATACTCGGTAAGTGGAAGCTGTAACAAGCAAAACTTATCGAGGAGTTTGGCTTATCTAAAACACCACTTGGTCAATAACGTAACTGGGAGATCAAGTGGATGCACTTACAGCTAAGATACTTCGAAAGGAGGAATTAGTTTTGCTTAGAACAAGTGTTTTAAATGATGTTGCAAGTCTTGTGCTACGAAAGGGCCTCAATTCATCTTTGAATACTTAGCATGATCATTTCAAGTGTTCTACGCAATGTTGCAAGTCTTGCGCTGCGAAAGGGCCTCGATTCATCTTTGAACACTTGGTATGATCATTAGCGGTCAATAATAAACAATTATAATACAAGACCCCTGAAACCGAACATTTCTCTTTAATTATAAACTGCAATTTACTTTCCAGTACTAAAACCAACCAACCAACCAATCAATCAATCAATCACTTAGCTGGTAGCTTTAAAACCAACCAACCGACCTAAAACACCCTCTCTCGCTGGACAACCCCCTCAAAGAACAATTAATCCACACTGACTCCCTTGGGTTCGACCCCTACTTACCACTTGCTACCCAGTAGTAAAGTCGCGAGTAGCGGACTTATAAATTTATTTGTACAAATCGCTTTAACGACGAGCGGTCTGTCAAATACAAAGATGTTACTTTTTGACTAAAAACAGCACGTCAAATAATTTACGGGTGAGTTGACTGTGGGGAACGTGAAATCTTCCCTCTCCTTAGCGTAAACAATGCGTCATTGACGATCATTTCACATCTCTTCATAAAATTATGTCGAACGCGTCTTTCTTCATGAGCATCCCAGGTAGCTATATTCTTCAATCAAAAAAAATTTGCAATCCGATTTTAGCATTGTAAACAATATTTCATTGTTTGCAATTTTTGAGGTAACGCTTTGTACCTGAAACTCTGTGTACCAATTTTCCTTAGCATTTTGTGGGATCATGCTCCATGATCTCCACGTTGAATCCCAGCATTTTGATATGCATTCTCGTGCAACCCTTTGATGAACATCGAACGGGAAGAAACTGATACAAATTTTAGATCACAAAATTAGTAAATTTATCAAAACCAACAAACTGAATGTTACAGTAAGTTCTCACATGTTTCCTACAACAGGTATAACATGCTATCTACGATTGACATAATGTTCACTGAAATCGACACGATCAAACGAAGGAGACATGTATATTCAAATACTGAATTGCAACGTACTACGTTCTGATCAGATTTTTGTTGGTTAAGTGTTGTAAAAGGTGTGTCATATATATAAGGGAAAACTATGAACAAATTTTTTAAATAATCAACGGTCCACAAATAACGGTAATATAAATGCAACGGCTAAATGACGTAACTGAGAGGAAACAAAATGAAAATATGTTGGACATAAGACAGCGCTTCAAAATTCAAGCGATGTCTTATTTGTCTTTTTCCACAGCGCTTGACCAAATAAACGTAGTTAAAAATACAATGAGACAGCCCTTTCCATATAAGCGTTGTCTTCTTTTTCGTTTCAGACAGCGCCTTCCTTTTAAGCGTTGTTAAGAATATGTAAGACAACCGTTTTATGAAAAGCGTTGTTTTATACTTAACAGTTTGGTAGCGCTTTTGGTGAAAGAGTTGTAATATATTAACATTAGACAGCGCTTTCTGTGTAAGCGCTGTCCAATTAAAGGAATCATTTTTTTAATACGTATGGTCCTCAAAAAATTTCGTTGTTGTTCCATTACATTTCCGTTTAGGATGACGGAATTGTGATGCAACATTAACGGAATTTTCTAATTATTCAACCGTCAATGAACATAGGTAAGGGAAACGAAATATTACAAATTTGTGACGGAATAAAGAGGGAATATTGGCTGAAATTTTTTGATGACGGAATATAGTGGGGCAACTAACGGTAATAAAATGACGGAATATAGCCGGAAATGGCACGAAATTAACACTCACAATTTTTCCTTTTATTTTACCTCAACATTCCGGCTACTGAATTCTGGCAACGTTCCACCTCAATTCTGCAGACGGAATATTTGTTCACGAAAATTTGACTGAATTATAACGAATATTATTTGGATGCCGGAATTTCACCGGAAATATAACGGATTACTTTCCATCAGCGCGTCAGGTGACGTTTTAGTGACGGAATTTGGAGGCGCTAAAATCCCAAAAATTTGTAGTGTCACTTAAGCAAGCCGCTTCTTTGCTCAAAGTAAAAAATTATATTATTCAGTAACGAATAAGTAAAAAATAGATTCAGTACGTAATCGTCAGATCAGTTCAGATTGATATCTTCTTTCTAAGTATATACGATCGATTTTTTTTTTGATTGATTGTCTTCCTTGACGTTCTCTATGGGATGACAAGCCTAATAACCGGGGGGCGAAAATGAAACTAAGATTTGTTTCTCCCTCTTGAATATGAAACTCATGAAACAATGGGCCAGTAGATATTTTCCTAGTTAAGTAAGCAAAACCATACAAATTAACCAAGTGCGCTAACCGGGGAGCGAATCCTTGTCATAATATTACAAATGTTAACTTATAATCTTAGTTTTCACTTTTTCTGATTATGTCTCTCTTATAAAATACAATGTTATGTTGATTTGCCAAGTGGGGTTAATAATGATTAATAATATAGCCAGCCAATTATATGATATGGATAGAATTCGCAACTTTCATGAATAGTGACGTATTTGATTAATTATAAAAACATAATGTCTTGTGACGACGACGTTTCAAACTTATGTGCAGCAAGTACTCGGAATTAATGGTAAATCATTGATGCGGAAATTAGTAGGGTTTTGGGATTTATATAATTCATATGGTGGGATCGTCGAGAGCACAAAAGCTTTGTGTGTATTGTATGCATGGTATGATTAGATGAATATGGGAATCTAATCATACTCCAATGTTCTGAATTGTCACATTCAACAATGTTGATAGATTATCCATTTTGAAAATCAAATATAAAAAGACCGATTGACATACTTCATTTTTTTATATATAGATTAAACGACATATACTTCATATGTTAATTGCTTCTTATTCTTATGTATCCCCCAAGAGTTATGTATTTATACATATATAGGATGGAGCTAGCCCAGCAGAAGGGCAATAATTGATCTAAAAATAAAAGTGTACTACAGATGAAAATGTTGGAGTACTTTTGTTCCATCAGTATTCAGTCAGTCCCCAAAAGCCTCTATATGATTTGCCTAGTTATTTCAGAGGCCTTAACCACTACAAATTTTTGGTTTTTCTCCATCTCAAAATTTCGTCACTGAAACGTCACCAGAAATGCCGACGGAAAATAATCCGTTATTTTTTCGGCAAAATTCCGTCAACAAAAAAAATATCGTTGTATTTCCGTCAACAATATTCCGTCTCACAATTTGACACGGAAAATCGATGGAATTTTATAGACGGAAAGTTGACGGACAATGAGCGGAAATATTGGCAGAAATATTTTCGTGACATTCCCCCTAGATTCCGTCATTTCTTTTACCGTTATATTTCCCCCTCGATTCCGTCATCCAAGCATTTCCGTTATTTTTCCCTTTCATTCCGTCACCCGACACATAAATTTGTAATATTTATTTTTAGTTACCTTTCATTGAATTTTAAAAAAAAATCCATCAATATTCCATCACATTTCCGTCGACGTTGACGGAAATTTGATGGAATATTGACGAAAACTAATTGACGATGATTCTATCTGATAAAAAAAATTAAATTGTCTTATTTGAACTTTTAACAACGCCTACATTCCGTCGAATTTCAATCGGTGTATACTGTAGCTCAATTTCCTCCACATTCCATCACCATTCCGTCACCTGGAAATGGTAGAAATATTTTTCATTTTTTCCGTCTCATTTCCGTCACTATTCCATCTTCCAAAAAACATATTTAATTTGCCACCCTTTTTAATCATTTTTAAAAGCAGACGCAACCATTTTTAATCATTTTTAAAAACAGACCATTAGACAGCGCTTGTAACCAAACGCTGTCTAAAGTCGACTTTAGACAGCGCCTGTAGCCAAACGCTGTCTAAAGAGGACTTCAGGCAGCGCTTTTATTGAAAAACGATGTCTAAAGTCCACATTAGACAGCGCTTGTAACCAAACGTTGTCTAAAGTCGACTTTAGACAGCGCCTATTGCCAAACAGTCCTGTTGCCAAACGCTGTTTAAAGTGGACTTTAGACAGCGCCAGTTGCCAAACGCTGTCTTAATTAAATCCAAATAATCTCTATCTCTATATAATTAACTAACGGTATAATGACGGACTAATGACGGTATTTAAAGCTGATTATGGTGGAATAATGGCGGAATTTTGATGGAAAAATGTTATTTATTTTGAGCAGGATTTTGGACGTTTGGACAAAATTTTTGCTTAACGCGGGATTTTGGTCCGGGAGCGTGGCAAGGTGCTGAGAGTTGGAGTTGTTTGTTTACATGTGTTTTTGATACGTTTTATGTGATAATTTTGTTGTGGGATTTGCAGATGAGCCTGGTAAGCAAGTGAGGAGTGCTGTAAGAATAAAGAACACTAGCAAGTTCCATGTAGTATTGAAGGTGATTATTCTTAATTGTCATTGAGCACCATTGTTTGTAAAACATTTAGTTCAGGTGGGTTGATCCGTGTTTGTGCCTACAATAATTGCTATGTGCGCAGTTCCAAACGACTTCCCCGAAGAGCTGTTACATGCGCCCGCCAGGTGGTATTCTGGCTCCCGGCGAAACTATCATTGCAACTGGTAAAATGATCTTGCTTGTAACATTTTAAAACAGCGTGTAAATGCAAGCCCGGCTGGATAGTAAAGCCACTGAAGCCAACATTTCAGGCCCCATTTTTTTTTTGAAAAAATTTCTTTAAGATAATTAGTAGGAAAAAGGCCCCATTTTGTCAAGAAAAGGCCCAATTTTATGAGGGAAAGACCCAACTTCTCAAGAAAAACATGAATTCAATTGATCAAAAAAGGACTTATCTTAAAAATAAGGCCCATTTATTTGAAAATTATATGAAAAGGCCCCAAAAAAATTTCGCTTCAGCCCCCCAATGACCTTGAGACCTGTGTAAATGTATTCTCTCTTCATGGTTCATCCTCTGAACTAATTTGATTTGTTTTTTTGACTGTCAGTGTTCAAATTTGTGGAGCAACCTGAGAACAATGAACAAAAGCAATCCGATCAGAAAAGCAATGTGAAGCTTAAGATCTTGAATCTGAAGGTGACGGCTGAAGGAGTGGACTATGCACCTGAGCTGGTGAGTCTAAGACTGATTGTGTTTATGTCATCTCGTAAAACACTATGTCAACAAAAGGATGCACATTTCACTTTCAAACATGCATTAAGTTTTCTGCATTACAGTTTTATTAATGTTACATTTTGTTTAATTTTTAGGATGCTTACGATTGGAAACCCTCCACCTCCTAATCAAAGCTCGAATGGAAACAACCGCGGTCCGCCTAGTCAGAGATCGAATGAAGACAACCGGGAACGTCACCAAGGCCAGAGCGAAAACAAAGAAAACCGCAGACATTAGACATTTTAAGTTCATTTGACTATGGTTTTGTGTTTTATTATTATACTCGACTTCTGTATTTTATTATCAATACATTTATTATTAAATAAAAATATGTTTTAAATATTTTATAATTAGTATTAAAAATTAAAATTACTATTTTATAAACATTAATATCAAAATTTTGAAAATTAAAATTTGAAAAAATAGAAAATAATATTGACGGAAAAATTAATACGAAATTATGACGGAAAATAGACGGAAAATATTGAAAACGGAAATCTGTTTGAATATAGACGGAAAATATTATTGACGAAATTCAGACGATATTTTGACGGAGAATCTCGCCGAATACATGCCGGAATGACGACGGAATTTTATTTACCGGAATTGTGACGGAATATCGATGAAACAATGCCGGAAATAAACGACGGAATGTTGACGGAAATTTTTTACCGTCGGGAAAATTTCCGTCACCGTCATCGTTGAAGGAAAAGTGACGGAAATTTGGATTTTTTCCGTCACTATTCCGGCATTTTCCTGACGTCGGAAAATTTCCATAAATTAGTAGTGAACCCTAGCTAGCTAGGTCTCCCGTTTAAGAAACATATGCTGTGTTTAGCTAATATAGCTCGATTCAACTTAATATTCATCGATCCAAAGGCTGTCATAGGAGCAGTGCAAGATTCCAAGGAGGGTAGTGATGTTCATAAATCGAAGTAGAATGAAGGTTGGGTTCAAGTTGTTCGTCGAAAAGATGCAAGGCTTGGTGACCCTAAAATAGTAGAAAGAACCAGAGAGGAAAGTTATCCTATATTAGAAACCCACAAGGATGTTGTGGGTATCATTGAGTGTGAAGAAACTCATGGGGAACATCACTGAGTCTCAGAGCGAGGACCCCATTTATAGTAGGAAGCATGTTGTTAACACTGATGGTGTCACTAATGATAAAATTAGTCAGGTTGAAAAGTGCAGTGCAAATAATCCTGAGGAATTGATGGCAGCACTACTACAAACGAGTCATTATGCATTGGTTCAAAAATAGAATTATGCATCGGGTCTGTAATATGCAGCGGTTTTACGGGAAACTGATGCATAAAGTCCACAATATGCAACGGTTTTGGGCGAACCGATGCATAAAGTCCATAATATGCAATGGTTCAAATAAACCGATGCCTAATGGTTTATTTATGCATCGGTTTGGTTAGAACCGTTGCATAAGGTATACAATATGCATCGATTCATAAGGAACCGATGAGTAATGTAAAGCTTTAAGCATCGGTTTTCGTTGAACCGATGCATAAGTTCAATTAAAAATTAGGTTTCCCTCTATTTGATTTCATATTCCGACTGAGCTGCTTACTCCTCCGTCTCACTGCCCTCGAATTCACACCTGAACTTCGACGACTCCGCTCGATTTTACTCCAAATTTGTATTCCAACGACGCTGCTCGACATCACGGGATTCCATTTAATTCCGCCTTCTCTCAGCCGCACAGCCGCCCATCTGCCGCCATTCATTCCATTACGACCGCCACTCCCTCTGGTACAAATCCCAGGTATGATATTGGATCAAATTTGTTGAATTTATGTGTGTTTAGGGTTTATGGTGACATGTAATCCGATTTGGGGGTGTTGTGTAGGCTTGTTGAATCCATTTTTTGGGCTAGGATTTAGTATGTAATAACGGATGAAATGGTGTTTAGTCCGTCTACTGGATTCTTATTAATGAATTTTGTTGTGTAATTCTCTGCAGATATTGGAAAGAAGAAATCAGGAGATTCTAGGGTTTAGTGAATGGATAACCTCGTCTGTGATAGAAGTGTTGATTTTGTAGCCTTTCGATAAAGCCGTGTTAGATAAAGCTGTTGGGAGGTATGTGATTGTTTGTTGGTGTAAATAAGTAGTATGTAACTAAGCTACATTTTTTTATTTGAGTTCTTATAAGTTTTTGAGTTATGCAATATGAGAATGGTAATTATATCATATTTGATATAATCATATTCTAACAATAATTTTTACATATTTCATGTAGTGGATTTATAATGAATCGAGAGTGGGTGTCTGCTAATAGGTTGAGTCAGGAGTACGAAAAAGGGATTATGGATTTTTGTGCGTTTGCGTCGTCATATGCGTCTAGAAACAACATTGAATGTGTCTTTTGTCCGTGTATGGGTTGTTGGAATTACAAAAAGGTCAAACCGAAGAAGTTACATAAACACCTTTTGTTAAAGGGGATTGACCCACGATATAAGGTGTGGTATATGCATGGCGAGGTTGAACAACAAAACTTTGAGCCTCCGCCTGTAGAAAGTTTGTCGGAGGATAATGATGATGACTGGGAGGAGGATAATTTAATTGAGATGGTTATCAACGTTGTCGATGACTTTGTTCATACACCCCATGTTTTGGAGTCGTTGAGGAATGACTCTTAATTACCATTGTATGAAGAATGTTCCAAATATACAAGACTATCGACAACGTTGAAGTTGTTCAATCTTAAAGCAATAAATGGATGGAGCAACAAGAGTTTCATTGAATTATTAGCGCTGGTAAAAGACATGCTTCCTGAGGGAAACACCCTACTTACGAGGCTAAGAAGGTTATGTGTCCCATGGGCCTCGAGTACAAGAAAATACATGCTTGTCCCAATGATTGTATATTGTATCGAAATGCTTTTAGTGATTTCAAAGAATGTTCAGTGTGTAAGGCTCCTCGCTACAAGTTAAACAAAGAACCAAAAGGTACTTCTAAAGGCACTCCTTCGAAAGTACTATGGTATCTTCCACCGATCCTCAGGTTTCAGAGATTATTTGATGACACGGAAGATTCTAATAATATGTGTTGGCATGCTGAGAAATGTGTTGTTGATACGAAAATGTGTCATCCAGTTGATTCACTGCAATGGGCTAAAGTAGACAACACATTCCCAGTGTTTGGAGCAGGGTCTAGAAATTTATGGATGGGCCTGTGTATTGATGGGGTGAATCCACATGGAAATCTCAGTAGTCAGCATAGTACATGGCATGTGATTTTTGTTATCTACAATCTACCTCCTAAGTTAACCATGAAGCGTAGGTATATGATATTTTCTTTGTTGATATCGGGTCCTCGGTAACCTACAAATGATATTGATGTATACTTGGCTCCTTTGATAGATGATTTGAAGCTTTTATGGGACGAAGAAGTACGCACATATGACGCATCGAGGCAAAAATATTTCAATATGCGTGATATGCTGATGTGTACGATCAATGACTTCCCAGCTTATGGTAACTTGTCCGGATATAGTATTAAAGGGTACAAAGCTTGTCATGTATGCGGGGAAGGGACACATGCACGCCATTTAAGCAATTGTCGAAAAATGGTTTATGTGGGACATCGGCGTTTCTTACCGAGGCATCATCCTTACAGGAAAAAGAAAACTGTCTTTAATTGTGAGACTGAACACGGAATAGAACCGCAACCGGCTTCTGTAATGAATTACTTCAAAAAATTCTGAATATTACAAATTGATTCAGAAAACCTAATTCGCGCACTGAAAGTGCTCCATGGAAGAAGCGGTCAATATTTTTTATCTCCCATATTGGCATTCTCTTGACATCAGACATTTTATTGATGTGATGCATGTTGAAAAGAATATATGTGACAGTCTGGTTGGTACTTTATTGAACATTCCTGGAAAAACAAAAGATGGAGTTACAGCAAGACTCGATATGCTGGAGATGAATATTTGTACCAAATTAGCACTTGAACCTCGAGGGCAGCATACATATTTGTCGCCGTCGTGCACCACTCTCTTTAAGAGCAAGAAAACTAGTTTGTGCGGATGTCTGAGGGGAGTTAAAGTTCCATATGGGTTCTCTTCAAATATTGTCAGCTTGGTTTCAATGAAGGATCTGCGGTTGAATGACTTAAAATCTCATGACTGTCATACATTGATGCATCAACTCCTGCCTATTGCAATCAGAGGTATACTGTCTCCCAAAGTAAGGGCAGCTGCACAAAGACTTTTGCGTCATTTTTAGCTCTTTATGTGCTAAGGTTATTGATACATCGGAGCTTGATGGACTTCAGGAGCAGATAGTTGTTACACTTTGCCAACTAGAGATGTTTTTCCCTCCCAGCTTTTTTGATGTAATGGTGCATCTTACTGTTCATTTGGTGCGCGAGCTTCGAATTCTCGGACCAGTTCATATGAGATGGATGTATCCTTTTGAGAGGTATATGAAGGTTCTAAAGAGCTATGTGAGGAATAGACATCGTCCCGAAGGATGTATAGTGCAAGGATACATAGCTGAAGAGGCAAAGACCAAGTTTTTTGCTACTTCCTCCCTTATGTTGATCACTTATTGTGAGTTCATCACTTACTTATAAGTTGTTAACTTCTGTTCTGAACACATTTGATTTTAAGTTAGTGGGTTTTTTAGGTGTCATTGGATGTTATGCGTCATCTTTCCGAGACAACATAAAGTCCATTGGCTTGATTCATCGATAGAAAAGAAGGATATAAACCTTGATGCAAAAGAGTTGGTGGAGACGTAAGTTTGGAAATTACTTTTATCTTATAACTTGTATTAAAAGTCACTAATTACATTATGGTGTTTGTTTTAGGAGATTAAATCGATACTACCAAGGATGTGTACCGAGGAGTACACGTAAAATAGAGTGGAAGATAGTTACGGTATTCACAAACTAGACATTTTTATTAAATATTTTTTCATTTATAAAGTATGTCAACTGAGATTCTTGATCGTGCAGTGTCCAAAACAACCACCTGACCATTTATGTGGTTATTATGCGATTCACTATATTTGGGACATTATAGCATTTGTACGGGCTAATAATGGTGCGGAGGTTGAAGACTTTAACCAAGTGAGCTTTTTAGAGATTTATATATATACATATGTTATTCATTTAACTGTTTACTCAATAAAAGTAAGTGTATTTATAATTTTTTGTTCATTTAATCGTTTTCACTCTTTAATTGTTGATTTAGTTCTCTTGTTTTTTATAGTGTTTTCCTAATAGAGTAGAGTCATACGAACACGACAAGATTCTTGAAGTTCGGGATGAAACCGCCAGCTACCTACGTGACTATGTGACCAATCATTTCGCGGTATATGACATTAACTTAGACACAGTTGTTACGTAATATTTTGTGGCATTGTCAATTGTACCAAAGACAAATATATGTGTATGAATGAATGTATTGCAGAATTAGTGAAATGATGTTCTGAATGTAAGCAGCATTGTATTTGAAAATTGGAACAACATGGTATATTTTTATGTTTAATTTCAGGTGGATTTGAGCTTTTGTAAAGCGAATGTGTCAGTTTTTTTGAAAACTTATGCATCGGTTTTTTGATGAAACTGTTGCATAATGTGCAGACATTATGCATCGATTGTTCCTAAACCGTTGCATAATGTTCGTATATTATGCAACAGTTTTCCATGAACCGTTGCATAATGTTTGAATATTATGCATCGGTTTTTACTGAACGATGCATAAGGTTCGAACATTATGCAACGGTTGATTATGCATCGGATATGAAACTGATGCATAATGTTAAAAAGAACTTATGCATAATGCATCGTTTGTAGTAGTGCAGTGCAAGCATTGAAGAGCATAATGAGGACATGCCGAGTAGTGAATTGCTAACACCAGAAGAAATCGCTCAACTCCAACAATTTTCTTCCTATGGTCTGTTTTATTTTGAAGAATTTGGTGGTCTGGTTGAGCCTAGAGTCATTTACATGCATTTTAAGAAAGGATGCAAGGATGATAAACTCATTCTTCAAACCCTAGAAGAAATTGTTGAGGAAACTAGACAGGTCCAGCAGGAAGGTTCGAGTATTCCTATAGAGGAATCTGAAAGAGGTTATAAAGATCACGAAGTGATTCATAATAGTGATAATAAGTTATGTGATCAGGTTGACGATCCCTCCCTGATGCCGACCATATCTATTCTGCAAAAAACCCGTCACCGGAAAAAAAAGATGTCTCGCTCTCGATCATGTCCTAAAAAGAAAGACACCAACTTCGTTTGATCTTGATCTCTTTGTATTTTGTTCTGTTTTTTCCTTCTCATTAAATAAAATTTCCTTTAAAAAAACTCCTAGTAATTTTTCAAATGAAAAGAGTGCATGTTTTTTTAATAGGTTTGGGTGCAACTTGTGCTTCATATATAGCCAAAATTTTGAATAATTTTTAAAGCAAAAAGACCGGTGACAATTCATTTTTTTTATTGTGGTGACAATTCATTTTAAGTGTAGTGTGTTAGTGTGTATATCTGAAAAGTACAACAGTTTAACTTTAATGTTGAAGTACGTACCAAACATTTAAAATCCAATTGGATTATTTTAAAATTTTATTTTATTGATTTCAAATAGTAAGGTTTAGTCTCATCTATTAAAAATGTCTTTTTGTCAAACTTAGCATATATATGTCGTTTTACATGTATAATCTCATAATTGACAAATGAAAACATATATTGAACATTTTTGTAGACTTGCATGTTTCTTTCAAATAGTGGACGTGTTGGATCGTTAGTGTTAGCAATCTGTCAGACGGAAGTCACAGAGTGTGTTTCCGTCTGATGGTCAGATAGCAGCGGAAATATTTTTGCAGGAAAATAACGACTGAAAATACTACACACAAATATAGAGTGGAAACCTTATCACAACAATGATAAGGAAAAACCACTACCTTTCAGATTGCTCTGAAAGGATTTGCGAAACCGATTACTTTCTATTCCGATATACTTGTAGGGTTTACAAACTAGATCACACAGATTCTATTTGATGACCTCTACTCAATCCGACAAAGTAATCGTTTCGTTACTCAAACCTTCGTGTGTGCGACTTCAGCAAGCTTTCTACTCAGATTGCAGTCGCTCCGTTCTTCCCAAGAGAACGCCACGCCTCAGTGCGTGTAGTGCCGGCGGTGCTACTCCTTGTATGCAAGAGCTTATCTCTCCAAAACCAGCCGCACTTTTCAGCTTAATTCTCGCCTCAGCAAGGTTGCTCCTTTGGAGTCGCTCCAGCAATGTCGCTCATTCAATGTCGCAGATCAGTCGTCTTTTTCTCTGAAAAGCACCGACTCTATTCTCCTTGAAAGCGCACACTCTGCTGCTGAGATTATTATCTCCTTATAGCTTGTTAGCTATCCTCTCGTTCAAGCCCAATAAGCTCGCTGATTGGCTTTCCAAATCTGCCAGCCTTGTAATTAATTCCTTCCTTAACAGCTTTGTAATTAATCCCATATAAATGCTGCCTTTCCATATTTGAAAGCTTTTCGAATCAACCTGCTCTTCAAATATATTTTCAATCAGCAATTAACTTGCCTCTTTAATTGCTTTCCAATCAGCAATTATTCGCCTCTTTAATTGCTTTCCAAATTGGCTTATTGAATATCTCCGTCCTTTCCAAATTAGAAGCAATTCAAACGGCTCTTCTCTTTATCTTCAATCAGCATTTAATCCTTGATTAAATCTGCACTTATTCTTTGTCTTCAATCAGCAATCAATCCGTTAGTTCTTGATTTGATATCTTCAGGAATCAAATCTTCGATCATCAATCATATATTCCAATTTGGGCGCGCATATAATCTTCACGATTATTCCCTTCGATCTCCACACGCCAACTCAGCCCTAGTTGCGTGGTCCTCAAGTAATCTGCGTTTGGTTTAATTAATGTGCAACACTTGCATAATTAAATATGATCATGAATTTCTGCACACTTAGACAACACATTAGCTAAGTGTTTGTAATCATCAAAACCAAAGGGTTCCAACAAATTCCCCCTTTTTGATGATGACAAACACTTCTTCAAAAGGTAAGAAATTCGTGACAAAGTATTTCAAACTATCACAAGTCTAGCAGACAGATATCTCTTCATATTTCCATCAGATAGATTTCCCTATCAAATTTTAGTTAGGCAGACAGATTCAGCAGACAGATCTACGATCGCTTAACAGTTCCCCCTTAAATAGGCATTAGATTTGAATTTCAGTAGTGACTTCCCCCTCAAGTGGTGCACTCATGTTATCTTCCCCCTTTTGGCATCATTAAAAAGATCACAATTTAAGAATACCCGGGTAATGGAAGAAAAACTGCAAATTGTATTATCAAACAGGCAAAAGTCCCCTTAGGGACACACAGCAAGCAGACAATCAAACAACTATCAAGCAGAAGGGAGCAAGTCAACGAAGAAAGAGTCACAAAAAAATTTAAGGATGATGTGGTGGGGATTTCAAAAGAGGGGGAAACCATGAGACAGAAACCAGGCTAATCCTTCACCAGTAACTTCAACTGGTCAACCAGTTCTGTGCCCACAAACCTCAACTAACGGTTTAGCTCCTTTATCTCCTCCTTGATTTGAGTCCCATGAATCATATTTATTTTTGCAGACTCCTCCATCTCCTTCATCAGCGCAGGTAATGACTCAATCGCTTCCATCTTGGCGCGCAATTCCACCTCACAGCCAACAATAGATTTCTTCACCACCTTCTCATATAACAACTCCAAATTTGCTACTTTCTCAGTTAGCAACACCACTTTCCCAGACAGACTTCTCAACGCCTCAATCACCGCCGGTGATCCCTCGTCTGGAAGCTTGTCCAGAGGATCCACCTCATGAAGAGCGTCTGTCAGAGGAGGTGCGGGTTCATACTGGTCGTTCTTCCACCCAGAACAGAGTATAGATTCACTTCCTTTTTCGGCACATACAGCCCAAGGTGAACTAGTATCTTCTTCACAATTCCAGGGTATGGCAACCCATGCTTATTACTCGCAGCGCAGTATTTCATATACTGTAAAATCTGCTTGGGAAGGCTGATAGGCTCTTAACTTGTCAATCAGGAGGAAATCCTGAAAGTTGACAATTCCGCCAGCTGGTGTGTACCTAGAAACTCCCTATCGATTACCAATTCCGCCACCACGGATCTCCTTTCTAGATAGCCTCTGCGAAGCCTCAATCACGTCGGGTGACCCCTCATCTGGATGCAACGGATGTTGTTCCAGAGGATCAACCTCCTGAGGTGCTGTGGGGTGGTTATCCGAGCATTCTACCATCACATGGCTTCAACAAACGTCCAACCAATATTGTCAACGGCCTCCATACCAGGAACAGTAGACATAACATTCTCCACTTCTAGCTGATGGGTGCCAAGATCCGCCTTTGCTTCTCTTCTTTATACTGTGAGAAGCTCTAGAAATTTTTTTTTTTTTGGAATTCCAATCGGCATCCTCGAATCTCGCAAGATTTAATTTTCAACTTCCAAAGGAAACTGCACATTTAAATCTCCTTCCAAATGCAGAATTAGGCAATAGTTAAACCGTCACGTGCAACTCCCAAATTTTGAATTCACTCCACAATTTTCTGCCACATGGCCATCTGCAGGTACTTAGAACCCTAATTGCTTCAGATTGTTCAAATATCGAGACCTTGCTATTTTTCCATGCCATAAAGACCATCAGCCATCATGTCCGAAGCGACATAGTGATGATGACTGTGCTGCAGACGCAGCTTTTGCTTTTCACCATACGGGACATTCTAATCGCCATCAAGTATCGTCTTTAACTTCTTTTCTTGATGGCAGCCGCTAACCCTCCAAAACGGAACTTACCAACACTTCATCTGATTGAACCAGCCACAATCCACTTGATGGAACCAACCACAATCCACTTGATGGAACCAGTCTCAACCAATGCTGAGTTAACTCCGGTTTTGTCTCATGGTTTTCACAAGGTTTGGGTGTGGTGCGCTAGGTTTACCCAAATGGTACAATAAAACACCACACATTCAAGAATAAAAATTCACCAAATCATGACAAAGCAATTTCATGTAGTGTGGAGAAAACCAAAAAAAAATAGTTTTAACATCAACGGGCTAAACATTTATTCTCCTCACATAATAGGCTAGGGTTAGTCTTAGAGTACTTCCTTGGCTTATATTGTGGGTTCAAATTTGGAAGTCTCTTTTGGGCTACAAAGAAAAATGTGTCATACTCATGATATTTGCTAGCTAGTAATCTCATTTAACATGCATGCAGTGGTGACCTCATAGAGCAACTTTCACATAGTTATTAACTACATACGCAGTAGCTTCATACACGACAATCTATCATGCAGACTAGTCTAGCCAATCATCGAGGGAATTCAACACAGAGTGCAGACTATGGGAGGGAAGTCATACCTAGTTCAAGCCTTAGCTTCTCGTAGGGTTCCCTGTGCAATGCTTTCGTAAAAATGTCCGCGATTTGCTCCTCAGTCCTGATTTTTTGAAATATTGATGGCGCTGGTATTATCACACAGAATTGAAACGCATTCAAGAGTAACGCCATAATCACTTAGCTGTTGTTTTATCCATAGCAATTGTGCGCAGCAAGCAGCAGCTGTGATATATTCTGCCTCAGCAGTGGATAATGCAATAGAAGACTGTTTCTTGGATCCCCACGAGATCAAACATGGTCCAAGAAACTGCGCCATTCCTGAGGTGGACTTCCTGTCTGTTTTGCATCCTGCATAGTCAGCATCTGTGTAAGCCATCAGACGTAAGTCTCCTCCCGTCGGATAGAATAGGCACAAGTCGTCTGTCCCTTTCAGGTATCTCAAGATTCTTTTCACGGCTTTGACAAGTGTCTCTCTAGGATCCGCCTGAAATCTAGCACATAGACATACGCTGGATAAAATGTCAGGTCTACTAGCCGTAAGATACAAAAGTGAACCTATCATCCCCCTGTAGAGAGTCGGATCCACGTGTGGGGAGGACTCATCCTTTGCTAGGGAGTCATTGGGTGACATAGGTGTAGCACACGTTTTGACGGAATCCAACCCAAACTTCTTTAGGATTTCCCTCACGTATTTTTGCTGATGGATCCGAGTTCCATCTTCCCCTTGTTCTACTTGAAGTTCTAGAAAATACTTCAATTCTCCCACCATGCTCATCTCGAATTCGCTTGATATTAGATCTGTGAACCTTTTAACAAGTCTAGGGTTAGTTGAACCAAAGATAATATCATCAACAAATACCTGAACCGCTAGAGTGTCATTCCCTTCCTTCAGGAGGAAGAGAGTCTTGTCCACCTCTCCTCTTTCGTATCCATGTGACAGAAGGAACAGGGACAGTCACTCGTACCAAGCGCGGGGTGCTTGCTTCAACCCATACATCGCTTTGTTCAGGACATAGACATGGTCAGGATGATTTCTGTCCTCGAATCCTAGAGTCTGGCTCACATACACTTCTTCCTTCAAGACTCCATCCAGGAATGCCGTCTTCACATCCATCTTGTTCCTTTCGAATTGGTGCAGCTCCTCTTGCATGGCATTGACCCATTTTGGGTCTTTAAGAGCTTCTGCTACCGTCTTGGGTTCTGCAAGAGAAACAAAGGAGGCAAATCCACAAAAATGAAATAAACTATCAAGATCTACCTGTTCCTGGGAGGTGTAGCATTGGTAGTCCCTCAGTCTAGCTGGCGGTTGAACCACTCGTCCATGTCTGGTCGTTCTCAGTTCCCCCTCAGGGTTTGCAGGGGTAGGATCACCAGTCATCTCTTCCTCACCAGGAATCTCATCATGAACTTCCACCGCAGGGGCAACATGGACTTGTCCACCTGCTGGATCAGCTGTCTCAGCATTTTCCACTTGGTCCACTATTTCCTCCACGGCTGACAGCATTGACTGATCAAGTGCACTTTTCACCTTGGGTAAGCCAGCAACCAATTCCTTCTGATGAAGTTTGTGCAGTAGCCTCATCTTTGCATGCCAAAACCTCCCGTGCCACAAGATGGATCCTTCTGTAACACTTGATAAACACAGTTCTTCCTCAGGGACGAAATCTGGATCAAAGGTGTAGATTTCCATCACACGGATTCCTCTCAGAACTGTCTTCCCTCTTCTGTTGCTATCACATTTCCTTTGCTTTAATTCCGAAGATTACGCTTTCTCCGGAGTGTTTATGGAGCAAGTCGAACCATCCTGGATTCCCTGTCATATTCTTTGAGCAGTCACTATCTGAGTACCAGAGACGGGACCTCACTCCTTCTCAAGACGCATGGCCTTGGTCGACCAGAGGCGATTCTCTGCTATGTCATCATGATGATCCTGTAGCATTTCTGCCAGTCTATCCTCTAGATCTCGGTTTTTGGCTAAGACTTTGGTTATTGCTCCTGCAATATCAGATTCAGAAAATACTTCATCAACAAAGGAGTTAGTATCCACTACCTCACTAGATGTGGAATGGGCCATCAAGCACGGCTCCTTGGAACGCTTTCCATCGTCACTATCCTCATCCGAGTCTCCCCATGCAACAAACATAGCCTGAGCTGGCTTTGGGGCAGGAGGTTCTCCTTTGTTTTTGCTATGGCAATCTCTAGACAGATGTCCCTTCCTTTGGCAGTGGTGACATGTTCTGTCTTCTTTTTCTCCTCGGTTTCCCCCGTTTTCACTTGACGTAGCACCTTTGTTTCCTCTGGAGGAGTTGCCACGACTTCCTCCTGATGGACCTCTGCTGAGGTTTTGTCCTTTGCCGATATTGGCCATCGTGAGGGCTCTTGTTAATCGGGCTATTTCATCGTCTTCCTTCGGTGACTCATTTCCGTGTGCCAGATCGAGGGCCTTTTCTACTTTCAGAGCAATGGCCTGGGATTTGTCAGACTGTCTCCTAGCCATCTTCCTTTCCACAATTCCTGCTTGACTCTGAAGGTTGGCTACCAGCTCTTCCAGTGTAGTGTCTTTGATCCCCTTTTGGGCCTGTAGTGCTAAAGTTACGTGGTCCCACTCTGAGTTCAGGGCTTGCATGAATTGGTGTGTTAATTTCCATTCGGGGAGTTTCTCGTCCAGGTAATCTAGCTGTCCGACCATGACTTGGAATCTGGTGTAGAAGTCTTCCAAGGATTCATCTTTCTTTTGCATAACCGTCTCATAGTCTTTTGTAGCAGCGAGAATCCTATTTCTTTTGATATCTTCGTTTCCCCCGTACAATCTTATAAGTCCATCATACATGTCTTTGGCGGTTTTGTACATTGCCACTTTGATTTGATCACTAGGAGAGAGGGCCATGTAAAGGACTTTCTTTGCTCTGGCGTTCTTCTCCAGCTTTCTGTAGTCCTCGTCTGTGTACTTATCCTTGGTTTTCTCCACTGGCTTATCGGGATCTGTTGTGTCAAGTGGAATGGGGAGTGGACCTGTCTCGAATATCCTCCAGAGCTGTCCATCCATCGAGCAGACGTGGGCCTCAAATTGGTCCTTCCACCAATCAAATTGTCCTGGTCTTAGCAGCGGCGGTGTCCAGAATGAATCGCTAATAGACGACATACTTTTCCTGCAAAGCTAACACACAAATCTAGAACCTGGCTCTGATACCACGTGTTGGATCGTTAGTGTTAGCAATCTGTCAGACGGAAGTCACAGAGTGTGTTTCCGTCTGATGGTCAGATAGCAGCGGAAATATTTTTGCAGGAAAATAACGACTGAAAATACTACACACAAATATAGAGTGGAAACCTTATCACAACAATGATAAGGAAAAACCACTACCTTTCAGATTGCTCTGAAAGGATTTGCGAAACCGATTACTTTCTATTCCGATATACTTGTAGGGTTTACAAACTAGATCACACAGATTCTATTTGATGACCTCTACTCAATCCGACAAAGTAATCGTTTCGTTACTCAAACCTTCGTGTGTGCGACTTCAGCAAGCTTTCTACTCAGATTGCAGTCGCTCCGTTCTTCCCAAGAGAACGCCACGCCTCAGTGCGTGTAGTGCCGGCGGTGCTACTCCTTGTATGCAAGAGCTTATCTCTCCAAAACCAGCCGCACTTTTCAGCTTAATTCTCGCCTCAGCAAGGTTGCTCCTTTGGAGTCGCTCCAGCAATGTCGCTCATTCAATGTCGCAGATCAGTCGTCTTTTTCTCTGAAAAGCACCGACTCTATTCTCCTTGAAAGCGCACACTCTGCTGCTGAGATTATTATCTCCTTATAGCTTGTTAGCTATCCTCTCGTTCAAGCCCAATAAGCTCGCTGATTGGCTTTCCAAATCTGCCAGCCTTGTAATTAATTCCTTCCTTAACAGCTTTGTAATTAATCCCATATAAATGCTGCCTTTCCATATTTGAAAGCTTTTCGAATCAACCTGCTCTTCAAATATATTTTCAATCAGCAATTAACTTGCCTCTTTAATTGCTTTCCAATCAGCAATTATTCGCCTCTTTAATTGCTTTCCAAATTGGCTTATTGAATATCTCCGTCCTTTCCAAATTAGAAGCAATTCAAACGGCTCTTCTCTTTATCTTCAATCAGCATTTAATCCTTGATTAAATCTGCACTTATTCTTTGTCTTCAATCAGCAATCAATCCGTTAGTTCTTGATTTGATATCTTCAGGAATCAAATCTTCGATCATCAATCATATATTCCAATTTGGGCGCGCATATAATCTTCACGATTATTCCCTTCGATCTCCACACGCCAACTCAGCCCTAGTTGCGTGGTCCTCAAGTAATCTGCGTTTGGTTTAATTAATGTGCAACACTTGCATAATTAAATATGATCATGAATTTCTGCACACTTAGACAACACATTAGCTAAGTGTTTGTAATCATCAAAACCAAAGGGTTCCAACAGGACGTTTTCTTTTCTCCACGAGACATAAATTCTAGGGAAAATGACAAAGAGGGGGTATGAACTATCACTCATTGATAAATCACGGTCCGGACTATAAAAATTGATAATTAAAGGCAATTTCAAAATATTTTAATCCCTATAAAACACTTAACTGACAGAATATCACTCCGTCAATTAACAAAGTTAACTAAACAAATAAATTGAAAAAACCTTCTTGCCCTTAATTGTGAAATTGAGGATTAAAATATTTTGAAATTGCCCTTAATTGTCAATTTTTATAGTTCGGAGCGTGATTTGTCAATGAGTGATAGTTCATACCCTCTTTATCATTTTCCCCAAATTCTAAACTATAAAACCCTTTTTTTTATTCCATTCGTGCAAAGTCTTTGTCTCCATTGCTCTATAATCCATATATACTTTATCACAAAGCAAAGAGGAAACGAAAGAGAGACCCCCCCAATAGTCCGTTATTTGACCAGAAAACACAATTATGTGCATCGTGCATGATTGATTGTTGAATTAGCTAGCTTTCATGGGTTCGAGCCTCGTCACATATATTTACGATATAAATCTGAATTATCAACTTTTTTATAAAAAATTTTTTCAAAAGATGGTCAAAGTGATCCATAACCTGAACTTTATTTTAAAAAAAACACTACTCTCTTTAGACTTGGCAAAATTATCCATCAACCGTTATTCGTTCAGTAACCATCCGCGAAAATTCATCTGTTATACATTCATTTAGTTAATGGACTGAATTAATCCATATTCATTAACAATAAGCGGATTACAAGGTTTTATCTATTAATAATCCATTAATTAATAAAATATCTATATATTTTTCTATACAAAAATCCCTAATTTTGCCTTCTTTTCTCCGTCGATGTCTCCTTTTTTTTCTTCTTTCAATTCCTAATTTCGTCTCATTCTTTTACTCCCTCTCTTCCAAATCACCGATCTCAACTGGGATGTAACTGTACTGCTTCAATTTGTGTAAATGTGGTGCACTATTGTGATGATGTTTCAGTAAGTGGATCTGGCTGGTGGAGATTGGAGTCCAATTTTGAGGCTGAGGTGAGGATTTCCGGATTTTCTTGCTCATGTGTTGTTGAGCTGTTTTTGTTTAGTTTGTGAGGTTGATTGATAACTAAAGTTGTGTACCCCGTGTATGGCTTTGATTTGATGTGAATTTTGGTATCAATTTTATTAACTGTTTATCCTATATTTTATTAACTAAAAAAGTAATCTAATTTTATTTTAATTTGTTTCAGTGCAAGACTGCTCGTCAGTTGTGGACTCACTCGTTGAAGATGTTTTGGATTTGACTATTGAACGAGGAAACGAATGTGGATGATGTCCTGGACTTCACCATAACTACAATCAAATATATTTGGGAATCAAGTAGTTCATTTTACATGTCTTACAATTACTTTTTGCGAGTGATTTGTAACGAATAATTATTTACTTCACAGCTTTAATTAGTTTTGACGCTACTATTCATTACAATGTGATCTTGTATGTTTAGAATTAACTCAATTTAAATTTCTTAATATCAATTAAGAAATAAACGAGTTAAATGAGAAAATGAACTAAATGGGTCAAATGGATTAAATGGATTTATCAGTTAATCCGTCAACCGTTAGTGATTCGTCCGTTTAATCCATTAACACTAATGGATTTTAATGGATTGGATCCGTTTAATCTGCTAACTGTTTCATACATCCATTAACCCATCCGTTCATCCATTTTGCCACCCCTAACTATCTCTATCTCTATCTCTATCTCTATCTCTATCTCTATCTCTTTGCATAAAGGATTGTGGTCTAGAGGTCATAGTTTTGGTCATATGACCAAAAAATCGACGGTTCAAACCCCCTGAATGCACCTAACGACATGTGTTTGGACTTGTCATTCTTTAAATAATAATAAAAAATCTCTATCTCCTTATGTTCAATCAGTAGATGCATGGTTGTGGACTTGTGGTGGTTCAGCAGCTTTAGTTCTCTGATATTCTTTATTTAAGTATTTCTAGCTGCATTGTGATCTCAACTTGAAATGGACTATGCGTCCCTCCAAATCGATCAGTGCAACCATGCAAAAGCTACACCTCCAAAGCATCGATCATATGGAGGAAACATTATTGATGTAGGAGTCTGACTATAATTTATTTAGGGTTTGTATTATCTGGTTTGAGTGATGTAGCTTTAAAATAAGCAACAAAATACCATTCAAAAGCCGATTATGAAGCGAAAAAGGCATGCATGACCCTTAATTAAATAAGGTCTTTTCTTATTACTAACTATGACACACTAAAACCTTAATCAATTAGTAAACAAATTAATTAAAGACACAAATTATTTATCAACAAAAAGGTACAACTATTTATTAATAATTAGATAAGGAAAAGTATAAGGTACAAAGTTAATTTTTTGTTACAATACAAACTAATCATAGTCCTTGATTTTGTGATTTGAATGGATGAGATTAAATCATGATTTTTGCAATTAGATATGTTTGTCCCTCCCAGAAGTAGGAACAATTAAACTTTTTCAAACCAGTAATATAGGCAGAAGTTGAATGTTTCGTTTGAAAAGATCATTGGAATTCCGAAAATTTTGAGAGCTGAAGAGAGTGAAGCTGGATCTTTGATTGGTTCCAACGGAAAAAATTAAAAAAATAATTAAGAAACATAAAAGTTACCTTTAAATTCTTTCATACATGTCTGTATCGATCGATGTACTACTACACTGTATAATTGACAAGTAAATACATTGTCTATTCGACTATTGTCTATCTACCTTGCAGTGCTCTTCTTATAATATATTCGTCACCTTCTGCAGGAGGCGTCGGCAAGCTCTTGAAATCGATCAGCTGAATTGTTCTTCTCTTATATTGCTGAAATATGTAAGAAATTAAATTTAAATGTTATGGTTTTATGTTTCCTGATCAACAAGTGTACCTACATTGAGGAACGAGTTGTAGTCCAGTGGTTGACATGTATACCGGACACCCAAAGGGTGCCGGGCTCGATTCCTCATCCCCACTAACACACTAACAATTGTAATCGAAAAAAAAAAACAAGTGTACCTACATTAGACAAAACAGAGCAACATTAACATATATACCTGAAGTAGTATATGATGAGTCATGAAGCTTTTGTGTTGCCTTATCAAGCTTGGTCTCGTCCAAGGCATTATGGCTTGTCTTGTGGCTCCATTCTCTGACTCCATCGTCATCGTGCAACTTTGTTTAGGCAGAGCTCCTCTGGTGGCCACATTATGTGAGTCAGTAATCGTGCAATCTAGTTTAGGCAGGGCTCGTCGTGTGGCTGATTCGGTCTTCGTGCAACCTGATTTTGCCAAGGCTAATTGTGTGCTGGTCACGTTGCATAAATGATCTGCAGCCTTCCTCGGCCGACCTTTGGTTGCTAAATTTCTCTTTAGATGACTGATATCAATTGACACGGGTATAAAGCTCCGGGCATAGTTAGCAGTTTTAGACCTCTTCTTCTTCTTAGTTGCTGTATTTGAAAAAAAGAAAGAAACAGTTAATTACTAAACCAAATAAATTTTTAGGAAACAGAGAAAAATAACTTTCTTTCACAGTAACAATCAAAATGATTATCTACAAAGACACTGCCAATTAGTACATTGATGAAAAGAAAGAGTTCATCATCACCAAACGGTCCAAACCAACAATAAAAGTTCCATTACCTGATGAATCCTCGGTATCTTGAATCTTTCTTTTAGGACAACATCTAACGAACACGATGGTCAATTTGCAGTCTTTAGTAACAGTTGTAACCGAGGATGAATCGTCATCTTGTTTTCCATCAGCAAGTGTGCAAGTGTTCCTAACTTCTGCTTCAAGAAAACAACCGAGTCATCTTGAAAACAATGGCTGAGTGATCAGTTTATAGAATCCGCTATAAATAACTTTGTTTACTTGATAAACAAAGATTCCTTAATAAGTTTCTTACTTTCTTGATGAGATTAAAATGGATCGTCGAGGAGGTTGAGTAGTATAAATAGCGTGTGGTTCAGCTCCATAATCAGAAAATATGGAACATGTCACAGTAAAAAAAAGAACAGCAAACTCAAGTTTAGACTAGCAACCAGAGCATAACTTCAAGTTGCAACAAGTCTCAACTGATAGTAACCAGATTAGCAAATGGGAGTCCCCGTCACAAGATAACTTATTCTCACGACTATTACGCGCTTCTTCACTGCCTTCTCTGTGCAGCAAATTCGCACATTTTTTTACATGCAGTAATGCAAATCAAGGTTGTATAATCCCGAATAGTTTAGTTTTCAGTGCTCCCTCAAAGACACTGATAATGGTCTTAGAGCCACTCTCCCAAACAACCAGAGAGATACTGACTAGCTCAAGGGAATGAGGAAACTGCGGATGGATTCAGGGGTACCAGAGAGGCGCATTCGAAGTGCTGGCACAGTAGGTCTTGAGTGTTGAAGTAATTGCCACACCCGAAGTAGTAGCTGTTCTGCCTTGGACCTGGTGGCTTCCTGCTGAACCACATGATGCTCTGAGCTCCACAATAGAAATGGCACTGAAGCTCAGGTGGAGGCATGTAATAATTTGGTGGAGCATACATGTTTTGGAGAGGTTGATTTTTTGGGACAGAGTCAGACTCCCAGGTCATAGAGTTCGTGATTGATAGTTTGAAGCCTATCTGCATGAAATAAGTAAGAAGACGGGCAGTGTTTTTTGCATCATCCAGTCCACAGTGCGCCCGACCTTGCCAAACCAAGCCAGCCATTTCCACAGCTTCCTTTAGGTTGCAACGGACATTGCCAAAGATTTGTCGGAAAGGAACCCTTAAGTTAATCCATCTACAAAAATGAAGAAAACAACCAATTAAACAACATAGGTTACAGAATAGCCTGCAGTTTGAGCCTTCAAGTTTGAAATCAATCACTGAAATTGCACGGAAAACAAACAGAATATTTGAGGCACATACTGGTTGAAATATGTTGGCTTGAGAATCTTCTTGAATTGACATTCAGATTCCAACATTATCCGACAGTCCCAGTTTGACCAGGTTACCACAGCAAACTTTGAGTTCTTGATGCCAAGCTGCTGAAGCCACTCATCATGCATTGACAGTGCTTCACTGAGGGTCACACCTTTGTCCACCTGAAATCAACCATAAGTGGTGAGACTTTAGCCGAAAGCCGGCTCAAACACGAGTAATGCGATAAAATATGACCGACAGTGATATGACACGTCAACCTGAATAATGCAAGATCAATATAACAGCAGCAAACATTATGCCTGTTTTAACTGGAAGGTGGTAATATCTAAGTTTATGCAAAAAAGTGTAAACACATCATCTCAAAATCCCTATACTACCTCCTCTCAAAATTCCCAATTAAATGATCTTACACAATGAATCACCATTTCATTTTTTTTTCTGTCATTAGCTACTACTTTCCAAATCCTGGCTGCTTGCATGTATTCAGTGACTGCAGTTACTGTACCACGTAAAAACTTCTTCCTCTGAACTTCAAATGTATTCATGAATAAACCTTTTTTGGTAGATACCTTTCAATTAATTTTCAAATTCCAAATGGCACTACTTCATATAAGTGAATGCTTGTCTAGGTAAATCTTTATATCATTTGAATATGGGAGTAGAATCTAAAACTTTTATAGAGCTGAAAATTAAATCAACCTGAGTTTGCTGAATCCCAGTTAAGTCTTTGCAGAAATCTGTTAGATGCTTATTGCAAGTTGGTCTCACATATGTCTGAAAGTGAGCCTCCAGTTGACCTGTCATGCCATTGACAATTACAGAGGGAAACTCAATGATCTCTTGTGGGTGCGGTATTTGATCTTTGTCACAGGTAGCCTCAAAATCTATTACCACAAAATACTGAAATTCTTGGAACTGAGCTTCATATGGGTAGGCATAACCAAACGCGTCGAATGGAATAGCCGGAACACCTTGAAAGCGATTATCCACATAAGGATAAAACTGACCCCCAAAAGTGTTAACCGGCAGGGTTTGTACCTTTTGGACATTAGGAGCGGCAGACAAAGACCTTGAGCTACAGTCTGGTTTGTACACTGATTTCTTGTAGATCTCAGCTGAAGGTTTCTGAAACTCAATAATAGATCCATTTCCTTTCACAGGCTCACTTGTTTTATAGGCTCTAGCCACATCTTTAGGCTTCATAATATCTTTCCCAACTGATTTATTGTGTTGCAAGTTGCAGGGGAATCCCTTGCCATGGGGGCTTTTAGATGGCGCATAACGCCCCTGCATAGGTTCTGCAAAATAAGTGTTTGTAAGAATCACAATGCAATATAATCAATAACGACCACAGAAGACAGCAAGAGGAGCTATAAAAGGTCTTGAACAAGCTAAATTATTTATTAAGATAGTCATCTGTCTGACAGAAAAATGACTTCCATTAACTAATGAAATTCGTCAATTGTCAGAAGTATTTCTAATCTGATCATCGTCATAAAAAAAGTAAGCCTAGGTAGAAATTAAAATGAATAAAAGATTTTCAGAATAAGATAGAAATAGAACTGACTTTGAAATCATGCAAGTTGCCATCCTATAAAAAAATCACGCAGGTAACCTGTTTGCAACGTATGCTTACAGCAATGAAGGTGAAAGTATTCAAGTTATCTCAAAACCAAAGGGCCATATCACACAGTGACCATTGTCTGAGTTCATTATGATAAATAATGTGTAACATATGACAAGCAATCTGGTGATTGAGGCTCTAGAAAGGCAAAGGTCCCACATTTAAAAATTCAATAAATTAACTAACAGGTCTCAGCTCAGTTGGTTCCTAACATCCTCCTTATATGCCTGACTTCAAGAATCATAGATTCTTTGTTGCACAAATTTACAAAAATTGAACCCATAAAGCACAGCTCAAACTACATACAACAAACCCAGTAACTCAAAAGTTTCATGTAACTCACAACAATCATCTGAACCGCAACACCTTTTTACACGCCTTCCTAACCCAAATCACACGAAATCCCTGCTCCACAGCACAACAATTGAACACCACAGCAAAATGTAACCTACGAAAGAAGACACCAAACCAAACCTTGGTCTAAAAATTCGAACCCGCCGCAAAATCTAGCGCCCCTGACACAACTCGCGAACACTAAACCGCCTAAAGCAACACCGGACCAACTCGAATTGCGCGATATAAAACGCCGAATGTAAAACTAGGGATTGTAACCGATCAAAAGGTTAGAATTTTTAAAATAAAAATCGGAAAAATTAGAAAACTAACTTTTAGTTTCCAATGTAGCCATGATCAGGAAAACAGTTCCGATTTCGGAGCAGGTACATCGATCTCCGTCGCCGAAGATTACCTGCGGGGAATTCAACACCAACAGCCGACTGATGTTACTCAGCGAGCGGAAGCAGAAGATGATTTTTATATATATATTTTTTATATTGAAATAAAATCGCTAGTATAAACTATAAATTACCTGCTGCTGATTTTTCTAATTTCCTGTGACTTGAGAAAATTTGGAAACTGAGAAACAAACTTATATTTATACCCATAGGGGAGCATTCGGTTGGGCCAGAGTTAGTAGAGTGAGGTAGTGAGGCACGTTGTGAGTCATTCATTTTGATGATGTGACAGAGAATAGTGATGTGGTAAGGAATAATTTTTTGTTTTTTGCTTTTGATGAAATGAATGTGACGACTAAGATGAGTGACTGAGATGGTACCTCACTGGCTCACACTCAGAGGTGTCTCATTTGAATGCTCCTCTATATCCACATATAGAAAGTAAGAGGATGTCGATATTACAGATTTCCCCCTTAGGTTTAGATTTCTTCAAATACACCCACTATGTCTATATTACAGATTTCCCCCATTAGGTTTAGATTTCTTCAAATACACCCACTAAGTCTGAATGTGATAAATAGTTCATAAAGTTGTTGAATAATAAGTTGATTTCCATCGCTTTATAAAGAAAAAGAATACATTTTTAAAAGATATAAATATAAATATAAATATAAATATAAATGGATGATAAAGAGAAGTAATTTGGCATAATGCCACATTTTTAGAAAATTGTTCAGAAACATTGTATTTTATAAAATAAAATAAAAATAGAGCAAATTTGTTAAGGAATACATTTTCCAATTAAAATTTTAAAATAAAAAGTACAAGCGAATTTTGATAGAGATATTAGTTATGAGGTTGAGTTCTGGTCATAACCAATTGTTTTCGTCAGAAAAAAGAATTTTTAATATCCGTTGATCTGATAATCTCAATCGTTTAGATTATCGAAGATTAATTCAAATTAAAGAGTCAAAAATAAAATAGAAAATTCCAACATTCATAAATTTTTGAGCTCTACAAATACACATTCATAGTGTCATATTTTGATATACGTTTAAATAATTTTATTAGTCAATTGGTAAAATTATATGGGTATGGGAGTGGGGTGATGAACTTTTATTGGTTAGTCATGAGTGGGGTGTCCATGACCAAATTGGTCATGAGTTATGACTAGATGAGAGAGAAAGTAGATGATCATTAGTGATTTTATTTGCTAGGGGAGCGCTCGGCTGAGAACCCCTAAAACTTCGAGAATCTGGACCTCAAATCTCACAATTGGACCAAGTTGCATCTTTGAATGTGAAGGTGACACATGTCCCACTAACTTTTTTCTTTCATTATGCAGTTTCGAGCATGCATATTGCCTAGATGCATTTTAAGCTTTCAGAAACTGTACTTAGGCAAAAAATGATGCATTTTCAAAAGTGCATAACGAAGACGAAACTGCATAACGAAAGGGTTCTCATTTGATAACGCTGATTTTAAAAAGAATGAGAGGTTGGTGTGGCAAAATATAAATTTTATAGTAAACTAGGCCAAACAAGCAAGCAAAACAACATCCAACATAAAACAACAATGGACAACAAAGGTACAAATCAATTAGGGGTGGGCAAAAACCGCTCCGGATTTAAAAACCACCTGCACCACACCGCAAAAGTGTGTTTGGTTAACTGCACCGCTTATAATTAACCAAACCCAATTTGTTAAAAATCACACCGCAACCGAATATAGCGGTGCGGGCGATTCCATATATCAAACCACCCGCTTTAAATCGCAACACACCGCATATATAAATAAATAATAAAAGAAATTTAAAGTTATTAAAAAAATACTTTAAGCCCACACCCAATTTAAAACTAAGTCGTAATAAAAATATCACAAGTACAAATTTGATTTCGGTCGTTGCTCGTTCCATTGTTCGTTCTTCGGTACAACATATCTTTGTCTTCCCCAAATGACCAAGCCACAAGAGTCTCGATCGTTATCAGTTTGGTCTTATCTTCGTTCTTGAATTATGGAATCCGTAAGTATTTTAGTTCAAAAATTAATTGGATTTTGGTTGCCTCTATGTTGTTGTTGTTGTTTAGAGATTTGATAATCCTCTATTCTAGTTTACTTCCAGATATTAATGGTTTTCTCTAAATTCAATTATGAACTCAACTGATTTGAAATAAAAAGGCAAAGTCTCTCCTGTGCGATTTAGACTTTTTTTTGTAAACTTTGAAAATTGGTTTTTAAACCAAACCACACCAAATAAAGTGGTACGGTGCGTATTTGGTTTTAACGTTTCTATTGTGGTTTGAAAATTTTACAAATCAGTTAATGTGGTGCGGTTGCGGGTTTATTCTTAAACCGCCCAAACCACACCGCGCCCACCCCTACAAATCATACTAAATCCTGTTCATATAAAAACTTCAAACCCATGGGACAAGCATCCTTAAGTTTCCAACACCAGCGCTCTTCAACATCTTTCCTAGCAAGTGCATCCGCGAATGCATTAGCGGCTTAGCCTCCCGTCTTATATGTCGAATGGTCCTGTCCGCTTCTCCCTTTCTAAGTTGTAAGCAATTGTTGATCCAATTCTCATTCCAATTCAACTCCATTCTTCCCAGCTCTAAAGTTGTAAACACTTCAGCCAAATCGGTCTCAAAAATCACTCTCCTAAGCTTCAACTTTTTTGCATCCTCCATACATCTTAAAAGGGCCAAACCTTCTGCTTCAGAGCTGCATCGCAGATC
Organism: Rhodiola kirilowii; assembly: GCA_033675215.1. Taxonomy (NCBI): domain Eukaryota; kingdom Viridiplantae; phylum Streptophyta; class Magnoliopsida; order Saxifragales; family Crassulaceae; genus Rhodiola; species Rhodiola kirilowii. Next base: position 38,258,245 of record CM066198.1, read on the forward strand.
GTTCATACAATATGCTGAAATCAATAAAACAATTCCCGAGTCATTTCTCGCAACCCATCCAATACCTGCTCTCTTTTCATGATCCTTCGCCTTCCAGGACCCATCAGCATCAAACTTCACCACGCCTTGAGTCGGAGATACCCATTTAAACGAATCTTGTTGAATATAAAAATTGTGTACTCTAGCTTTTTCAAATTAAATGTTCATTTTTTCTTTTACGAAATTATTTAAACAAGTTCACTAATTAATCAAGGTAAAAATTAACAAAAAAATGAATATTTTACCGTTTTATTTAATGTATATTATTATAAGTTGATATATGCATTTAAAATAATTTTAGTAATTTTATTAAATTTAGACACATTTTAAAAAATATATAATTGTACTAACACTAATTTTCAAAAAATATATACAAATGAACAGTGTCACATAATTTGAAACGGTACTCTTTTCAGATTTTTTTTTTGAATTAATTTTGGTTCAAAGGTTGTCTATAAAAGTGAAAAGAAATATGGAACATTTGATTTTTATGTCTAAATAGAATGAACAAAAATGCATAAAAAGTTTCTTATAAAAAAAAACCAATGCATAAAAAGTTTATGAATTACTTGTTTTTCTTTGAAATACAAAAACAAGTAAATATTTTCCTTGCATCAAAAACATAATCTCGTTACTCCACAACCAAACGGCGTCGTGTTTGGTTGTTCTCGAGTTAGCGAGGCCAACGCAACGCGGAGTTCAACTATGGGCATTCGAGCCGGTTTGGATTAAGGGTTTTCAATTTCATCAGAAGCCCTGATCGATCGATTGAATCGGAGGAAGAAGAAAATGTCGTTCATCGTCCGAGCTGTGAAGGTGCCGCCGAACTCAGCATCGCTGGAGGAGGCGAGAGCACGGACGTTCGATTTCTTCAGGACGGCTTGTAGATCCATGCCTAGGATCATGGAGATTTACAACTTGCACGATGTCGCTACCATCGCCCAGCTCCGCTCATCCGTCGCGTCTCAGATCCGAAACAACGCTAACGTCTCGAATCCCAAGGTTTTCTCTTCAATTTCCTATCTGTTACCTATTTGATTATGCCGGAGGGGTGATTTGACAGTGATGGAGTTTATGCTATGCTGCAATATCTGCTGCTTTATCTCGTCAGTTAGGGTTATGGTAGAAACTGATTTAAGTGTTTACTTGGACTGTTTGGTTGGGTTTATTGGCTGAAGTCAAAGAATGATGCATCCAGTATAAGCTGTATAATCAATTTCTTCTAGTTAGTTTTGAACTTTTGGGGTCTCTTTTGGTTCGGATTCATTAGATTGTAGGCACTCATTGATTCGAGGAGTTTAGACTCTAACCTTTGATCTTCTTGTTGGATGCATTAAGCTAGATTATTGTGCGAGATGCGTTGCTTGGTCTGTGCTTGCAAAGGTTTTTTTCCCTACTTTATGGTGGAAGTGTATAGGAAATAGTGTTTATGTTTTTTTACGAGCATTAGAATCTGAGCTTGCCAGCTGTACTAGTTAATTAGCCTTTTTAATCACTGATGACTGAAATGTGAACGCATGTGTATATGATTCTATTGGGCTTGTAAAATATACATAAACACTGATGATAATTTGATTTTTTTTTTATACCTTCTGCTTTGTTTCACATTCTTGTATGTTTTGCTGTCCGATGGTCGATTAGGGAAATTAATACTAGATACAATAAAGTTAACAATAAAATTTGTCTAGAAGGGAGATCATTTGTCTCTGTGTTTGATGAGGCAAATACATGTAGCATTCATGCTTTCCCGTATTTGTTTGATATTAAGTGAACGGATTTTTCGTCTGTACTGATTGTGTGTGATTGAATGGCTTTCTTTTATGATGTATGCTAAATAAGCTTTACCGTGGTGTTTGCACCATATGTAAATCACTACCGTGGTGTTCATATTATTACTCAATGGTATTAACATTCCTTCTTTCCAAAAGCACAACTGCATTTTTTGGCTACCTTACTGGTGGAGCTCATAAATTTGGATGTTAATGTACTCATCTCTTGCGAGTCAAAAACTTCATATCAGTAAAAATTTCTTAAACCGTTTTTAATTGTCCATACCATTTACCTTAAGATGTACTAGTTGAGCCTTCTACAATGGACTGGTACTTGTAGCTTCTCTCCTGTTGGAGCGTATTATATTTTTAATAAAAGCTTGAAGAAAAGGGAATTGTTGTATCGAATATGAAAGTGGTCTCTCGGATGACTAGTTCGAGTGAAAGTTGATGTCATTTTAATTTGCTGTAAAAATTTTCTATGTTTGATTGTATTCAAATGCTACACTGTGTACTCCAGGATAGATCAAACATATAGAGGGCATAGGAAAATGTGAATAAAAACTAGAGCCATAGTGAACAAACGTCATGGCCCATCGCCATGTATGCATGTTTGCTTAACATCCATGTTACCCATTATTGCATAGCCAGAAGTAAGTTTATCATTTCATAGTTACTATTGAATTAGTTGAGTCTGGGTAAGTTATATGATTTATAATATAAAGAATAATATAGTTTTCGTTCTGCGAGTACAAAGCACTGAATTTATGTGGGTAACCAGTTCTGTTCATGGTGGTGCATTTGATTTGTCTTTGTATTTATCTTCTTTATTATTTATTGTTCTCTGTTCCTGTCTATTATATTTCCCTTACTGTTGATACTATTGTTCCTGTCAAGTATTTCTCTCGTACTGGAATTTTGACTTTTGCAATGGAAGCAATAAAGAAGTGTTGAGCTTGGAATCAGTTGCATAACATTCGACCATGGTTCTTTTACTGCTTTTTAACTAAAGATTGTAAATTCCAATACGGCAGGTCATTGACATGCTTCTCTTCAAGGGCATGGAAGAGCTTGGCAACATTGTGGAGCACGCAAAGCAGCGGCATCACATCATTGGCCAGTATGTGGTCGGCCAACACGGTCTGGTGCAGGACTCAGGAGCGAAGGATCAAGGATTATCCAATTTCCTCAAATCCTTCTACAAGAGCAACTACAACTAAATCTCCCTTCCACCTTGCCCACGCTCATCCTTTCCGAATCACTGTACTTGTTTCAATAAACTCAGAAACTCCCATTGACTCATCTGTACAACTGCTTTAAATTCCTTGCAATAATGTTAACAAATATATATCACTTCAATATGAACGATTAATATGTTAATCAGATTTTCAGAATAGCCATTCAGAGACAACAATCTTTTTTTACTTTTATTCATCAGAACACTTGAAAAGGTTTTGCAGATGACAACAAGTGCATAATTGAGTTTGAAACGACAACAGGAAGCTAGAGCCTTAGAGTGAGGTCAAGCTCACCACCATCTTCATCCACATTGTTAACATTAACCCCTTGACCCATCGGCACCATCCCAGGCTGCAGCATGAGTGGCTGGACATAAGAAGGCTCCGGCTGGAAGGCATATTCAAGTGAAGGATGCAAAGGCCTCACAGGAAAGTAAGCAGTATCATCCTCAGTGGCCCAGACATACCCCTCATATGGAACGTACCGAACCCTCCTCCTCACCGCCTCCACAGCTTGCATCTGCTGCTGAGCCCTCTCTTTGCGATGGATGTTCGAGTGCCCACCCAATGACTGCCTGGTCGGATAGTCCAACCCGCAGAACTTGCACCGGTACATAGTTCCCGGGTTTGCATTGTCATTGGTTGCTCCTTGTAGTTCCATTGAAGAGAAACAACTACAAGTTCTTCATAAGCTAGTCGGTTCATGTTAACTTATATACTGATACTGAGTCAAAGATGAAATTCTTGCAATGAAAAAGTTTCCTTCAGAACTGGGGGAAGTCATTTGATTAGTTTCAGACCATTGAAACATGGATTTAGAGAAAGTAATTATGTTTGTTTGACTGTAAACCCAAAATCTGGAATTCAGCGGAATTTTATCAAGTAAACTTCAAATCCCTGGGAATGTAAATTAAGATAGATTTTCCACTTTGGACATCATTCTCTTATATCATTGGTACATTACAATACATACATATAATTTTGGGATGTTATCATTATTGATAGTTCTTTGTGACCGTTTTAAATTTAAGTTATAAACTATTATTTCCTTTTAACAATTATTTTCAACAATTGAAACTCCTTGCTTTGAACAATGGACACTATTAAAAAATTATGTATTTTTGTTAATATGATGTCCGCAACTATAATATTCGTCATGTTTAAAAAAAAGGTAAGAAACTATCCAATTTCCCAACAAAAAAGATGTTCTTCGTTTCTTAGAGCATCCCCATGATTTTTTTCAATCATAAGAATAAATCATCAAAAATTATTAAAAAAGCATGTTTCCCCATCATGATTTTTTTTATCATAAAATTGATCATGGGATGACCAAACACAAAAAAAGTCCCAAGATGACCAAATTTTTTTTTTGGTAATGAGAAGCAACCAATCAGAACATGCCACATGCACTGTTTTAAAACTTTTTCAGATTAAATTCATAACTCGTAACACATTTATCTTGACAATTAAAGAGTCAAAAATAAAATAGAAAATATCAACACTCATAATTTTATGAGCTCTACAAATAGAAATCCATATTGTTATATTTTGATATATGTTTAAATAATTTTAGTTTTCCATTGATAAAGTTATATGGGTATGGGAGAGGGATGATGAACTTTTTTTTGATTGGTCATGAGTGGGGTGTATATGACCAAATTGGTCATGAGCCATGACTAAATGAGATGGATGACATGTTTTTTTTGTCATGGTGGGATGATCTTATAGAGCAATTATTTTAGCGGTTTTTGTTGTTGTCTCAGCAGTATGGAAAGCCAACAATATGTCTACCAGAAGTAGCTGAATAAATTATAATTTCACTCCAAAAGGTACTTTTGTTTTCCAGCTTCTAGCATTCAGGATGTCACCAGTTTATTGACCTATCTAACCCATTTTCAAACTCATATCACCAATATAACCCATTTGAAACTCAAATAACCAATCTACCCCATTTTTTTACAATCTCGGTTTTCCAGGTACCGGTACTGTTATTCCCAGTTTTCCCTCTACCGGTACTCTTTGAAAATGGAGACGTGGCTCGGTTTGGAGCCTACATGGACAAAAAGGTGTTAAGTGGCATCCATGTGGATTCCCGGTTTCTCAAGAACCGGTATCATTGAAAGTAAAAATGAGGGTTTCGTCTTCTTCTTCATTTCGCCGATCTCTCATTCCAAAACTCCCCTCCGCCGACCGTCGCTCCTGCCGCCGCGCCGCCCGTCGCCGTTGTTCCCGGTTCGCCATAAACCGGTAATAACTTGAATTGTATTGTTAGTTGTTAATTTGAGAGTTAATTGTTAGTTGTTAATATAGGTTATGGTTTTAAAGAATAGGGTTTGGTTAATTGTTGATTTTGATTGTTAAGTGTTGTTTTTTATTTTCAATTGTTGATTTCAATACTCGAATTTGATTGAATTGTTTGTTTTAATAGTAGATTTCGATTGGTAATCGTTGGATTTGTTTATTGATGAAATTGGTGATGAAATGGTGTAATTGTTGAACTTGTGTTGATATTGATTTTTTTTAAATTAGAATTGGTGAAATAATTATGAAATTTTGATTTTTGTGTTGTAGCTATGAACTCACACAGACCCTCATTTTCACAAAGACCATCGCAAGCTATATTGCATCCGAATATGGATGCGGATGACATAATTCATTCTGGTCCGATTAATGACTCAGTCCTTAGTCAGCAGCTTACTCATCGTACCCAGGCGATTTGGAACCCACATGTTAGTATGTTAGATTATGTTAATTAACATTCATAATTGAACTTGTTACTAATGTTGAATTATATTGTTGTTTCACAGTTAGATCCGAAAGGGAAGGCCAATGTACCCCTTAAGGTTCATAAAGGGGGTGCATTGACCCTTAATGCTCGCATACGGCCTTATGTGGTAGCTGCTAGATTTTTTCCGTGGACTCAGGTGTGCGATGTGAAGGTTGATCCATCGCTATTGACAGCTTTGGTCGAGAGGTGGAAGCCAGAAACTCACACATTTCATTTTAATGATGGTGAGGCGACAATCACATTACAGGACATGTCACTTCTTACCGGGCCGCCTATAGATGGAGCGCCTGTGACGGGCAAGTCGCAGTTGAAATTTGAGGAGGTTTGTGTGAGATTACTAGGGGTATACCCGGATTGTGAAAATAAATCGCCTGCTATGGCGAAGAGAAGTTGGTTTACGAACCATTTGGAGGAGATTCCTGCTGATGCAAATGAGGAGACGTTGAAGAAATACACTAGGGCGTATCTCCTCACTTTGATAGGATCCACATTGTTTTCTGACAAGAGCGGTAAGACGATTCCGCTATACTTTCTTCCATTGCTAGAGGATCTCGATAGGGTCTGCAATTATAGTTGGGGAAGTGCTGTGTTGGCGTATCTGTATACTAACATGTGTAGTGCATGTACGATCGGACACAGTCACTTGGCCGGGGCGCCCTTGATTATTCAATTGTGGTCCTAGGAGAGACTCTCTCGGATCGGTGTGCCTACGATCACACTTCCAGTCGTGGTACCGCCACCGGAAGTGGCTTTTGATCCAGCTTTGAGAGAAGCGTGGTCATACTTGTAAGTGTTTATGTTTAAAAATTATATTTTATAAATTATTTTACTTTTACTGCTATTTAACTGTTAATTCATTTTTATGTGCAGGAAATGGATGGGAGCCAAAAGTCGGAGGAAACATTTCTCCGTCGTTGTTGTACGGGCTCTGATAATGCTTCACGAAATAAGCAGATGTCTGCTTAAACGTTAATATAACCAGTGAAGAAATTGGCAAATCATGACCATTCTTCAGAATTTTGTTCAAACACTCTGAAGCATTCGTAGAATCCACCGTGATCGAACGCCTGTGTCCATAGTTCTACATCCATATCTTCCAACCATTTGCGAGCAAGTGGCTTATCATGCAATAGTTGTAAGAGCTCTGCAAACTTCTTCTTGAACTTCAACTCCTTCGCATACGCCAAGTTTAGCTTTCAAAACGTCATCTTTTACCTTCGTCATGAAATTGCTTTGCAAGTGACGAACGCATACACGATGGTATGCCTTAGGGTCATGCCATTCGGGTTCACACATGGCTGCCAATATTCCATTGTGCCTGTCAGTAACAACGCACAGTCCCTCTCGTTGGGTCACTCCTTACTGGATACAAGACATGAACCACTTCCAGCTGGAAGTGTTCTCGCTCTCCACAAGCGCAAAGGCTAATGTCAGTATGTGATTGTTCGCGTCTAACCCGATTGCAGCCAATAATTTTGCATTGTACTTCCCGTACATGTGCGTGCCGCCAATAGATAATATGGGACGACAGTGATTGAATGCATGGATGCATTTGGAAAAACCCAAAAAAATACGATTTACCGGCATGGTACCATCATCGGGTGGTGTGACATCCCACTTAACAAAATTGCTATTGTTGTTGGAATCCTGTAAAGCCTGCATCAAATGTGGCACTCTGTTGAATGATTCGTCTCATTTGCCGAACAAATAGACCAACGCTTTCTGTTGTGCTTTTCATGCCTTCCAGTAATTGATTTCATACTCATAATCTCGCTGAATTAAATTCCGTATCTGTCCGGTGGAGAACCTCGTTTTTGCATTCGTCACATTCCACATCTCCCTTGCTATGAAATGCGCGTTCAAGTGGATGTTACTTTGTAGGATGCTGTTGTTATGGCATATGTGGTCCCCTCTGTACTTGCGGACCGTCCAGTAACTTGTTCGTTGCATCACCACCACTCGAAGGTGCCACAGACATACTTCTTCACCCTTTCGACATTCTAAAACCAGTTTCGTACTGTCTGACTTTCTTATCCTATACTCCACCCGATTAAGAATTGAGTATCTCTGCACAGCAAGCATGACATCATCTTTTTCATAAATAGTACTACCCTTTTGAAGATCCGGGGAGTGAGGATGGTGGACCCTCACATTCTCATCTGATGGTTGATATATTTCCCATGTCGAGATATCGGTGAAACTCGAATGATCCCAGACAATCCGATCTTGAATTATTTCTGTATCGGGATTTTCATCGGTAACATTATATACAAATTCTGCATCTCATCACGGTCATACTCGTCTGTTATTGGATTATTTAATGTTGCCAATGTGGACATATACACGTCCTCAGAATCATCACTCATGTTAGAAATGGTAAGAATTGAAAAGAGATGATTGAATTGAATAGAGATGATTGAAATGAAGAGAGATGATTGAATTGTGTGTTGAAAATGAAGAAAGCGAAGCTCATTTTATAGTTGAATCATCCCGGTTTCCCGGGAACCGGGATCATTATATAATCGGTTTCCCGGAAACCGGGAACATGGTAATTCCGGTGGACCGACAACCGGGATCGTGTCGTCTAGTCACTTCCCAACCGGGTCCGTCATCTCTGAAAAGCCTGTTACTTTGAATTTTTTGTTGCAAATGGTACCGGTTTCTCCCAAACCGGCATCATTTTAGTTTAGTCACATCCCAACTAAGTCTGTGATGCCCCGACCAGGTCTGAAAATCCTATTGGCTTAATCTCGGTGCCGCTCAAACCGGGACTACAATATTCCCGGTTGCTGAGAAACTGGAAATCCACCTAGATGCCAGTACTTCACAACTTTTGGTCTACGTAGGCCCTAAACCGAGACACGTCTCGATTTTCTAATATTCCCGGTAGGGGGAAACCGGGAATAACAGTACTGGTACCCGAAAAACTGGAATTGTAAAAAAGGGTTGATTGATTATTTGAGTTTGAAATGGATTACATTGGTGATATGAGTTTGAAAATTGATTAGATTGGTCAATAAACCGATGTCACACTGTATATGTACCAAAACGTAACTCTTCAGGTGTGTTCCTACTACACTACCCCTCTAGGCTCGAATAGTTCATCTCCTATCCGTCGCTACATAGTTATATTCTAAAGACACAGGAACAGTACTGATATGGAGTATTACCGATGGGGGGTGCTCAAATGTTATAAGCTCTTAGAGTGTTATCTGTTATGTGTTATCTTGAATATGACTGGTTGAATGTGTAGGAATAGTGCAGGAATATTATTTGTTTTTTACTGTTTACTTTTTGAATAGTGCATGATTTTGATAGTGGGACATGTGACGCATCCACAAAGCACGGGAGGTTTGGATGTGTGGCTAAGATTGAAGTAACACATAACACTCTAAGGAGGAGGTAACATTTGAGCGCTCCTCTATTACCGATTACCTATCTTTGGAATTTATCATCTTCTCATATATACCATATAGAGAGAGAGAGAAACCATTCACCAGCGCGTCCAAGCATGTCTGCAATTCTATTTTGCTTCTGTCTGACTTGTGAGAGTGGTAGCCGAATTCGAACCGTACCCCTCATGTTGTTCTACTCTGGCCATGAATCTAGCTCTCCTTTTCCCCTCTTAATATACATGACATCACGCAATGCGTCAGCCAGGCCAACATAGACGAAAAGGAGAATATATATGAATTATCCAGCGATGAGTCAGACAGCCATCCTCGTACACAGCTGCTGATGGTGAAGCCGACCAAATCCGGCCGACATCTCAATCACAATTAAACCATGTTAGTGATTTTCAGGTTTTCATGCGACCGCATGATAATCATGCGAACGCATGAGAATATCATGCGACCGCATGAGAATCATGCGACCGCATGAGAATCATGCGAACGCATGAGAATATCATGCGACCGCATGAGAATATCATGCGACCGCATGAGAATATCATGCGACCGCATGAGATTCTCATGCCTCGGGTTGGGTCATGCGACCGCTCATGCGAACGCATGAGATTTCTATGCGACTGCTCAAGGTCATGCGACCGCATGAAATAATTCATGCGACCGCATGAAATAAGGCAAAAGATGCAACGTTTCATGGAGCATGCGAACGCATGCCATGGAGCATGCGAACGCATGAATGCAACAGATGTGTCTGTTCAGTCAATAGTCTATAAATTGAGATTGTTTTCTCAATTATGGGACACGAAATTGTGCTGTGCAATTGCTAGAAACATCAAATCCTTTCACTTGATTTACAACACACCCAAACCCTAGTTTTGCTTTGTTTTATCGCCTAAAAACAAAGTGTTCTTCAATTTGGATTGAATCCCACATTCACATTTCCTGTAAACCCAAGGCAAAGAGTAGGGAGGAAATATTGAATTCGGACAGCGACTACGTGGTCCAAATTTGATATCCAAGGCACTATTCAACTTTCACACAAGGAAAAGCTGCAAAGAAGACGACGTTTTCTCACTACCATTGAAGGTCCTACTCAAACCGTTGCTGGAAGTGAAGCAAAAGACAACCCAGCAACTACAAACGAATTCAATAGTATTCTGCAAATCAATGACGAGCGTGAGAGAAATGATGTCGCAATTCCAAAAATTGGACAAGTTTGAAGGAACCGATTTTCGACGTTGGAGGAAGAAGATGCACTTTCTGTTAACACATCTCAAGGTGGTGTACGTGCTGTCCACGCCATGCCCTGAAGTTGGAGACAACGCAGCAGTAGGAGCATTCCGTGAAAGAAGCAAATGGGAGAACGACGACTACATCGCAAGAGGACACATCCTCAACGGTATGATCGATCCTCTTTTCGATTTATATCAAAATGTAGAATCTGCAAAAGAGTTATGGGATACTCTTGAAGCTAAGTATATGGCTGAGGACGCTTCAAGCGTGAAATTCCTTGTTAGTAATTTCAACAATTACAAGATGGTGGACTCTCGTCCGGTGATGGAACAACTCCATGAGATACAACGTATCTTGGGGCAATTTGCTCAATCAAATCTGAAAATGGATGAGGCCATCTCGGTGTCAAGTATCATTGACAAACTACCACCGGCATGGAAAGACTTCCGCCGTTATTTGAAGCACAAGAAGGAAGACATTAGTCTTGTGGAACTCACAAAAGAGTTGCGTATGGAGGAGGATCTTCGTATGCGTGAAAATGATGCTATGGAAGTGGATACAACCTTGCCTAAGGTAAATGTATTGGAGACAAACACTCAAAAAGGGAACAAAAACAAAGGAAAGAAAAGGCCAAGTGAGTATGTTAGCAAAGGACCTAACAAGAAGAGGCATGTGACAAAAGAAAAAGTTTGTTGGACGTGTGGAAAAGCGGGGCACTTCAAGCGTGACTGCCGCGTAGGAAAGGGGAAGAGCGAGAAGGCTCAAGACAAGGCTGTTGGTAATAAAAACCAAGAGCAGAAATCTCAAGGTCAAAATTTGATAATTTCAGATTTGAAAAATAGAAAAGATACATACTCTAAAGTAGATTATGTTTCTGATTTTTCTGAAATTTTAATTATGCAGGATGATGAGATTTCATGGTGGGTTGACTCCGGTGCTACGGCACATGTATGTAGAGACAAAGGATTATTCAAGTCATTTGCCGCTACAAGTGAAGAAAGAGTTCTTCACATGGGTGACGAGTCAACTGCCCCCATCCTTGGACTAGGCCGTGTAGAATTAGAATTCTCAAGTGGAAAAACTATTGTTTTGTGTAATGTTTTGTATGTACCAAATATTAGAAAAAATATTGTGTCGGGTACTGTTTTGAATAAACAAGGTTATCGGCAAGTATATGAAGCCGATAACTATGTGTTGTCTAAAGGTGGTATTTTTGTTGGCAAAGGTTACTTATGTAATGGAATGTTTAAGTTAAGTATCAATAAAAGTATTTGTTCTATTTATATGAATTATGAGCATGATTTTCCTAATCAATATACAAATTCACATGTTAACATATCTAGACTATGGCATGCACGTTTAGGACATGTTCATTATAAAAGATTACATAATATGTCAAAGCATGATTTAATTCCCTCATTTGACATGAACATTGATAAATGTAGAACTTGTATGCTTACTAAAATTACTAGGCAACCATTTTATAATGTCACTAGAGAAAGTAAAATACTCGATTTAATACATAGTGATTTATGTGATTTTCATGCATCACCATCTCTAGGAAATAAAAAATATATAGTCACATATATTGATGATTTTTCTAGATTTTGCTATGTATATTTATTGCATTCAAAAGATGAAGCTCTTGATAAATTTCAGATTTATAAGAATGAAGTTGAACTTCAAAAGGGAATTTCTATTAAGAAATTGCGCACCGATAGAGGTGGGGAATACTATAATCCAAGTTATTTCCAAAGTGTGGGTATCATTCATGAAACCACAGCTCCTTACACACCACAACAAAATGGTATATCCGAAAGGAAAAACAGAGTTTTAAAAGAAATGGTTAATGTCATGCTTTCTTACTCGGGTCTAAATGACGGATTTTGGGGTGAAGCAATGCTAACAGCTTGCTACTTACTGAATAGGGTTCCTAATAGTATTAGTAACCTTACTCCTTATGAAATTTGGCATCAAAAGAAGCCAAATTTAACACATGTTAGAGTTTGGGGTTGTAGAGCAGTGGTAAGATTACCATTACCTAAGATAAAAACTTTAGGAGAAAAGGGAGTTGAATGCATATTCATAGGATATGCTCAACACTCTTTGGCTTATAGATTCTATGTTATAGAACCTAACAAGCAAGTACCAATTCATACTATTATTGAATCAAGAGATGCTATATTTGATGAAAAGAGATTTTCATCAATTAGCTTGCCTAAAGATTTGACTCTAGAACCAAGTTTAGTTCAAGAGTCAAGTGAACCACAAATTTCAGCAACTAGGAGGAGTAAAAGAGCTAGGAAAGAAACATCATTTGGAAATGATTTTCAAATGTACCTAGTGGAAGGAACTCGGGAAGACATTGGCTTGCAATATTTATATTGCCATATCATGGAGGATGATCCAAAGACCTATGATGAAGCAATGAAATCCCAAGATGTATCATTTTGGAAAGAAGCCATTAATGATGAAATGGACTCTATAGTGGGAAATAACACTTGGATTTTGGTTGACTTACCACAAGGTCATAAAGCGTTAGGGAATAAATGGATCTTCAGGAAGAAGACGAAAGTAGATGGAACCATTGATAAATTTAAAGCAAGATTGGTGATTCAAGGCTTTAGACAAAAATTTGGTTTGGACTATTTTGATACCTATGCACCGGTTGCTAGAATATCAACAATCAGATTGTTGATAGCTTTAGCATCTATACATAAGTTGCTAGTACATCAAATGGATGTAAAGACTGCTTTCCTAAATGGCGATTTAGAGGAAGAAATATATATGAAACAACCGAAAGGTTTCATTGTAACGGGACAAGAGCAAAAGGTATGCAAGCTTGTTAAGTCATTGTATGGACTTAAACAAGCACCTATGCAATGGCATCAAAAATTTGACAAGGTGGTGCTTTCCGATGGATTTATCTTAAATCAATCGGATAAATGCGTGTATAGCAAGTTTGATGATTCTGGAAATGGAGTTATCATTTGTCTATATGTAGATGATATGTTGATTTTTGGCACTAACATAAAGTGTATAAATCAAACAAAGGAATTTTTATCATCTAAGTTTTCTATGAAGGACATGGGGGAGGCGGAAGTTATTCTAGGTATAAGAATAGAAAAAGTAAAAGGGGGTCTAGCTTTGACACAATCTCATTACATTGAGAAAGTGTTAAAGAAGTACAAGTACTTGGACTGTCATCCAGTCAATACTCCTTTCGAATCTTCCAAACACCTTCTCTCCAATAAGGGAGCCCCAGTGTCACATCTTGAATACTCAAGGGTCATCGGAAGTTTGATGTATGCGATGACAAGTACAAGACCGGACATAGCTTTTGCGGTGGGCAAGCTAAGTCGATATACAAGTAATCCTAGCAAGGATCACTGGCAAGCGGTTCATAGGGTACTCCGGTATCTTAAGGGAACGATGAACTTAGGTCTTGTATATTCTGAATTCCCTTCGGTAATTGAAGGATATTCGGATGCAAGTTGGATTTCTAACGAGGAGGATCATTCTTCCACAAGTGGATGGGTATTTCTGCTTGGGGGAGGTGCAATCTCGTGGGCATCAAAGAAACAAACTTGCATCAGCTGTTCAACAATGGAATCTGAATTTATTGCTCTAGCGGCAGCTTCGAAAGAAGCGGAATGGCTAAAGAATATGATTCATGAAATACCATTGTGTGAGAGACCGATATCACCCATATTAATTCATTGTGATAGCGCTGCAGCGTTGGCTAAGGTATATAGTCATGTATACAATGGGAAGTCTAGACACTTAGGTGTTAGACATAGTGCGGTAAGAGAGCTCATTACGCATGGGGTAATATCTGTGGATTTTGTAAAATCACAACAGAATCTAGCCGATCATTTGACTAAGGGATTGGTTAGAGAATTGATCAATAAGTCTGTGAAGGGGATGGGATTAAAACCCACATAATCATCTAGTAATGGGACACCCAATTCACATCTAACTAACGTTAGAGCTGAATTCAATGCGGAAAGCCCATTCCTAGAAGATTGATGAACACAAATATGCATCCCCAAGTATGTGTTCAGAACCTACAAAGGTCTAGGTTGAAGATGAACTCTTCTTAATAGATTCTTTGAAAAAGTGCTAAATGTAGGAGCACGATCGAGCGGTGTGACTCATTAAAGAATTTACCTATGTAAACGTGAAGTTTCTGGTCGCTTCATGAGATATTGGGTTAAATCTCAAAACGTTTATGAATGGATAGGGACTCAAGGACCATTAAGAGTCAAGTTAAACTAACGGTTTGTGAAGTAACACATGCGTGTGTCGCCGTCAAGTACCCAAATGAATTGATTGGTTCAATCCTTAGTGACACCATTTCAATTCGGGTATATTGTATGCGTGATTACACTATGCAGAAATTCAATCCGTAGTGACATTTCTGCTTATGCGTGTTTTGCTTAAAACAAGGTAAGTTGTGAATCAAAAGAAAACCCAAAAATGGGGGAGGATTGTTAGTGATTTTCAGGTTTTCATGCGACCGCATGATAATCATGCGAACGCATGAGAATATCATGCGACCGCATGAGAATCATGCGACCGCATGAGAATCATGCGAACGCATGAGAATATCATGCGACCGCTTGAGAATATCATGCGACCGCATGAGAATATCATGCGACCGCATGAGAATATCATGCGACCGCATGAGATTCTCATGCCTCGGGTTGGGTCATGCGACCGCTCATGCGAACGCATGAGATTTCTATGCGACTGCTCAAGGTCATGCGACCGCATGAAATAATTCATGCGACCGCATGAAATAAGGCAAAAGATGCAACGTTTCATGGAGCATGCGAACGCATGCCATGGAGCATGCGAACGCATGAATGCAACAGATGTGTCTGTTCAGTCAATAGTCTATAAATTGAGATTGTTTTCTCAATTATGGGACACGAAATTGTGCTGTGCAATTGCTAGAAACATCAAATCCTTTCACTTGATTTACAACACACCCAAACCCTAGTTTTGCTTTGTTTTATCGCCTAAAAACAAAGTGTTCTTCAATTTGGATTGAATCCCACATTCACATTTCCTGTAAACCCAAGGCAAAGAGTAGGGAGGAAATATTGAATTCGGGCAGCGACTACGTGGTCCAAATTTGATATCCAAGGCACTATTCAACTTTCACACAAGGAAAAGCTGCAAAGAAGACGACGTTTTCTCACTACCATTGAAGGTCCTACTCAAACCGTTGCTGGAAGTGAAGCAAAAGACAACCCAGCAACTACAAACCACCCCAAAACGAATAAGTGACCTAACTTTATGTATACCTCTATCTAGAGTTATTCATCAAAGTAACCCAAAACCAAACTCAAATTATCCAAATACATCGTTTGAAACTCAAATAATTAATCTATCCTATTTTTAATAATCGGTACTCTTCATTTTTTTTATATTTCCGGTTTCTCTCCTTACAGAAATGTACAAAAATGAATATGTAGCTCGATTTTGGGCATACGTGGATCAAAACGAAATGAAGTGGCATACACGTCGGTATCATATTGATTCCGGTTTTCGGGGAACCGGAAACATTCAAATTAAAAGTCATTCCTTTAATTGTTATATAATGTCGGTGGTATTGGTGGAAAGTGAGATGCGTAGTTCTTGTGGCACACCCTGCACTTGAAGTAGCTCACTGCCGATTGATCACTGTTGGTTTTAGTTTCTGAGCTACGAGCGAGCATGATGAGGAAGAGAGCTAAGTACTCTTCCTCGAACAGGACGATGAGGAGCGCTTTGCTTGGATCGATCCAGCAAGCAGAGTCGGTCTGGTTTTTGAAATGCGAGGCTCCGGCAGCAGTGGGCGATTTGAGAGCCTCCAAAGCCATATTGATTGATGCTCTTTGCTATCAATTGTGTGGTAAATGTATCAAATGGTTGATGAGAAGAGAGAGAAGCGTTGAATATTGTAAGGAGTTGGAGCTGAAGGGGAGAATGGAGTGTGGGAATCAAGAGCAGATGTTTATTTATAATTTATGTTGTGATAGATTTGTTGAGAGTTGTGGGTGGTGGGAAAAGAGTGGAAGTTGCGTCACAAGTGGTGAGAAACTGAGGAAGAAATAAGAAGTAATTCGACAACAAAGAATTAGAACGAATAATAAAAACGACACAAGAATTTAACGTGGTTCGCCAATAGTGTGTTGGCTACGTCCACGAGCAATAAGATGCGGCTTGTATTCAGATTGGAGAGTATACTGAGTTACAGTGATGTAGTCTGAATTACACCGGCCGTAGACTGACACAGACTCACATACTAAAACAGTGTGTTATGAGGCTATATTTATAGCACTCATGGTTACCTAAACAAAATAAGAAACCTACTCAAACTGATTAGGAAATCCTTATTAGAGATAAATTTGGTTACATAATTATCTCCAAGTATATTTCTAATCTCAATCTAATTAGGAATATCTAAACCAATAGATAATTTCCTAAACTAACTGGATTTCCTAATAAAATAAGAAACCCTAAATAATTAAGATAAGGCATCCTAACAAATTAACTCCACCTTGACTTGAATCCCCAAACAATAGACGTTTCAAGTATATAACCAGAGTCGGATTTTTTCTACCACTAGCTTTTGCACTATGCCAAGTGCTAGATTGAGCAACACCTCTGCTCCAGATGCACTACGCCTAGTGCCCGATGAGTAACGCATCACCTCCAGATGCACTCCGCCAAGCGCCAGATGAGCATCGCCTATGCTCCAGATGCATCGCGTTCCAGATGAGCAATGCCTCTACTCCAATTGCACTACAATAGTGCCTCCACTTTCATCAGCAACCTCAGTGGTGATGTCATCAGCTAAACACAACATGATTGTTGAATGAGCCTTCTCCTCCAAACTATTCAACTCTTTGTCATCAGCATCCGTTTTCTTCTTTCCAGACAACGGCGCCCAAAGACCCTGCTGCTTCAGTAGAGCTCGCATCTTGATCTACCATAACCCAAAACTGTTCCTCCCGATAAACTTATCGGTCTTCATGTTCATGGCAGCCATCTTTGATGTCGAAATCACAAACCCTAGCAGCAGCGGCAACCCAGCTCTTGATACCAGTTTGTTGTGACAGAAGTGATTCGACAATAAAGAATTAGAACGAATAATAAGAACGACACAGGAATTTAACGTGGTTCATCAACAGTGTGTTGACTACGTCCACGGGCAAGAAGATGCAGCTTGTATTCAGCACTACTACAGAACAGTCATTATGCATCGGTTCAAAAATAACAATAGGCATCGGTTTATCGTTATGCATCGGTTTATAAGGAAACCGTTGCATAATGGTTACCATTATGCAACGGTTTTAGCTGAACCGATGCATATTGTTACTTTATGCAACAGTTTTTATAAACCGTTACATAATGGTTACTATATGCATCGGTTCATCTAAAACCGTTGCATAATGGTTACCATTATGCAACGGTTTTAGATGAACCGATGCATATAGTAACCATTATGCAACGGTTTATAAAAAACCGATGCATATTGTTCAATAAAAGACTTAGGTTATTTTGAAATTCGTCAATCCACCTATCGATTGGTTTATCAACGCTCTCAGTCTCTCCGTCGCCTCCGTCTCACTGCCTCTGTCGCCTCCAATCGGCTCCGTCTCCATCAGTCCGTCAATCGCCTCCGTCAGTCCGTTAGTCCGTCAGTCCACCTCCGACGCCGCCCATTGCCATCCTCGACATTGCTCCTCCTCCTCCTCCAATTGGTTCCGAATCAACAGGTTAGGGTTGAGATTTTAGTATGTAATAGTTAGGGGTATTTTGCAGTTGTAATCCATTAACAATCAAGTATGCTAATATTTAGTTGAAATTTTAGTTGTTGCTCTATCATCGTTGTATGATGTAAATAACTAATTGGATTCATGTGTATGCTAATATTTTTGTTTGAAAACATAGATTCAAGCGGCGTTACTTCTATACGGTGGAAGTTGTACCTTGTTTATCCTCCAAACATCATATCAAGTAAGGTATTCTATTGTGTTAATTGTGTATAGTTTTCAAAATTGGACATTGTTGCTCTTTCATCGTTGAATGAAGTTAATAACTAGTTGAATTTAAGTATATTAGTTTAATTGATATTCTTTTGTTTAGGGTTAACATTTGCGATCTACATCCTCTTCCCGTTGGTGGTTCTTCGCTTCTTCAATTCCTGGTATTTGATGGTTATCAATCTTTTTTATTTTAATATGAATATGGAGATTTGAATTTATTTTTCCTTGTTTACTAATTCGTTCTTGTTGTTTATAGCTCTAGTCCGTACTTGTTGCACACCCACCATTAAGATTCTTCTTCGCGAGCTTCTATTGTAAGGTAAATCGCAAGTTTATGTAACTCATTTACTACTTTTTAATTGTTGGAGTGCTTGTAATTCACTCAAATGTAATTGTTTATTCGTGTAAATTAGTAGTATGTAACTAATAATATTACACGTTTCATGTAGTGGAATTATAATGAATCGAGAGTAGGTGTCCGGTAATAGGTTGAGTGATGAGTACGAGAAAGGGATTATGGATTTTTGTGAATTTGCGTCGGCATATGCGTCTAGAAACAACATTGAACGTGTCTTTTGTCCGTGTATGGGTTGTTGGAATTACAAAAAGGTCAAACCAAAGAAGATACGTAAACACCTTTTGTTAAAGGGGATTAACCCACGATATACGGTGTGGTATTTGCATGTCCAGGTTGAACAACAAAACTTTGAGCCTCCACCCGTAGAAAGCTTGCCGGAGGATAATGATGATTGGGAAGAGGATAATCTAATTGAGATGGTTAACAACGTCGCCAATGACTTTGTTTATACGCCACATGTTTTGGAGTCGTTGAGGAATGACTCCGAATTACCATTGTATGAAGAGTGTTCCAAATATATAAGGCTATCGGCAATGTTGAAGTTGTTCAATCTCAAAGTGAAAAATGGATGGAGCAACAACAGTTTCACTGAATTATTGGCGCTGGTGAAAGACATGCTTCCTGAGGGGAACACCCTACCTAATTATACTCACGAAGCTAAAGAAGGTTATGTGTCTCATGGGCCTTGATGGACCATAATTATATGAATCATAAACACGGTTAAACCCACTAAATTAGACCTTTTGTCTATTTAACTTTTGCTTGTTAGTTCCGATATATTTCTACAGGGTATTTTGGACTCTAGAGAGAATACACGCTAAGGAGAGGATTTTACGCTGAAAAGACATTACGAGTCAGTCTAAGGTCACAATCATACGCTGAATGCCGAAATCTCAAGATCCTGACATTGAATTACTCAAAACAAATCCAACCGAGGAGCAACCAAAGTCAGTCCGGAGCTGAAATGGACCGATGGCTTTTAGAGAAAAGATCTCAAACTCACTCATCCACTCCCCTCATGCCACATGGGCGGCGGCTCCTCCTCCTCCCAAAGCCGCCGGCGGCTTTCCAAGCTTCCATGGGAGCTTGCCATGTGGAGCTCTTCTCCTCCACATCCTTGCTCCTCCAATCATCTTGTGCCAAGTGTCATCTTCTCCTCCATCCTCCTTGGCTATAAATACATGCCTCTCCCTCACTTGTAATCACATCCCAAAATCACAATTCACTTCTCTCTCTAAGTTTGGTACATTTGTAAGCTTTGGTTTGAAATAATACTCCTGTTGGTTCTTGAGTATTATAACAGTTTTAGAGAATACTCCTGTTGGTTCTTGAGTATTCAGTAGGATTTGGGAATACTCATGTTGGTTCTTGAGTATTCCACCCCCTCTCTTCTTACTGTCTTTCAAAAACCCCCGAGTATTTAGCTATGATATCCTCTTCCATGGATAATCGTAGCTAAACTCTTCATTCGGTTGAAGGGGTGTACATGTATCATAAAATGTTTTAGGCAATTCTTAGAGCCTCTTCTCTGTATTCAAAACTTGTTCTATGTGCCATATATTAGGTTAGAACTTCCAAGGTTGAGTGGATGCTTGGAATGGCAAAGCTTATCTGAGGAGTTTGACCTTTCTAAAATACCATTTGGTTGCTCGGGAATGACTGACCAAATGGATGCACACAGGCTAATATACCTTGGAATGGGGTATTAGTTTAAGTAGAACAAGTGCTCTACGTTTTTTGCAAAAGACTAGACGGTGTCGCAAGTTGAGTGCTTGGAATGGCCTCGATTCACTTTCGAACACTTTTGCAAAAGACTAGACAGTGTGGCAAATCGAGTGCTTGGAATGGCCTTGATGCACGTTTGAATACTTAGAAGGATCACTAAGAGCCAATGATAAACAGGATATGATACAAGGCCCCCGAAACCGAATGCTTTCCTGAGATTCAAACCCCCTTGCATTTACTTTCTTAGTATATACTGCTCTATCAACCGCTCACCTTCCGGAGGACTTGCCAATCACGCATCACCCGATGTAAGTCTTCTTCCTTTTATTTTCAGTATTTACTTTTCTGTAATTTACTTTTCCGCACTAAAAACCAAAACCAACCAAAAAAAGGCACTTACTTTTCCGCACTAAAACTCAATCAACCTAAAAACGCTCACATCCTGTACAAATCCCTCAAAGAACAACTTATCCCCCTAATTCCCTTGGGTTCGACCCCTACTTACCACTTGCTACCCAGTAGTAAGGTCACGAGTAGCGGAATATAAATTAGCTTTTGCACAGAGAACACCGCACTTTAACGACAGTGCGGTGGGCTCCGTCAAAACTGGCGCCGTTGCCGGGGAATTAGCCATCGGATTAGATGTTCTTTTCTCTCTTTCTCTCTCAATTCTCGAAATCACCTTGATACAACCATGTCTCGCGAAGAAAGCCACCATGACTACCAGAATGATGACGAGATGAATCTGTTCGATCGAAACAATGAGGTGCCGCTTCCATTTGTCGATGATCCGGAACAAATCATGCGAAACCGAAGAGCTCGAGATAGAGAGGCCATCAGAAGAAACCAAGAACCACCCGAGGACCGAAATGCAGCTGGTCCTGTACAACCCCTAGATATCCCCCACCCCTCAACCTCGACAAGTGCCTAGGCAAGAACCTGTCTTCGACGACTACTATGGGAACAACAACTACCGCGCACCTACAATGAGAGAGCTGAATGCCCCAGATTTCGAAACGCAACCATGGTGCATCTACGAGGGCCCTGAACTGGAATACATTACCATCAACGCATCAGTGGCCCATAGCTTGCCCAAGTTCTCAGGAGCACATGGAGAATCTGCAACAACTCACCTCCAACGCTTACACGACATTTGCCAAAATCTAAAACCCAATCGAGTGAGTATAGATGATAGCTCTAAAATATACGCATTTTAGGCGACCTCTATGCTTATTGTTTCGTTCGTTTTATCACAATTTCACTTGCTATTTGATGCCTTGTGGTTCATTTCAGGAAAATTACAGAGTTTAAGCTGAGAACACAAGCGGGCATTGACTTTGGAGCAAAACCGAGCATTCCGGAGCAAAAACATGGATTTTCGGGCATTACGGGACACATAGACCTCTCCGGAGTATTTTGGACCTAGAGAGCTCATTTGGTGTCCGATTCTGTTGATTCAAAGCTTGTTGGAAAGCTAACTCAAAGAGCTACATCTCTCTAGTTGACGCCGAGACCAAATTCGGAGGTTACAGTTGCCAACAAAGCCTTGTGCGATCGCACAACATCTTTATGCGATCACGCATCCTGGAGCTACGGTCAGAACATGGGCAGTTGTGCGCTCGCACAAACTCAAGTATGCAATCGCACAAGAAATCCAGTCGCATAAACTATTGTGCGATCGCACACCCGAAAGCCGAAGTCGCACATGCAGCTAAGGAAAGATATGCGCTCGCACAAGCTCAAATACGCGATCGCACAATAAATCCAGTCGCACAAGAATCTGTGCGATCGCATAAACTTAAGTATGCGATCGCATAAACTTAAGTATGCGATCGCATAAACTTAAGTATGCGATCGCATAAATCGGCAGATGTTATAAAACCCAGAATTTTTAGGGTTTCAGGGGGGACTTTTTGGGGGGCGGATTTTCTGGGTTTGGAGAGCAGTTTTTGGAGGAAATCTTGGATTTTAGAGAGAAGGAAGAGCTTCAACAACGTCTTGAATCTCCATATTGGTTTTGAAGTTCTAAACTCCATTTTCATATGATTGTTTCTACTTTTGTCATTGTTTTTGATTGTAACCTCACCATGAGTGAGTAGTGACCTTGGTTGGGGATCCATGAATCCCCTAAACATGTTTGTGACCTTGTAAATGCTATAGATGTTATTGATGAATGATTTTGCACATGATTCTTCTTCATTGGAACTTAATGTTAATGGGTGCCTATAAGGTGTTTGTGAGAAGTCCTCAATAGGAACCCTAGTTGATTTCATGTTTGATGTAACTAGTGTTGAAAAGCATGATGTCAAATGAACTAAATGAAGAAGCATTAGGGTTTTTGTGTTACATGGCGACACTCTAATTCTAATGAGAATGGCATGGTTTTTGACACGTGTATGATTATCTAGCCAATAGAGCTAGGGCTTGAGGGTAGGTAATCTTACTTTATAATGCCAATAGAGCGAGAGTTTGAGGTATTGAGCGAGATGTGACCTCTTAATATTAAGTTAGAGCGAGAGTTAAACTTGGTATTAATGTTGCATGCCTATATTCTAAGTGTGTGCATGAGAAGTTCATCAATAATGTCCTAATTTACCGTCACAATGATTGTTTAGTGGAGGATTGGATCCCTAGTCATCTTTTATTGATTGTTAATCTCTTTTTATTGAACGAGCCTCCTTTTGGATAGTGGAATTCTTGCTATCGACCTCCTTAGAGGAACAAACCCCCCCCCCCCCCCCCCTTAGACATTCTAGCTTGATCTTTAGCACCACTAGTTTAACACCTATCCTCTGGGTTCGATCTCGGATTCCCGAGCTTTTATAAATGTTTTGATCACGTGACTAGCAAATAAGTATTTGAATCTCATTTGAATATTTCCTACTACACACAACCGATCAAATGGCGCCGTTGCCGGGGATAGGTTAATCAACTAGGTTCTATTTGATTATTTAGTTTGTTTGCTTTTCCTTACTTGGTAGCTATTGCTTGCTTTGTGCTTGATTGTGTTTGTTTCCCTTGCCCTTTATTGCTAAGAATTTCTTTTGTTCTTGTAGGCATTTGAATGAACACAAGGTTTCAAGGAAAGAAACACGTGGCTCTAGGTTCAACATCAAGCTCTTCTAACCCTTCTCAACCAACCACAAAGAAACAACGAGGTAGACCCCGAAAGAACCCGATTGCCCCTATTGCACCTTTACCTCCGGTTATTCGTGCTATTCCCCCTATTATCCAAGAAAGACAACAAGTTATTATGGAAGAGGAGAATGAGAACCGTCCGGTTCTTCAAAGAAATGTCCAAAATCGTAGAATTGATGGGGAAGAAGTAGAGGATCCTCAAGCTAGAGATGACAATTATAATGAGAATGAGAGACGTCCTATCCGGAATCCTCATGTCCCTCGTAGAGAGGAGAGACATTATAGATATGATGAAGAGGAAGAGGACGAAAGGCCCGTGGGAGATTACATGACTCCCACCCTCGAGGGAAACGGTTCGGTTATTATGCCTCCGGATGAGGACGCCTTTGATTTTGATGTGAAGTCCTCCTTGGTGCATATGGTAACTCATGATCAATATCAAGGAGTTGGGAACCCCTCCACTCATTTGGCCAATTTCCAAGAGTATTGCCGAACTTACAAGCCGAGGAATGTGCCCATTGAATATGTTTACTTGAAGTTATTTCCCTCTTCGTTATATGGAGACGCCAAGGAATGGTTGCAAAACCATGAGCCGGGAACCTTTAGAACTTGGGATCATCTAGCAACTTCTTTTCTTAACAAGTTCTTCCCTCCATCAAGAACCAAGAAATTCACGGATTTCATATTGACTTTCTCCCAAAGAGACAATGAGTTATTTCATCAAGCATATGACCGTTTCAAACATTATTTGAGGGAATGCCCTCACCACAACTTCAGAAAAGCCGATCTTATGCGATATCTCTATTTGGGTATGAGCAAGGAAGCTAAAAATCAGATGGATACCGCTAGTGGAGGTGCTATAATGGAACTACCGGCGACTCAAGGGTTCAAAATTGTGGACAAAATTGCTATAAACTCCGATAGATATCAAGGAGTCGACCACAAGAAAATGGGCAAGTCAAGAGATGATTCCTCGAATTATGCGACGAAAGAGCAAATTAATGAGTTGTCAAAGAGGATTGAGTCTATGATAAGTATGGTGAATTCTGTGGAGGCAACTAAGCCTAAGGCCGATAAAGAGAGAACTTCAGCGCAACAACCTTGTTTTCTATGTGCAAGCACTAGACATTCTACCAAAAATTGCCCCGACGGTCGCTATGAAGATGATGATGATGGTTATGAAGAGGCACACTTTGTAAATCAACAAAGGAACTATGCTCAAAATGCTAATCCTATTACTAGGAATTATGAGCCTCCTCAAAGAAGAATGTCCAATGATTCGAATTTCCCTTCAAGGCCTCAAGGGCAAAATTCTTATTCAAATCAAGGGAATTATCAAAGGCAAAACCTACAAGGGCAATCTAGCCAAGTTCAACAAAAACCTCCATATCAACCAAGGGCAAATTATCAATACCAACAAGGGAATTACCAAGAAATGAGCCCTCAACAACCACAAGCACCAACCCACCGAAATACACAAGACCAATCCATGACCGATATCTTAGCAAGTCTTGTGGCAAGTCAAGCAAAAGCCGACCTAAGAATGGATCAAATGTTCCAAAAAATGGGTGAGATGTCTACTCATAGTAAGATGTTGGAGATGCAAATGGCTCAACAAGCCGAATCCTCAACTAAGGCACAAGGGAAGCTACCGGCTCGACCCGAGCATGACAACAAGGAATATTGCAATGCCCTTTACATTGAGGGATCATTTGAGGATGATTCTCTAGAGAGGAAGGAACATTGTGAGGCGGTGACCCTTAGGAGTGGGAAGAAATTGGAGGGTGTTGCACCAAAGAAAGCCGTTCAAATGCCTCCAAAACCCGTTGGCCAAACTAGAGCCGAAGAAAGAGAATTCAATGAGGAGGTCCATAATCCTCCAACCGTAAAGGCGAAAGAAAGTGAAGAGAGAAAGGAAGAACTCAAACCTTATTCTCCACCGGTCCCATTCCCTTAAAGACTCATTAAGCCCTCGAAGTTGGACAAAGAGTATGAGGTCTTCACCAAGATGTTGAAAAAGCTATATGTCTACATACCATTTCATGAGCTCATCAAGAAAGCACCTCTATACAACAAGTTTTTAAAAGAGATCTTATCCAAGAAGAGGACCATTGAAGAAGTTGAACCCCATCCCCTTAACCATGAGTGCAGTGCCCTCTTTTCGAAGCAAATTCCCCAAAAGATGGGAGATCCCGGAAAATTCACTATCCCTTGCTCAATAGGGGATATGAACTTCTCAAGTCCACTAGCCGATCTCGGGGCTAGTGTGAGTGTTATGCCTCTTGCCACCTACCACAAGCTTGGATTGAAAGGGGTAAAATCTGCCAAAATGACACTACAACTCACGGATGGGACTACAAGGCGCCCTTGGGGGCTAGTGGAGAATGTCCCAATCAAAGTCGACAAATTTTACATACCATGTGACTTTGTGGTGATCGATATGGGGGACAATTGCACTTCTTCCTTGATTCTTGGGCGTCCTTTCTTGGCCACCGCCGGTTTTAAAGTTGTTTGGGGAAGGGGAAGGTGACCTTGAAGATTGGAGGAGAGAAGATTAAGATAGAAAGACCTACGAGAGAACAAGTGGCTATACAAGATCCTTATAAGTTGGAAGAGCAAGAGAGTGCTAAAACCGAGAAGGTTGAGGTCAAGAAGGTAACCAAGAAGGATTTGTACAAGTCGCTTGACCCCGATGACGACCCTCCTCTTGATCACTATAGGTTGCCCTTATGCAATGATGGGGTAAAAAGAAAAGCAAATGCTAAAACAGTGAAGAGTGGGAAGCAAGCATCACTATGGACAAGAGCTATTAAGCAAGTTGCTTGCAACTCTTCAAAGAACCCGGATTGACTCCTCCACTTCTCAACATATCCGCTAGAGAAGGGATCCCGCTCGGGACTTCTCTTAGTGTGCTTCCTATTTATTTTCAAGGAGATACGGCTCCGTCTTAGCCAAGACGTTAAACTAGGCTCGTAAGTGTCTTTTTCCTATGCTCTTAATATTGTCTATGTTGATTGGATTTCCATGTGGAAAATTGAAAGGTTGAAGTGTGAATGTGCGTGAACCTCTATGTGATGATTGATGAACTCTGGGGCGTCCTTATGATAGTGTGCTTGATGGATTGGATAATTTAGTTGGACATAAGTGTGGGGTCCCGAATTTTTGTGCAGAGCGTTGATAATCGTTTTGAATTCAGCTTAGTATTTTCTCCAAGTAATTTTGTGCGCTCGCATAAACCCTTGTGCGCTCGCACAATAAACCTTCTTCAATTCGGTTAAGGTCGCACAAATCTTATGCGCTCGCACATGATTTTACTCCCATGTCTTCTTTGTGCGATCGCACATATCACTTTATGCGATCACATATCCTTGTTCCCCCATTTGAAAGCTTGTGTGCGATCGCACAACTAGAAAGAAAAAGGAGCTCATCAATCGAATCTTTTGCGCAAGATCAACTCAACAAGCAAACAACTCTTTACTCTTTAAATGGCTACCTCCAAACGAGAGAAGTTTTTCTTAACCCTCTCTTCGCTTTTTATTCTATCCTTTGCTTAGGGACTAAGCAATTGCTAAGTGTGGGGTGGCCTATATTTGGCATTGTCTATACTACTTGAGATGCTTTTGCTTGCTTGTCATGCCTTCATGTGTGAATTCCAACCAACGTATGCTTAAGGAAAAACACTTGCACCATTGCACAATTCATCCAAAAATTTCAAATTATTAATGAAAACAAAAAGTCTAGGCAAGGCTACCTTTTCAAAAACTTTCATCTCTAAATTCAACTAGTCGTGCATGATTTCACTTGATTGATCCTTTAGATGACTAATGGATTGGATTGTTGACTTTCATTCTTGAGGACCAAAGCATCTACTAGCACTTCTTTATCTTTTATTCTAAGCTTTTTCTCATTAAGACTAAAAAGAGTTGATCTTTGAAAGCATAAAATCGAAATGATTTATAACTCCAAAACTCTTGCATGCCATGATTACCTTTAGGTGACCTTAGTGACCTTGCTTGTCTTGTGGATTTGTCTTGTTGTTTTGTCATGCTCCATTTTTCACACTTAGCCCTTTGTCAAAGTTCTAAGTGTGGGGTCAAAAGAGGGCGAGAAGAAAAAAAAAGAGAAGAAAAAAAAGAGAAAAAAAAAGAAAAAAATGTGAAATAAGCCCCAAACCCTTCCTTATGATTGATCACCATTAGGAAGAACTTTAAAGAAGTATGTGCTAAGTGCCGAGGGTTAGGAAGGTAAGTTCCCCCTCGAAAGTGCTTAGTGCGGCTTCTACCCCCTTTAATGTTTCAATTAGACTTGGCAATCGGCTATTCCGCCATTCTCTAGCATGAAAACCAACGAGACAATTGATACTTTCTAGCAAGAATTCACTAAGGGACGAGCCTCGTACTCTTTTGTACTTAGGCATGATATGGTTTGCAAGTATTTACAAAAACCTTATTGTTGGAACTCCTCTTCTCTTACGACTAAGTGACCTATGCGTCCTAGGCTTGAGAATGAGTTCAAAGCTCACAAGCCAATGGACTAGCCTTCTTGCTAGCATTTGTGAGTGATCCAACAAGATTTCTTTGCAAATATTAGATCATTTTCTTGAAGTCACTAATATAGAAAATGATTAGAATCCTTGATTAAAGAGTTGTTAGTCTTTGCTTTGATTTACTTGAATGTCCTAATTCATGAATTTCCATAAGGATTCGAAGAGGATTCATGTAGTGATTGAAATGCACATATCTAGTTGAATGCATCATGAACTTCATGAAAAAACACCTTGCCTAGTTCTTTGAAAATTGTGAACTTAAAATGTCTATTTGGATGGTTGTTCTCTTTGTGGGATTTGTGAGTATTCCCGTTTCTGAAAACTCTCAGGAGACTACAACTCCTCCACTAGGGTAGCCTAGGGGTTTAAAGGCTTGGTGCATTCGCTAAATGCACTCGTGTTACCTACGAAAGTGGTTAGTTAGTAGTATGTTTTGTTTCCTAATCTTTTGAGTTAGTTTTCGTAACCATATGGAGTTTCTTTGAGCCGATCATGATTGAGCAAAATGCCTTCTTGTTGTTGACCTATATGACTAGTTTGCTCGGGACGATCAAACGTTAAGTGTGGGGTGATTTGATAGCTCTAAAATATACGCATTTTAGGTGACCTCTATGCTTATTGTTTCGTTCGTTTTATCACAATTTCACTTGCTATTTGATGCCTTGTGGTTCATTTCAGGCAAATTACAGAGTTTAAGCTGAGAACACAAGCGGGCATTGACTTTGGAGCAAAATCGAGCATTCCGGAGCAAAAACATGGATTTTCGGGCATTACGGGACACATAGACCTCTCCGGAGTATTTTGGACCTAGAGAGCTCATTTGGTGTCCGATTCTGTTGATTCAAAGCTTGTTGGAAAGCTAACTCAAAGAGCTACAACTCTCTAGTTGACGCCGAGACCAAATTCGAAGGTTACAGTTGCCAACAAAGCCTTGTGCGATCGCACAACATCTTTATGCGATCGCGCATCCTGGAGCTACGGTCAGAACATGGGCAGTTGTGCGCTCGCACAAACTCAAGTATGCGATCGCACAAGAAATCCAGTCGCATAAACTATTGTGCGATCGCACACCCGGAAGCCGAAGTCGCACATGCAGCTAAGGAAAGATATGCGTTCGCACAAGCTCAAATACGCGATCGCACAATAAATCCAGTCGCACAAGAATCTGTGCGATCGCATAAACTTAAGTATGCGATCGCATAAACTTAAGTATGCGATCGCATAAATCGGCAGATGTTATAAAACCCAGAATTTTTAGGGTTTCAGGGGGGACTTTTTGGGGGGCGGATTTTCTGGGTTTGGAGAGCAGTTTTTGGAGGAAATATTGGATTTTAGAGAGAAGGAAGAGCTTCAACAACGTCTTGAATCTCCATATTGGTTTTGAAGTTCTAAACTCCATTTTCATATGATTGTTTCTACTTTTGTCATTGTTTTTGATTGTAACCTCACCATGAGTGAGTAGTGACCTTGGTTGGGGATCCATGAATCCCCTAAACATGTTTGTGACCTTGTAAATGCTATAGATGTTATTGATGAATGATTTTGCACATGATTCTTCTTCATTGGAACTTAATGTTAATGGGTGCCTATAAGGTGTTTGTGAGAAGTCCTCAATAGGAACCCTAGTTGATTTCATGTTTGATGTAACTAGTGTTGAAAAGCATGATGTCAAATGAACTAAATGAAGAAGCATTAGGGTTTTTGTGTTACATGGCGACACTCTAATTCTAATGAGAATGACATGGTTTTTGACACGTGTATGATTATCTAGCCAATAGAGCTAGGGCTTGAGGGTAGGTAATCTTACTTTATAATGCCAATAGCGGCACCTCATTGTTCGATCGAAACAATGAGGTGCCGCTTCCATTTGTCGATGATCCGGAACAAATCATGCGAAACCGAAGAGCTCGAGATAGAGAGGCCATCAGAAGAAACCAAGAACCACCCGAGGACCGAAATGCAGCTGGTCCTGTACAACCCCTAGATATCCCCCACCCCTCAACCTCGACAAGTGCCTAGGCAAGAACCTGTCTTCGACGACTACTATGGGAACAACAACTACCGCGCACCTACAATGAGAGAGCTGAATGCCCCAGATTTCGAAACGCAACCATGGTGCATCTACGAGGGCCCTGAACTGGAATACATTACCATCAACGCATCAGTGGCCCATAGCTTGCCCAAGTTCTCAGGAGCACATGGAGAATCTGCAACAACTCACCTCCAACGCTTACACGACATTTGCCAAAATCTAAAACCCAATCGAGTGAGTATAGACGACTTCAAGTTGAAGGCGTTCTATTTTTCCCTCATTGACGCGGCAAACGACTGGTTCCTTTCATTGCCTTCCGGTAGCATCAGAACATGGGCTCAGATGCAAGGGAAATTCCTAGACAAATATTACCCGGCAGGAAGAGCAATGCAAGTAAGGAGGCAATTACAAGACATCAAGCAGGGGCCCAATGAAACCATGTACGATTACCTGGAAAAGTTCAACCACCTGGAGAGAAGCTGCTGTACCCTTGGACTGCCCGAGAAACTCATCACCCTCATTGATGGATTAAGACCCTTAGACAAAATGCTTCTGGATGCCTCAGCTGGAGGATCCATGATGAATCTATCATTGAGCGGCATAAGGAACTTCATCGCCAACGTTGCTGAAAATGCCCGGTTTAGAGAGGAGACTACTCGCCAAGATGAATTCTCCTGAACAAAAAACGTAGCACAAGCCGAGACATCAGTAAATTCCATGTCAGAAGAAATGAGACAATTAAAGGAGATGATGATTCAGTTCCTACGAAGACAACCAGTTCCAGTTAAGCCTTGCGAATTTTGTGGGTCTACGGACTACAAAACTGACGCATGCCCGACATTAATAGAAGAGGAACCGGTAGAAGTGAATGCAGTAGGAGGATACCATGGATACAACAACAACAGCAATGACAGAGCCGGAAAAAATAGGCAGAATGGTCAAACAACCAACCCTAGCTGGCGTAACAACAGCTACCCTCAAAAGGAAACACAACCAGCTGTCCCCCAACTAGCTTAGTCATTCTACCACCCCCCCCCCCACCAACAGTACAACCAGGATGCCCCGTCAGCAGAACAGTACCAAGCAAGCTCGAGCAACCAACAAGAGGGACCAAACAAGTCACTTGAGGACATGTTAATGCAATTGTCAAGTACTGTGCAGCAGTTGAATACTACTATGCATCAAAACCAAGCCGAAACAAAGGACTTGAAGAGTCACATTTCTCAACTCGCTGCCTCAGTATCCGCACTCGCTAATGAGTCCGGCAGACTCCTTTCACAAACCATTCAAATCGTGAAGGAAGATGTGAATGCCTTGACTCTTAGGAGTGGGAAAACGCTTGTCGGCAAACCCTTGGAGCAAGAGAAGGAAAAAGACCCAAGGTTGCCCGGAGAAGAGCAAATGAGGCCCGAATCTCTCGAAACTCTAGAGGATGATGCAGCCGATAAAGACGATGACATATTTGAGGAAGAGCGGGACGTAACCGAAGAAGAAGAGAATACGTCCAAGGAACACAAGCCTGGCCCGGTACCCAGAACCAAAACCCCTAAAACCAGCGCAACGCTTCCATTTCCAGTACCGGCTCGCGTGCAAAAATAACATGTCATGGATGAGGACGTATTCGAGTTGTTCAGCAAGGTCGAAATCAACATCCCCCTTTTGGAATCCATCAAGCAAATTCCTCGGTATGCCAAGTTTTTAAAAGAACTTTGCACCAACCGGAGGAAGAGTACTAGATGCGATCAAGAGCTGATGAGTAGAAACGTGTCGGCCGTCATACAACGAAAAGTGCCCCCCAAATGTGGAGATCCAGGAACTTACACCATTCCATGCACAATTGGCAACATCCGGATCGAGAACTGCATGCTAAACCTTAGAGCATCAATCAATGTTCTTCCCTTCTCTATCTACTCATGTCTTAGGATTGGGCCGCTCAAACCCACCGGTCTCACTATTCAACTAGCAGATCGGTCGTGCAAACAGCCCGAGGGCAAAATAGAAGATGTCCTGGTTCAAGTTGGCAAATTGGTGTTTCCAGCAGACTTCTACATCTTAAAAATGGAGAATGGCGGGCCAACAGACCATGCACCCATCCTTCTCGGCCGTCCATTTCTCAAAACATCAAAAATGAAAATAGACTGCGGAAGTGGGATGTTATCAATGGAAGTAGAAGGAGAGGTCTTCATCTTTGACATATTCAGAGCAATGAAGCATCCCATGGAGCTCGAGGAAGTGTACGCTCTCGACGCTTTGGACGACCTAGTCCAAGAAGTTCAATCAGAACCAAGAGTAGATCCCTTAGAAGCCATACTCAATGGAGCCAAACACTCATACGAATTAACCGAAGGCTTACAAGAAACACTGGCCCACTTAACAATCTCGGAGCCCCTCGCACCAGGATATGAAGTCAACGAGGTAAAATTATTCAAATCAAATACTTTTTTACCCTCAGTAATTCAAGCTCCCAGAATAGAATTGAAGCCCTTGCCCGGGCATCTGAAGTACGCATTCCTAGGGGAAAATAACACGCTCCCGGTAATCATAAAGAGTGGCCTGGAAACAGACCATGAGCGTCGTTTGATAAAAGTGCTGAGACAATACAAGTTGGCTATTGGATGGACTCTAGCCGACTTAAGAGGAGTTAGCTCGGCGGTCTGTATGCATCGCATCTTACTCGAGGATGGAGCTAAGCCGTCAAGAGAACCTCAGCGACGACTCAACCCAATCATGATGGAGATCGTCCAGAAGGAAATACAGAAGCTATTGGATGCGGATGTTATCTATCCCATATCGGATAGCCAATGGGTGAGCCCTGTCCACGTGGTCCCGAAGAAAAGCGGGATTACTGTCGAGGAAAATGCCGAAGGAAAAATGGTGACAACAAGGGTCAAGAACGGCTGGAGAATGTGCATCGACTACAGAAAATTAAACGCCGTCACAAGAAAAGACCATTTCCCTCTGCCATTCATCGACCAAATGCTAGACCGACTGGCAGGCAAGCCATATTTTTGCTTCCTAGACGGGTTCTCAGGCTACAAGCAGATCCCCATAGCCCCTGAGGACCAAGAGAATACTACATTCACCTGCCCATTCGGTACATTCTCCTTCAGAAGGATGTCGTTCGGCCTATGCAATGCCCCGGGGACTTTTCAAAGGGTAGTAACCAGCATCTTTTCAGACATGATCGGAGAATTCAATGAAGTATTCATGGACGACTTCACCATCTATGGAGACACATTCGACGCTTGCTTAAGCAATTTGAGCACGGTTTTGGCACAATGTGTGTCCATGAACTTAGTGCTCAATTACGAGAAGTGCCACTTCATGGTAACATACGGAATAGTCTTGGGACATGTCGTCTCACAAGAAGGCATGGAAGTGGACAAAGCAAAGATCGACCTGATCATGACTCTACCATACCCATCCACGGTCCGAGACATCCAATCATTCCTTGTCCATGCAGGATTCTACCGACGATTCATCAAAGACTTCTCCAAAAAGGCATTGCCTCTATCCACTCTTCTCCAAAAAGAAGTTCCTTTTGAATTCACCAATGCATGCAAGAAGGCCTTTGATGATCTGAAGAAAGCCCTCACTAGCACACCTATAATCCAAACTCCGGATTGGGGAAAACCATTCGAAATCATGTGCGACGCAAGCGATTTTGATGTAGGAGCAGTTCTCGGCCAAAAGATTGATAAGAAGGCGGGTGTGATCTACTACGCCTCACGAACCCTAGATCCTGCCCAACGGAACTACTCCACCACCGAGAAGGAACTCTTGGCAGTGGTATTTGCTCTGGAAAAATTCAGATCCTATTTACTTGGAGCAAAAGTGATAGTTTACTCTGACCATGCTGTCATCCGTTACCTGATGAAGAAAAAGGAGGCCAAGCCAAGACTTATTCGGTGGATATTACTACTGCAAGAGTTCGATGTGGAAATAAGGGACAAAAAAGGGATCAAGAATACTGTGGCCGACCACCTCAGTAGGATTGTCCGAAAGGAAGAAGAAGGACACATAACTGAGTCATTCCCAGACGAACATCTCTATGCAGTCTCTGCCAAGGTGCCATGGTACGCGTCAATCGTCAACTACCTTGTAGGAGGTACATTTCCTCCCTCTTTTACTAAAGCACAATGCATGAAACTTAGGCATGATGCTAGATATTACTTATGGGATGATCCCTATTTATGGAAAATAGGAGCAGATCAAATACTTAGGAGATGCATCTCCGATAATGAAATAGCTTCTGTTATTAGCTTTTGCCATGAGTTTGCATGTGGAGGACACTTCGGGCCTAGGAGAACCGCTATAAAAATCTTGGATAGTGGCTTTTTCTGGCCAAGCATATTTAGAGATGCTTGTGAAAAGTGTAAAAAATGCGATAAGTGTCAAAGAGTAGGAAATGTGTCAGCTAGAAGTGAAATGCCTCAAGTACCCATATTAGTCAACGATGTTTTTGACATTTGGGGTCTTGATTTTATGGGACCATTCCCAGTCTCATGCGGTTATACTTACATTTTAGTTGCTGTAGATTATGTGTCAAAATGGGTAGAAGCCAAGGCCACAAGGTGCGACGATGCAAAGACTGTCATAGAATTTTTGCGCACTAATCTGTTTTGTAGGTACGGGGTACTCAAAGCCATAATAAGCGACCAAGGAACTCATTTCTGCAACCGCATGATGGCTACTACC
This sequence comes from Rhodiola kirilowii, assembly GCA_033675215.1. Classification (NCBI taxonomy): domain Eukaryota; kingdom Viridiplantae; phylum Streptophyta; class Magnoliopsida; order Saxifragales; family Crassulaceae; genus Rhodiola; species Rhodiola kirilowii. The sequence goes on from CM066198.1 coordinate 38,293,258, forward strand.
TTAAAACGCTACCATGTCCACCACCGGACATCCACGGCATATCACCCCCAATCCAATGGTCAAGCAGAGATCCGATTTGCTGGCAGGTGCTGTCGGATGTTCTCCCGGATCAGGGAAAACATGATCTTCGACATATCAACACCTCCAACCTCATAGATCAATTGGTTTGGGAGCGATCCACAGATGGAGCCTTCAGTAACAAAGCCTTCACCATGTGCGTGACTTCCCCTAAAGCTGTCAACCCGATCCTCACTAAGGTCTGGCACAGATGGCTCCCTCCCCGCATCAGTGTCTTCCTCTGGCGTTTGTTTCAGCGTGCTCTTGCGACAGATGACATGATCATATCATGTGGCGTATCCCTCGCCTCCAAGTGCCGCTGCTGTGCTCATCCGTCGAGCGAATCCCTTCAACATCTGTTTGTACAGAGTGACCTAGCCTCTCAGATTTGGTCTCGTGGCTCCAGCACTTGGAATATCCAGCGTGCTTGGACTCTTCCTCATATCTGGCGGTCTTGGTTCCAACAAAACAAGTGCAACACCTTCATGGACGCCATTCGGATCCTTTGGGCGAGCTGTGGGCTCTGGGAAATCTTGAAGCTGCGAAATCAAGTTTTCCACGACCAGCCTCCTTACAGCATCATCCCTAAAGTCCAGTACTGGGTCCAAGCTTTCGCTCCGCAAATTCACCTCCCATTCACTGACTCCCCTTGCAACGACCTCACTCTCAAGTCCCTCTCGATCCCTATCCCTTATAGACCTCGAACCAAATGGAAAGCTTGGTCGCCTTGTCCTAGCGGCTTCACCCTCAATATGTCTCATGAGCACTCGACTTCGGGTCTTGTTGGAGCCTTCGTCCTCCGGGATCACCTGGGGAAGATTATATGGCTCCAAGCCATCCAGACTGACAACATCGTTCACGCCCTCATGAAGGTTCTTGCTAAACTCATGCATGAGGGTCGATCCCCCTCGGCCATTCAAGGTTGCCACCCCATGATGCAATCCCTTGCTTGGCCTTGCTCAATCAGCAATCCTCATCAGCGACAAACCCATTATCGGATTCAAAACTCAAAAGCTTCTATGTGGCATTAAAATACATATGATTTGCAAAGCGGCTAACTCCGTGGCAATCCGTCTTCTCCCGTGCCATGACTTAGTGTTTCCCCCCAGCTCTCCCCTCCCGGCCAGAGTTCTAGAAGCAATTAAGGGAGACCGTCTCCGGCTTCCCTCCCACTGCTCCCCATCATGCACTACTTGCCTTCAACACTAGGTCCTTTTTCCTGGTCCTGTTGTATTGTATGAGCCTCGATCCAAGCTTTTTGGATCCCTATTTTAATAAATCCACCGGCACCGTACGGTAAAAAAAAAAGCAGAGATCTCCAACCGCGAAATCAAAGGAATTTTGGAAAAGATGGTAAAGCCGGGCAGGAAAGACTGGAGTCAGAGGCTAGATGAAGCTCTTTGGGCTTATCGGACGGCATACAAGATGCCAATTGGAACCTCCCCCTTTCGGCTTGTTTATGGGAAGGCATGCCACCTTCCGGTGGAATTAGAACATAAAGCCTATTGGGCGCTCAAGCAATGCAATCCAGATTTAAAAGCTGCAGGACTGGATAGGAAGCTTAATCTATGTGAGCTTGAGGAATTGCGGCTTGAGGCTTATGAAGGGCAAACGGACTACAAAGCGCGGACCAAATTATATCATGACAAATTGATCCTCCGACGCTCATTTGAGAAAGGACAACAAGTGCTGGTCTTCTCCTCGCGACTGAAATTAATGCCCGGGAAGCTTAAATCTAGATGGACCGGCCCTTTCACTATAACTGAGGTATTCAACCATGGGGCAGTTGAGTTGGAAAGCCCGGACGATGGGAGAAGATTCACGGTAAATGGGCAGCGAGTCAAACATTACCATAGCGAGATCAACTTGATAACACAGAAATACGACCTGAGCCACCCATGGGATCCAAACCAGTGATCCAGGAATGAGGTACTGTCGAGCCAACGATGTTAAACAAAGGCACTGGTCGGGAGGTAACCCGACACTATCTTACTTTCTGTCATTTATTTTCTGTCATTTAGTTTTTTTTCCAATAAGTCGCTCTCACCCACTTGGTGCATAGAAGAAATGACTATTCAGGAATCGGACTTGGGTGCAACATTAAGCCAGCCGGGCCTGCGCTGAGAGTTCAAGGCCCCAGCCGAACTCCCTCGATTATCCAGCCTCATGCCATGTCGTTCACTCGACACTTTAAAGGGAGTTCTGTTCTTCCCTTTTCCTTAACGTCATTTCCTTCTCGTATAATATCTGCTTGCATGGCTTTTGAACTAAGTCTTGCTGAAAGGCACGCCTTCGTTCAAAAGTGTGGGGTGAGAACCACCTGTGTACATAATATGTTTTTCTTTTTCTTTTTTAATATTATCTTTTTGAAAATATGAACTTGAGAATGTGAAAAAGATAGATCTAAAAATCATGCATTTACCTTGTGAAAATTCAACTGTCTAAAAACTTAGAACGTAACTTCTCATTTGTCCCTTTGTGCTAAGATAAACTAGGGATGTCGAGTTGACATAAACTGCCCTAGAGAGACTTGGCAAGCAATCGAAGGATCGAATCTAACTATATGGTTTTCGAAGTCAGTGGAGGCTGCACTTCGGGTTTCACTGAAGATTGAAGTCATCTCCGCCATGCAGTGTTTATGCAAAAAGAAAAAAAAGGCGAGGACGGGAATCAGACCGTCCTATCTCTAGTCAAAGTAGCCAAGAAAATAGATGAGCGACCCTCATCTTGACCCGCGCGAAACGGCAAGGATGAGAGGAGCGGGGAGGTATTTCCATAGGCTTGCGGGCGATGATTGGACCTCCCAAAAAGGCTTGAGAAAATGGACTAGCAAGCCACAAATAGGCAAAAGCTCGAAGAAGCAAATCAAGAGGCCAAAGGCCCAAAATTGTGAAGGTTTTTACCGAACAAAAAGTGAAGTACTCAAAGAGTCAAATCAAAGGCCAAAGGCCGATTCACTACAAAAGCTGTCCCTTGCCAAAAGAAAATCAAAGTACTCAAACCATTGAAACCCGAACCGAATCACGTGCTAGAGAAAGCTACAAGGAAACCATATAGTGCGAGACGGTCCCGAGAATGCAGTCCAGGAGCCTAAAAAGGGCTATCTCCCGAAACATCCAGAATAATTTGCATCTCAGCACGAAGGTACACGTATCAAGTTTCTTCTATTTATTTACACAGTTCAATTTGGTAATAAGTAAGTAATGCATGAATTAGGATAAATCGAGTCCCACAGTCTAACTTTCATATTTTAAACCAAACTTTGTGTGCCGCCCTTTAATAGCATTGTTCGGGACGAACAACTAAAAGTGTGGGGTGATCTGATGGAACATAATTATACGAATCATAAACACAGTTAAACCCACTAAATTAGACCTTTTGTCTATTTAACTTTTGCTTGTTAGTTCTGATATATTTCTACAGGGTATTTTGGACTCTAGAGAGAATACACGCTAAGGAGAGGATTTTACACTGAAAAGACATTACGAGTCAGTCCAAGGTCACGATCAGACGCTGAATGCAGAAATCTCAAGATCCTGACATTGAATTACTCAAAACAAATCCAACCGAGGAGCAACCAAAGTCAGTCTGGAGCTGAAATGGACCGATGGCTTTTGGAGAAAAGATCTCAAACTCACTCATCCACTCCCCTCATGCCACATGGGCGGCGGCTCCTCCTCCTCCCAAAGCCGCCGGCGGCTTTCCAAGCTTCCATGGGAGCTTGCCATGTGGAGCTCTTCTCCACCACATCCTTGCTCCTCCAATCATCTTGTGCCAAGTGTCATCTTCTCCTCCATCCTCCTTGGCTATAAATACATGCCTCTCCCTCACTTGTAATCACATCCCAAAATCACAATTCACTTCTCTCTCTAAGTTTGGTACATTTGTAAGCTTTGGTTTGAAATAATACTCATGTTGGTTCTTGAGTATTATAACAGTTTTAGAGAATACTCATGTTGGTTCTTGAGTATTCAGTAGGATTTGGGAATACTCCTGTTGGTTCTTGAGTATTCTACCCCCTCTCTTCTTACTGTCTTTCAAAAACCCCCGAGTATTTAGCTATGATATCCTCTTCCATGGATAATCGTAGGTAAACTCTTCATTCGGTTGAAGGGGTGTACATGTATCATAAAATGTTTTAGGCAATTCTTAGAGCTTCTTCTCTGTATTCAAAACTTGTTCTATGTGCCATATATTAGGTTAGAACTTCCAAGGTTGAGTGGATGCTTGGAATGGCAAAGCTCTTCCGTGGGGTTCGTAAACATACTCGGATAAGTGGATGCTTGGAATGGCAAAGCTTATCTAAGGAGTTTGACCTTTCTAAAACACCATTTGGTTGCTCGGGAATGACTGACCAAATGGATGCACACAGGCTAATATACCTTGGAATGGGGTATTAGTCTAAGTAGAACAAGTGCTCTACGTTTTTTTGCAAAAGACTAGACGGTGTCGCAAGTTGAGTGCTTGGAATGGCCTCGATTCACTTTCGAACACTTTTGCAAAAGACTAGACAGTGTGGCAAATCGAGTGCTTAGAATGGCCTTGATGCACGTTTGAATACTTAGAAGGATCACTAAGAGCCAATGATAAACAGGATATGATACAAGGCCCCCGAAACCGAATGCTTTCCTGAGATTCAAACCCCCTTGCATTTACTTTCTTAGTATAAACTGCTCTATCAACCGCTCACCTTCCGGAGGACTTGCCAATCACGCATCACCCACTGTAAGTCTTCTTCCTTTTATTTTCAGTATTTACTTTTCTGTAATTTACTTTTCCGAACTAAAAACCAAATCTAACAAAAAAAGGCACTTACTTTTCCGCACTAAAACTCAATCAACCTAAAAAACGCTCCCATACTGTACAAATCCCTCAAAGAACAACTTATCCCCCTAACTCCCTTGGGTTCGACCCCTACTTACCACTTGCTACCCAGTAGTAAGGTCACGAGTAGCGGAATATAAATTAGCTTTTGCACAGAGAACACCGCACTTTAACAACAGTGCGGTGGGCTCCGTCGGGCCTCGAGTACAAGAAAATACATGCTTGTCCCAATGATTGTATCTTGTATCGAAATGCTTTTAGTGAACTCAAAGAATGTCCAGTGTGCAAGCTTCTCGCTACAAGTTAAACAAAGAACCGAAAGGTAAATCTAAAGGCACTCCTTTGAAAGTACTATGGTATCTTCCACCGATCCTCAGGTTTCAGAGATTATTTGCTAACACGGAAGATTCCAATAATATGCATTGGCATGCTGAAAAATGTGTTGTCGATACGAAAATGCGTCATCCTACCGATTCACTGCAATGGGGTAAAGTAGACAATACATTCCCAGCCTTTGGAGCAGAGTCTAGAAATTTACGGCTTGGCCTTTCTACTGATAGGGTGAATCCACATGGAAATCTCAGTAGTCAGCATAGTACATGGCCTGTGATTTTGGGTATCTATAATCTACCTCCCAAGTTAACCATGAAGCTTAGATATATGATGCTTTCTTTATTGATATCGGGTCCTCGGCAACCTGGAAATGATATTGATGTATACTTGGCTCCTCTGATAGATGATTGAAGCTTTTATGGGATGAAGGAGTACGCACATATAACGCATCGAGGCAAGAATATTTCAATATGCGTGTTATGCTGATGTGTACGATCAATGACTTCCCAGCTTATGGTAACTTGTCCGGATATATTATCAAAGGGTACAAAGCTTGTCCTCTATGCGGGGAAGGGACACATGCACGTCATTTAAGCAATTGGCGAAAAATGGTTTATATGGGACATCGACGTTTCTTACCGAGATATCATCCTTACAGGCGAAAGAAAGCTACCTTCAATGGTGAGACTGAACACGGAATAGAACCGCAACCGGCTTCTGGTGATGAAATACTTCAAAAAATTCAGAATATTTCAAATCGATTTGGGAAACCATATTCGCGCACCGAAAGTGCTCCATGGAAGAAGCGGTCGATATTTTTTGATCTCCCTTATTGGCATTCTCTTGACATCAGACATTGTATTGATGTGATGCATGTTAAAAAGAATATATGTGAAAGTCTGCTTGGTACTTTATTAAACATTCCTGGAAAGACAAAAGATTGAGTTAAAGAAGCACTCGATATGCTGGAGATGAATATTCGTACCAAATTAACACCTGAACCTGGAGGGCAACACACATATTTGCTGCCGTCGTGCACCACACTCTCTAAGAGCGAGAAAACTAGTTTGTGCGAATGTCTGAAGGGAGTTAAAGTTCCATATGGGTTCTCTTCAAATATTGCCAGCTTGGTTTTGATGAAGGATCTGCGGTTGAATGGCTTAAATCTCATGAATGTCATACATTGATGCAACAACTCCTTCCTATTGCAATCAGAGGTATAATGTCTCCCAAACTAAGGACAGCTGTACAAAGACTTTGCGTCATTTTTAGCTCTTTATGTGCTAAGGTTATTGATACATCGGAGCTTGATGGACTTCAAGAGCAGATAGTTGTTACACTTTGCCAACTAGAAATGTTTTTCCCTCCCAACTTTTTCGATATAATGGTGCATCTTACTGTTATATATATGGTAATATTTATATCTTTAATCATTTCTTTGCAATTAGTCTAACTAACACAAGTTTTTACTTTGTAGTCATTTACACGATCAGATGGTTCGTTCGGATATCAATTTTGGTTTTTTTATTGAAACATTAATGACCCCAACCATAGAGAAAAACGAGATATTGGCAATGTTCATAGGAAGATTGAATATGTCAGACAAAGACCAACTTTTTTGCTACTTTCTCCCTTATGTTGATCACATAATGTGAGTTCATCACTTACTTTATAAGTTGTCAACTTCTGTTCTGAACACATTTGTTTTTAAGTTAGTGGGTTTTTTTAGGTGGCATTGGATGTTAAGCGTCATCTTTCCGAGACAACATAAAGTTCTTTGGCTTGATTCATCGGCAGAAGAGAAGGATATAAACGCTGATGCAAAAGAGTTGGTGGAGAGTAAGTTTGGAAATTACTTTTATCTTATAAATTGTATTGAAAAGTCACTAATAATTACATTATTGTGTTTGTTTTAGGGGATTAGATCGATACTACCAAGGATGTATACCGAGAAGTACACGTAAAGTAGAGTGGAAGAAAGTTTTGGTATTCACAAATTAGACAATTTTATTAAATATTTTGTTTCATTTATAAAGTATGTTAACTGCGATTCTTGATATCGTGCAGTGTCCAAGACAACCACCTAGCCATTTTTGTGGTTATTATGTCCTTCAATTTATTCGGGACATTATAGCATCTGTACGGGCTAATAATGGTGCGAAGGTTGAAGACATTAACCAAGTGAGCTTTTTAGAGATATATATACATATGTTATTCATTTAACTGTTTACTTGTTGATTGTTGATGTAGTTCTCTTGTGTTCACTCTTTAATTGTTGATTTAGCTTTTTAGACGTTGGTCGTTGATTAAGTTTATTAAGGCTTAATCGTTTTTACTCTTTAATTGTTGACTTAGTTCTCTTGTTTTTTTATAGTACTGTTTTCCTAATGGAGTAGAGTCATAAGATGTCGACAAGATTCTTGAAGTTCGGGATGAAATCGCCTGCTACCTGCGTGACTATGTGACCACTCATTTTGCGGTATAGGACATTAACTTGGACAACATTTGTTATGTGATGTTTTGTGGTGTATTTGTACCAAAGTGTACCATATATATATATGTGTGTTTGATATTGTATTGCAAATTCAGTGAAACGATGTTTAGCATGTAAGCTGTATTGTATTTAAAAGTTGGAACAGCAGAGTTTATTATTGATGTTTAATTTCAGGTGGATTTGAGCTTTTGTAAAGCCAAATCTGTCATTATTTTGAAGCTTATGCATCAGTTTTTGAAGAAACGGTTGCATAATGTGCATCGGTTTGAACATTATGCATCGGTTTTTCCTTGAACCGATGCATAATGTGGGGACTTTATGCATCGGTTTCTCAGAAAAATCGTTGCATAATGGCTGCACATTATGCATCGGTTCAAGGAAAAACCGTTGCATAATATCTGAACATTATGCAACGGTTTTTTATGAACCGATGCATAAGACTCAAAAAACCGATGCATATTGTGTTGTTTGTAGTAGTGCAGATTGGAGAGTATACTGAAATACAGTGATGTAGTCTAAATTTTACCGGCCGTAGCCTGACACAGAATCACATACTAAAACAGTGTGTTATGAGGCTATATTTATTGCAGTCATGGTTACATAAACTAAATAGGAACCTACCCAAGCTGATTAGGAAATCCTTATTAGAGATATATTTAGTTACATAATTATCTTCAATTATATTTCTAATCTCATTCTAATTAGGAATATCTAAACCAATAGATAACTTTCTAAACTAACTGGATTTCCTAATCAAATAAGAAACCCCAAATAAGGCATCCTAACAAAACAAATAATAATAAAAATATTATTCTGCCTTTTGTTTTAATTTGAAATCTTTTTCCGATAATTATAAAAAACACAGGAATGTCCCGGTTCCCCAAAAGCCGGGATCAATATGATACCGATGTATATGCCACTTCATCTCGTTTTGGTCCACGTAGGCCCAAAATCGAGCCACATATTTATTTTTGTACATTCCCGATATGAGAGAAACCGGGAATAGAAAAAATGAAGAGTACCGGTTCCTCAGAAACCGAAATTATTAAAAATGAGATAGATTGATTATTTGAGTTTCAAATGGTGTATTTGAGTCATTCTAATTTGGTTTTGGATTACTTTGGTGAATAACTCCTCTATTTACATATATAGAATGAAGCACCAGCAGTGTTCCAGAAATCGGCCGAATCGGCCGATTAATCGGGGATTAATCGGCTGATTTCTCGAAGCCGATCCGATTTTACCCTAATCGGATAGATAAATCGGGGAACCGGGCAAATCGGCAATTAATCGGGCAAATCGGCAATTAATCGGGAAAATCGGCAATTAATCGGGCAAATAGGCAATTAATCGGGCAAATCGGCAATTAATCGGGCTGGGCAACCAAATGTTAAAAAATAAACTTAAAGGACTTTTTTGTAATAATTAAATTTTTTTTAAACGAAATTGAAAATCAAAACAAAAGCTCCAATTAGGACTTGATTTATTGACTTGTTTATGTATTTTAACTTTAACTTAGTTTCTATGACTTGTGTTTGAGTTATGTCATGTTATGTATTGGATGGAAGTAATATGGATTGTTTAGGTTTGACATGCATCCTATTTTATTTTGATTACAGGTCAACAAATGTATTTATAGAAAACACTTCTATAACTATTTTTAAATTATAAACATAAAAATAGGATAAAAATAAAAAATCGATTAATCCCGATTAATCCTCCAGCACCTTGGCCGACCGATTAGCGATTAGCGATTTCTGTAACCTTGAGCACCAGCTGTCGACCACTGGTTCGAACGACAATCGGTGTGCTGCCGACCTGAGGGTCCAGAAGCGATAAAATTGAGCGGGATCAACATTGCTGAGACAAAGACAATATTATAATTAAGTGAATTGTGTGAATATTAGAGTAATATATGTTAAGATTAATCATTATCAATTTAACGGTCGAGAAAACAACTATGTGCGATACATACATACGGACCCTTTTTTTCTCAATTCAGTGAACTTTTCAACCGCAGACAAAGTTTTTTTTTTTGATAAAAGCCTAGAAGGCAAAACAAGGCAGTAAAAAAGCTATGGACAAAATCAGATAACATTGGAATAGCGTCCAGCCTGCTCCAACTCCACCTTTCCGAAAGAGATTTTTTTGCAATGAAGTCAGCAGCAATATTAGCTTCTCGCCTTGTGAACATGAGAGACCAATTCAAATTATCCGATAGCAGCTTACAAACATCTGCAAACCAAGGAGCTGTCGTCACCTCATTTTTAATACAGTAATTTATGGCTTGTACTAGATCCATATTGTCCGTTTCGAAAATAACTTGGTTCAAGTGAAGCTTTCTTGCCAATATGAGACCATCCCTCAAAGCCAAACCTTCACAATAACTTGCCTTATCACACTGATGTATAAACTTTGAGGCCATAGCTATGACACTTCCAGTTGAATCTGGACTTGATGTAGAGTAGCAGTAGTAAATTAAGTCAGCCATAGAACCAAAGTCTCTGCAGTCAACATGAATATCTAATCCCAAATACAACCACACTGCTTTACTCCACCAACATCTCAGAAAAGGATGCAGATCATCTTCGTATTGGAATTGACAAAGATGACAATGCTACAATCTGTCTTTTAACTAGTTGAGCACCAGTAGGAAGACCATTGTGATAACTTCTCCAACAGCAGACAAAGTTGGGGTGAGAATATAAGCATCGCTAAACAATTGATCAGTACTTTTAGGGGTCGATAAAAGGCAGGGTAGGGCCGGTTCTATCCTTACTGAAAAGGCTTAAGGCAGAACAAATGAAGTTTTGAGAGGACTTTTGAAAAAATTAGGACCCGGCCGGGCTTGCTCTCAAATTATCAAGCATAGGGTCGGCGTTAGGGCCGAGTAATGAAAGAGCTTTTCGGGCCGCACTTAAAAAAATCATTTATTATTATTAACATATCTTTGAAGAATTACAAAGGCACAAAATATTTAACAACATCGACTACCTATTCTCCTAATAAAAATAATTTTTATATAATTTATTTTTTGCTGTAAAATAAAAATAATTTTTATATAATTAAATCATAATAATATAAGTTAAATGAATTAGTATTATTAATTACAGATAAAAAAAATTAACTAGATATATTGAAATATATCATCTACCATTATGAAAAAAAATTACAGATAAAAATTAATCTAAATGACTTAAGTGTATTATAAATTATTGATATATAAAAGGTGAAATATGAAAGGTCTTAATGGTCGGGCTTTTTTAGCTCGGACTGAGTAGAACATTATTAGGTTTGACATTTTTAGGGTAGGCAGGGCCGCGCTTAGGTCGTAGTTAGGTCGGACTTGAGGGTCGATCAGGGCTTTGAAATCATGACCTTTGTTCAAGTTTGAGCCTGTAGAGCTTAGGGCCAGAACACTCAGGATCGGTCCGACCTTAGGCTCATAGGTCGTAGGGCTTCGTGTAAGGCTTTTGAGCCCTAGACTAAATGTTGACCCCTAAATACCTTTCCCATGAACCAAAGAGCAACAATCAAGTACACTATCTCTAGCTAGGAAACCCCCTCCACACGCACACCTAGAATTGCAAACTCATTTCCATAAAAATACAACTTGACCACGTCTCATGCAACTGATGGTCATATCAAAACACTCTTTTGTTCAAAGTCACTAACACCAAATTCTAACGTTGATAAGTGATAAGTCCAATGTAAAACACATGTCTTGCCTTAAAATTCAAACTACGAATATCCGTACAATCGGAAAGTTTGTACGAATCGTCCGAGTTCGGTACGTTGCAATCTATCACAAAACCATAGCCTTGAGATTCACAATTCATAAACTAAACCCTAGCTTATTAGTAAGCAGTAGAAGTAGTAGATCGAGATGAGAGCAGAGCGGTGCAAGTTGCACTATAGATTATACAAAGTGCAAAATGAATATCTAATCTCAACTAGTTGCACCAAGTGCAACCTACATTCAATGTACTGTGCTTATTTAAAAATTCATGTGTAGAGAGATAGATGTTAAAATTTGTTAGCCTAATTAAATCACAGTCCCTTATGTTTCAAAAGTTCATGTTGTGAAACAATTTTCATCAAGTATCAACAATCCCCCTTTCACTTAGAGAATTTGTACTCCCCTCTCTACCACACCATGGGTACTTTGTTAGGATTTGTTAATCCAATTAAACCACAACCCATAATTACCCAAAAGTACAAACTTGTGAGTCATGATTTTATGATATTATATATGGTAGTAAATCTTTCATTCTCTAGGCAATGTGAGACACGCTACGAAATCAAAACAAATAAAATGAAGGGTAAATTACAAAAACATAGCCTGGACTATCATACGATTTCAAATTAGGTACCGAACTTTTTTAATTTTTTAATTTATTGCCTTTTGCATCAATTTGCATACATGTTGCTTCGAATTAGATTTTTTTGAGGAATTTTAAGGTTGAAAACTTATGAATTTGGTTAAATTAATTTTTTTATCGTGGTTGGAGATATGATAATTGGATAAAACATGTGTGAATTGATGATACCTAATTTGAAATCGAATAATAGTATATACTATTTTTTTTAATTTACCCTAAAATAAAACCATCAATCAGGCTACATGCATCATTAATACGGCCAACGTACAAAATTGGAAAGTATAATATTCCAAATCTATGAACGCCCCTTGATTTGAATTTCTAACACCCAGCTTTAATTAACGCTTTATACTACTAAATTAAAGTAATGCACAATTCTCTCTTTTGTTTTCTAGCCCCATCAAGACGTACTCTCGATATAATATATATATTTATATAAATTTGTGTGATCGGTTCAGAATTCCTAAAAATTTAAAAATTTGAGATCATAAATTTTATCATTTGATCAAGTTGCATCTTTGAATGTGGAGGTGACATGTGTTCCACTGACTTTTTTTCTTCATTGTGCAATTTCGAACATTATTTTTAACTAGATGCAGTTTCAGGTTTCGGAACATGCACTTATATAAAATGAAAATACATAAAGAAGGTTCGCAGAAAAAAAGATGAGTTATTGAGCGCTCATCCTCTCGTAAGTACTGCATATATACATCGACTGCTTCCATGATTGCATCACCGAGGATGGAGAATCGTTGTACGAGCAAGTTGATGCCGGTGGTTCGAAGCAGGTCCATGACGGTCTGGTGGGGAGTTGTGATGGTTTGTTTGACGGTGTCAATAGTGTTCTTGCCACTGTTGTTACCTCCGTTACCTCCACCTCCGCTGATGTTATTGCTTTTTCCGGTAGCGATCATGGCGGCACTCATGTTTGTGGCCTTCTCTCTGGCTGATAGCTCCAGTTTTAACGTCGTCGTTTCGGCCTTGTAACTTCCAAGAATGTGGATGTTCAGATCTGAGAGTTATTTTTTCCATCAAATAAAAAAAGAAAAGATCTGAGAGTTCTTTTGTTCATTTTTTCTTTTACCTACAAATTTTAAAAAAAAAATATAAAACCGCTCGAATGTACATTTTGAATTTTTCTTTAGTGTTTCAATGATTCAAGGGAGAGGATCCAATTGGCCTCCTTCTATCTGTTCTACAGTATAATTTTCAGTCTTCAGCTAATCAAGGAATGACACGGCACGCGTTTGAAATGCCAACCACGCTTTTCCCACCCGCCACTTTCGTCGTATCCAACGTTTCATCATTAGCCGTCCAATTCAAATCCAACGGCTCACATCAGCCAACGGCCGTAATCGCACTTGTACAAATTTCATACAGAAGACGAGTTGACTCTCACGATTCTGTTGCTCGAAAACCGACCATGGCGACCGCCGGATCTCCTCTCGTCAAGATCGTCGGCCTTTGTGGCTCTCTCCGTAAAGCCTCCTTCAACCGCGGCCTCCTCAACTCAGGTACTGATCCGGGTCAGATATTGGGTGAACCATGCAGGAGGGCAACTCGGGTCAGGAAAGCTTCCAGAAGGTACCCGGCTGAGGAGTTTGTTACGCAAGCACGTGAGTTGCATGTGGAGAAAGACACGTCAGCTGAGGCACGCGAAGTGTGTGAAGGGAGGGGTGACGCAGGTGACGTCGTCGTCGAATCCATGCAGAAGGAATGAACAAATGCGAGAGGGACGCGTGGCTATCTACAACGGCATGAGCTGTATTACATGAGTTGTATAAGTAGCTAATAGGCGAATGGAATAAACAGTTTTGAGTTTTCAGAAAATATCTTCTCTCTCGATCTCTCTTTTCTTCCTTTCAGTCCTGCTTCGCAGCCATTTGGTGCTTTCATTGAGAGATTTTTTTTTCCGACCATGGAGACGCGTAGCATGACTGAAGCCATTGCAGCACTCACGCAGAGTGTTAATGAGCTGAGTGCGAGGACGCAAGCAGTAGAAGAAACGTCCGCAAAGCACGAGGCTAAGTTTGATCGGGTTATGGAGATGTTGGAGCACATCCACGGGAAGCCAGACACCGGCCACCGTGCTGGGAAGCAACCGATGGAGACGAGCGATGAGCAAGCGAGGGCAACACTGCCACCAGCAACGCCAGCGCCACTGCTAACAAGCTCCGCACCGCTGTTGTCGACTCCGATGATGTATGGGAACATGAGTCCGCACCCGCAACAGCTGGGGTACCATGCGCTGGAGCAGACGCAGACGGGGAAGGTGCTGAGGATTGATGTGCCTGTGTTCCAAGGTGAAGAGGTGGATGGGTGGCTTTTCCAGATGGAAAGATATTTCGAGCACAACCATGTTCTACCGGAGCAAAGGATGACCGTAGCTACGTTCTTCTTGGGCGGGGAGGCTTTGAAATGGTACCAATGGATGTATGCAACTCATCAGATTACCGACTGGTTCCGTTTCGCTAAGGATGTGAAGCTGCGATTTGGCCCATCGGTGTATTACAAGGCGGAGGTAGCGCTAAACCGACTAGTCCAGACCACTTCGGTGGCTAAGTATATTGCCGACTTTGAGTCCTTGTCTACCAGGACGCCCAGCTTTACGCCCGACCTGTTGCTACACCGATTCATGGCAGGGCTCAAGGCGGACGTCCACAACGAGATGGCGCTTCTGTGTCCAACCAACCTCTCCATGGCGATGGGAATGGCACGCTTGGCTGAGGAGAAAATTAACATGGGGAAGTGGACTTCAAGTAGGCCACCTGGAAATCGTAGTACCTTCAGCAGTACCTTCCCTGGAGCAGGTCATACTGGAGAAGCAAAACCGAGTCCTCGGCCGAGTAGTTTACCCATAAAGCACTTGACAAATGCGGAACTAGCGGAGAGGAGAAGCGAAGGGTTGTGCTTCAAATGTGATGAAAAATACACTGCAGGCCACAAGTGTAAGCCACGCTTCTTATGCATGGCAATGGAGGAGGATGAGCAGTGTAGTGGTGGAGAGGAGGAGCCACCAGAAGCCGAGGAGTGTGAGGAACAAGGGGCAGAGCTGACCCCAAACATCTCGTTCCATGCCTTGCAAGGATGCCCGGTGCCGAGAACGCTGAGGTTGGAAGGTGCTCTCGCGGGACGTAAGGTAATTATCCTTGTAGATGGAGGCTCTACTCATAATTTCGTTCAATCTCGTATTGCTAAACATGCAGGGTTAGTTGTGGAGGTAACTCGACACCTGAGTGTCACTGTTGGTAATGGGGATGAGTTGCGATGCGAGGGAGTATGTAAGGGGATAGAACTGGTTATGGGAGGGAAGAGGTTCGTCGTAGACCTACATGTCTTGCCCATCTATGGTGCCGATATAGTGTTGGGTGCCCAATGGTTAGCCGAGGTTGGTCCGGTGACCTTTGACTACAAGCAGTTGTGGGTAAGCTTGATGCATGAGGGTGCAACTCTCACTTTGCATGGTATAGAACCAAAGGCGCAGTTCACGGCCTTGACCATGGGGAAGTTGAGAAAGGCACAGGGCAAGGGAGGAGTCCTCATGATGTATCAGATGATGACCTTGTTGTCTGCTGAAGGGGAAGAGGAGCCCAAGGTTAAATTGCCTGAGATACCGAGTAACCTGGGACCGCACCAACAGTTAGAACTGAAGGGCTTGTTGCAACAGTTTTCTATGGTCTTTGACGCACCTAAGGGGCTGCCTCCTAGCCGCAGCCATGATCACAATATACCCCTCACACCAGGAGCAGCTCCTGTGAATGTTCGACCATATAGGTACCCAAGGTACCAAAAGCTAGAGGTGGAAAAACTAGTGCAGTATATGTTGGCAGAGGGGATAATTCGACCAAGCAACAGTCCATTCTCGTCTCCTATTTTGCTGGTACGAAAGAAGGATGGAAGTTGGCGATTTTGTGTTGATTATCGTGCCCTCAACGCAATCACGGTGCGCGATCGGTTTCCCATACCAACTGTGGATGAACTCTTTGATGAATTGCATGGGGCGACTTGGTTCACAAAGCTTGATTTGCGATCGGGTTACCACCAGATTTTAATGGCCTCAGAGGACGTTCACAAAACTGCATTTCGTACTCATGATGGTCACTTTGAGTTTCTGGTAATGCCCTTTGGCTTGACAAATGCGCCTTCTACGTTCCAAGCCGCGATGAATGACATGTTTCGACCATATTTGCGGAAATATGTGCTAGTTTTCATGGATGACATTCTTGTATACAGCAGAGGATGGGCAGAGCACATTCAGCATCTTAAAGTAGTGTTTGAGACTCTACAACACCATACATTCCTAGCCAAGGCAACAAAGTGTGAGGTGGCTCGACCAACAGTGCATTATTTGGGTCATATTATCACCAGAAAGGGCATGGAGGTCGATCCGGAAAAGGTGTCGGCAATTATGAGATGGGAGTTACCATGCAACCCGAAGCAACTCAGGGGGTTCTTGGGCTTGTCGGGGTACTATAGACGGTTTGTGAAGGGTTATGCTATGGTGGCAGCCCCTTTAACTCGACTCCTGCGCAAAGAGGCATTCCTGTGGGATGATGATGCTTCACAAGCCTTTGCCACCCTTAAACATATGCTGTCTGCTACGCCAACTTTGCGACTACCAGATTTCAACCTACCATTTGTGGTGCAGACAGATGCGTCGGGGACAGGAATGGGGGCAGTACTATCACAGGAAGGGCAGCCAATTGCCTATCATAGCCGTCAGTTTACACCAACCTTACAACGAAGTTCGACGTACAATAGGGAGTTGGCAGCTGTAGTCATGGCAGTGCAGAAATGGCGACCTTACCTGCTGGGTAATAAGTTCGTGTTAGAAACAGATCACCAACCTTTGCGGGTGATCCTCACACAAAGCATCCACACGCCCGAGCAGCAGCGCTGGGTGAGCAAGTTGATGGGGTACGATTTCGAAATAACTTACAAACCTGGGCGTGAGAACCTCCCGGCGGATGCATTGTCGAGGCAGCAAGGGGAATCATGTGCGATGTTGCAAGGTACCTCAGGGCCAGTTTTTGGTTTATTGAGGGCGTTACGAACCCTATACAAGGATGACCCAGAGGCGAGTGCTCTATATCAAGCCATTGTCGAGACTCCTACCGAGCATGAACTATACGAGGTGAGGGATGGTTTGGTTCTCTACAAGGGACGTATACGGGTGCCGAACAGTTTAGCTATAAAAGACCTTATCATGCATGAGTATCATGACTCGTTGGTAGGGGGCATGCAGGCATAGCACGAACCTTGGCTCGAATAGCAGCAGTCTTCCACTGGGACGGCCTGCGCAAAGATGTGGCTGCATATGTTGGCAAATGTCCAATCTGCCAACAAGTTAAACCGCTTAATGTGGCAACCCCAGGCCTCTTGCAACCCCTGTTGATTCCAGAGCAGATATGGAGCGAGGTTTCTATGGACTTCATCACTTGTTTACCCAGATCAAGGAGCAAGACAGCGATATTTGTTGTGGTTGATCGCCTGTCTAAATACGCGCACTTTTGCGCCATTTCGAAAGGATTTACAGCTGAGTCGGTAGCAGCAGTTTTTGTTCAGGAGATATGCCGACTGCATGGCATGCCCACCAACATTGTCTCTGACCGAGATCCCGTGTTTATGAGCATCTTTTGGAAAGAGCTTTTCCGCAGACAAGGCACTGTTTTAGCTCATAGTACTGCGTACCACCCTCAATCCGACGGCCAAATCGAAGTTGTGAACCGCTTGATCGAGGACTATTTGCGATGCTACGTAAGCGAGAATCAGAAGGATTGGGTAGAGTTCCTACCATGGGCTGAGCTCCATTACAACACAGCAACCCACTCCGGCTTAACTGTGTCACCTTTTGAGGCCGTGTATGGCCGACAACCACCAAGTTTGATGGATTATGTAGCTGGAGCCTCCCCTGTGACAGCAGTGGATGATATATTGTCAGCTCGCACTACTTTGATAAGACACCTCAGAGACAACCTTGCCAGAGCACAGCTCCGCATGAGTCAAAAGGCGAACCGACATAGAACTGAAGTCGAGCATAATGTAGGGGACTGGGTATGGTTGAAGTTGCAGCCCTACAGACAGGTCACTCTCCGCCCTAACCGGTCAAGCAAGCTAGCTCGACGATATTATGGTCCCTTTCAGATCTTGGCAAAAATAGGGCGAGTGGCATATCGATTAGCTCTTCCTGCCGGTAGTCGCATCCATGATGTATTTCACGTCTCATTGCTAAAGACGTGTAAATCCGCCCCACCATTCCAGCAAGTGTCCTGGCCTGATGGCATGCGCGGGGACCCTCTTGAGCTCATTCCTGAGCGTATCATTGGCCGACGGTTGCTGCAAAAAGGGGACCAGCAGGTTGCACAAGTCCAAGTGCTGTGGAAGGCTCACGGGGTCGAGGATGCCACCTGGGAGAATGAAGCTGAGTTTATGAACGAACATCCTGGAGTAGGCCTCGAGGACGAGTCCGTTCTTAAGGAAGGGAGTGATGATCCGGGTCAGATATTGGGTGAACCATGCAGGAGGGCAACTCGGGTCAGGAAAGCTTCCAGAAGGTACCCGGCTGAGGAGTTTGTTACGCAAGCACGTGAGTTGCATGTGGAGAAAGACACGTCAGCTGAGGCACGCGAAGTGTGTGAAGGGAGGGGTGACGCAGGTGACGTCGTCGTCGAATCCATGCAGAAGGAATGAACAAATGCGAGAGGGACGCGTGGCTATCTACAACGGCATGAGCTGTATTACATGAGTTGTATAAGTAGCTAATAGGCGAATGGAATAAACAGTTTTGAGTTTTCAGAAAATATCTTCTCTCTCGATCTCTCTTTTCTTCCTTTCAGTCCTGCTTCGCACCAGGTACTCCATCACTCGATCTATTTCTATTATATGTATAATGTATGGCGTGGTTGTGGTTGAGGAGAGTGTTGATCGACTGTTTTTGGTTTGTGTGTTTCTCAGCGATCAAGCTGTCTCACGAGTCTTCGATTCAAGGTCTGCAGATTGATTTGGTGGAGATCGACTCGCTGCCATTTATTAACACCGATCTCGAAGTGGCCGGCAAGTATCCGCCTGCTGTCGAGGCCTTCCGCCAGAAGATTCTTGAAGCGGATGGATTTCTCTTTGCTTCGCCTGAGTATAATTACTCCATTTCTCGTAATTTTCTCCTACTTTATCCACATCTGCATCATTTTGCTACTGGTGTTCCCTTTTTTAGGTTTTGAGATTTTGGGCTTTTTTTTTCACATGCTATGTTTATGTTGCATAGAAATTGAAACCATATCATTGACTGATTGAAACAATGAGATTAACCTTGCCTGCAGTAGCTTCTGTTCTTGTTAGGCTCCCATATTTTTACTCACATTGGCCAGCTAATGTTTACAAGGCTACATGATTAACCAGTGGCAGAAATCATAGTTTAAGTTTTTGGTATTGTAATCTGAATTCATATGGAGTACAGGGCTTGTGGCTGCTCTTTGGGAAAACGGCATAAGCTACTGTTTCATTAGGATCCTGCATAAATTAAAAGTTAACTGTGGTCCAACTTGGGATAGATGCTCAACAGATTTATTTATCTTTGTAGCTAACAAGGTTTGAGGTTTGTTTTTGGTCATCAATCAGTTTAGTACTAGATATAAAAGATGTCTATGATGAGTTTCAAGTAGAAATCGACTGTCCGCAGAGCTACTGATTAGTGTGACACAACATAATAGTACATGGATTCTGGGTTGGTAAGTGCTACTTTGATGCGCTGCTCTACTCTGTAGTTAGAGACTTTATAGCCCGTTCTCGATTTTTCTTTGTTTTGAATCTTTGACTTTTAGAGAAGTCTTGTTCTGAAACTTGTTTTCGAATTTGTCACTTAAAAGCAAGCGGCTTTTGTATAAGGCCACTTCATGCTTTTGACCAAGTCGGCTTCAACATGGATGTCATTGGACTGCACACTTAAATTTTGTTAGAAACTAGCCTTTGACAAAAGCTGACTTCCTAAAAAACTGGCAAATCCAGAATTAAAAACTGAAAATAATTGCATTCAAACATAATGTCCAAGTTATCCCAGTTTAACCGTTTGATGGAGATATCTGTCAATAGTTTTCACTAATTACCAGCTCGTTCTCCATTATTGCAGCTGTGCTGAAGAATGCCATTGACTGGGCGTCCAGACCACCAAATGTGTGGGCCACTATATCCGCAGCCATTATAAGCGCTGGAGGAGGCTTTGGTGGGGGGGCGTGCTCAGTACCATCTGCGCCAGATTGGAGTCTTTCTCGATCTCCATTTCATCAACAAGCCAGAGTTTTACTTGAATGCATTTCAGCCACCAGCCAAGTTTGACAAGGATGGCAGCTTGATCGATGAAAAAGCCAAAGAGTCCTTGAAAGCTGTTCTGCTAGCACTTTACACTCTTACCTTGCGGCTCAAGGTAAATGCTTAACTAATAGTCCATGTTGTTGTTGGAACATATGTTTGTCACAATAGCAGTGATTCAGACAAATAAGACGTAGTTTACGCTGCCTGGACGGCTATGTCAGCATTACTAATGATCTTCAAAAAAATATCATCGTTCAACCTTTATCTTTTCGATGCATGCTACAATCTTTTTTGTTTTTTCCCTCCTAACGGTGATCAAAGAAATTTACATACATCCCACCTCTCTCTCTCTCTTACTTTTTGACCTAGTCAAACTTTTACAAATGTAAATATAAGGGAAAATGACAAAGAGAGGTATGAACTACTAACAGAGAGCAAAATTCGGTAAATTATCGTTTACCGAATTGAATTTACCATTACCGAACCGAATCGGTTCGGTAATACGGTAAAAATAAGTTGGTAAATGGATTAAATGTTTGAAATCGGTAAATTTACCGTTTTACCATTTTACCGAAAATATAAATAAATAAATATTATATAAATTATAAAGAAATTTAAAAAAAACATTTATATATATTAAAAATCAACATATATATTTATAAGATTTATAATATATATTAAAAATTAGAAAAATAATAAATTTCGGTAAAATCGATAAAATCGGTAACGATAAACGGAATAGAATTTTGTATTTCGGTAAACGGTAAAACAGTAAATGGTAAAATGGTAATTTACCGTTTGCTCACCTTTATGAACTACCACTCATTGACAAATCACGGTCAGAACTATGAAAATTGACAATCAAATGACAATTTCAAAATATTTTGATCCTCAATTTCACATAAGGACAAGAAAGTGTTTTCAATTCATTCGTTTAGTTAACTTTGTTAATTGATGAAGTGATATTCGATCAATTAAGTGACTTCATCAATCAAGTGTTATATATGGATCAAAATATTTTGAAATTGCCCTTAATTATCAATTTTTTATAGTTTAAACCGTGATTTGTCAATGAGTGATAGTTCATACCCCATCTTTGTCATTTTCCCTAAATAAAATGTCTTTTTAAAAAGTTAAAGTATACAATATGGGGTATATGACATGTGGCAAGATGACATTAAATCATGAAGGTGGTGAAAATGGTCGTGCGATGCAACAAATGGACGATCTTTTATGGACCAATCTTTAAAATGTGTGCTATTAAGAGAGAAAACAAAAAGGTTGCATAAACGATCTTTATTTTTAACCCTTATTAAGGATGGCCTTATGATACCTTATTATGATTCTGAGCTTGATATATGAATTGCACTTAGACACCGTCGACAAGTTAGACCTAAGTCACGAATAATCAGTGGGAACAATGATAGTATAAAGACAGCTTGTATAGGATATGATCACAACATATTCCGAATGATAAATAAACATTGTAATGAAACAATCAAACCGTAAATTGCATAGTGGAGGCGTATTTGAAGATTTCCTTAAAATATTATTGATCTCTCATTAGATGTTGTAATCGAGAGCACTTGACTCGTAGGATACAACAACCACTAAGATGAAATCTTACATCTCATATTTCAACTTCGGCAAACGGGCCGTAACTTTAACTATCATCAGACACCAATTACACACGCAAAAGGTAAGTGCAAGAGAAAAAGAAAAACATACCGGCTTAGAAAGTACAAGCCTTCAAGAGAGAAATCGTTACAAATGTGTGTTATTAGTTTCTTTCTTGCACACGCGAACAAACTTGAATGCTGCTCCATATATAGTCATTAAGACTAGCATTTAAGCTTTTTTTTACCAACGATAACCATCAGCGTTTACCACGTGTGAAAATTACAATATAGAATTTATGTTGATTATTTTAAGAAAAAGTTAAGGTCTATCGTAGGTATTAGGTAACCCCTTAGAAAATTCAATCACCATTTTAGTCCATAGAGTACACACACTTAATTGAGTTTTGTGACACCCACAAATTTGGATCTTAAAATGATGTTTCACTGCCATTTTCTTCACCATTAACACACACATTTTCCAACATTTCAAGATGCGTTAGTTCTAATGTAGTCAATGCATTCCAATCACAAAAACAGCCTCAGATATCCTATTTCTAACATGGTTTGGTAGCTCAACACCTATGAAACCAACATCCCTATTTTTGTAAACAAGTTTATCATGATCATGGCGGCAAGCATCTTCTCCACAAAGTTGACTCCATTCATCAAATGACAAAAAAACAAATCAAGAATTGATTCTTCACATCATCATTCTTATTCTATAATATATCTTTAATGTTTGACCCATCTGGTTGTCTAAATTTTAACAATGACAACCATCCTTCCTTTCATTCCTCCAGCTGTTTTGTCCATAAATAGTTTCCCAGGAGTCATTTCCGGACACCCATTTTGTCCCTGTTCCTGTTTTCGACCCCTTTGATCAAAACAACAAAACCCCACAAACAAAAGATCGAATTTTTACTCTCACAGAATTACATTCCACGTCCCCCATCGAATCTGTCACAACTGACAATCAAGGAAATCTTTGTGCCTCGGTATCTATCTGCATTTGCTCGTTTCTGATTCAAGGTGTTTGCTTTATTGGGTTGTTTTGTAATTAATTTTGGGGATGGAGGTTTCACCTACAGGAGGAGTTGATTGGATTCTGAGCATTTTTTTTTTGTGATTGGGTGTGTTGTGTCCAGCATGCCTGTTAGGTGTTTGTGTTAATGTCTGATAAACCTTGGTATCAATAAGGCATTTCTGATCGTTACGTGAGACTGAAAATTGGGGGTTAATGGTAGCAAAGATAGGAGGAATGTAACTAGTGTAAGATAGAATGAGCAAAGATCACAGCGGTATTGTGAAGGCGTGGGGAGCGACATTCAAGAAATCACAAGCAGCTGTAAAGAGAAAAGCGACCAGCATTTTCAAAACAATGTCCGTAGCTCATGCGGAAGATCTTGAAGAAGAGCTGCCTGGACCAAGTCCTAATGGGGTCATCACGGGCGAGAAGGTACTGTGTAATGGAGATGTCTACTGTGGTCAGTGGCTAGAACATCTCCCTAACGGATATGGAAGATATGCTTGGTCGGACGGTTGTGTGTATGAAGGTGAATGGTTCAGAGGAAAGTTTATGGGCAAGGGGAAATTTAGCTGGCCCTCTGGTGCTAATTATGAGGGTCAATTCAAAAGTAATTACATGGTCGGTAAAGGCGTGTATACTTGTTCTTCTGGTGATATTTATAGGGGACATTTCGCTATGAATTTGAAAAATGGAAAAGGTGTTAAGATCTCGGCAAATGGGGATCAGTATGATGGGGAATGGCGAAGGGGAAATCAAGATGGAAATGGAAGGTACCAATGGAAGAATGGTAACCTGTATATTGGACAATGGAAAAATGGGTTAATGAATGGGGAAGGGACTATGACTTGGGCTAATGGAAATCAATATGAAGGGAATTGGGAAGATGGATTACCGAAAGGGAATGGGACATTTAGATGGCCAGATGGAAGATATTATATGGGTTATTGGAGTCAAGATACTAATGAGCAAAGTGGGACTTTTTATTCAGAAACTGGAGATGTTACTAGTGGCGACGGAAGTTGGGATCCTCGAGAGGTGTTTGAAGTGGTTTTGACTGATTGTAAGATTAGCCCAGATGCCAAAGTGCCCATTTGGCCTTTCCAGAAGATGCACAATTGGCCAGGGTTTGAAGGAGAAATTCTGCAGAAGCCGATGAGTTACAAGCCTCCTAGAAATAGTAACTGTGGGCAGAGAAGATCGTCGTATGATGGGAATGCTAGTCCTTATGGTGCCATATCTGATAGAATGTCATCATCCAGTTTTGATGGATATGAATCAGATATTTCAAGAGTTTTGCAGCAGCAATTTGGAAGTCGGCCTACAAGGCAAGGTGTAACTATATCCAAGGGGCACAAAAATTATGAGCTCATGCTGAATCTGCAACTTGGAATAAGGTACGGACTATGGATGTTTTTATTTATCTTTAATATACCCTAAGATGCGACTTGTGTAAAAGGGAAGCAAGTCTCGGCAGATACTATTTTTGAATTTCATGTTTTCTTCTATCTCACATCGGTATTTCTAATCATTCAACAGACATTCTGTTGGAAGGCCTGGTCCTGCACTATCCCTTGATTTGAAAACTTCAGCCTTCGATCCGAAGGAAAAGGTATGGACAAGATTTCCTCCCGAAGGATCCAAACACACGCCGCCTCACCATTCTTGTGAGTTTAAGTGGAAGGATTACTGCCCATTAGTTTTCAGGTTAGTCATTTCACATTTGTTCGATACACCACACATTTCATTTTATTCTCCTAGTAAACTATAAGGCAGCAGCAACAGTGCGATTTACTATTCATATATTTGCAGGACACTCAGAAAAATGTTCGGTGTAGATCCAGCAGACTACATGATATCTGTTTGTGGCGATGATGCGCTTAGGGAACTTTCATCACCTGGGAAAAGTGGAAGCTTCTTTTATTTGACCAACGACGATAAGTACATGATAAAGACAGTGAAGAAGGCTGAAGTGAAGGTAGGCTCACTTTCCCTGTTGTTCACCATTTGTGTTAGATTGAGCTTCGATTAGGCTCATGTTCACCGCTTGCAAATATATTCAATTACAAGATTCGTCAAAAACGTAAATGCAGGTCCTCTTGAGGATGCTTCATGCCTACTACAATCATGTTCGTACTTACCAGAACACTTTAGTGACAAAATTTGTCGGTCTTCATTGTGTGAAATTGACAGGGAATGCTCAAAAGAAGGTAACTTGAGCATACACGTGATTTTGACTACAGTCTGAGCTTTGATCTTTTATACTATGTTTCTGATTTTAATTTTTTGATGATTGAGACAGGTCCGCTTCGTTATAATGGGGAACTTATTCTGCACTCAGTACACCATTCACAGGCGGTTTGATCTGAAGGGTTCTTCATATGGTCGCACAACAGATAAACCTGAGTCAGAAGTTGATCCCAACACTACACTTAAGGATCTTGATTTAAATTACATATTCAGGTTACAAAAAATCTGGTTCCAAGAGTTCTGCAGGTACGGTATACTATGCTCGTCAGCAAAAGGCATAAATCCATTCATCATCATCACATCCTTATTAACAGGAAAGTTGTTATCTTTCAGGCAAGTGGATAAAGACTGTCACTTTCTCGAGCAGGAGAGAATAATGGACTACAGCCTTCTTGTTGGTCTTCATTTTAAGGAATCTTATTATGGAACTCCAGAGAATGGCCGCTTATCTAGCGCAGATAGTGATGAGTATGTTTTCATGCGTCAGTTCAGAAATTTGATTTAACTAGGAAATCATGAGATTTAATCCGCAACTTGCAGTGTTTTACACTCGGGCACTCTCTTGTTTATCAGATAAGTACGCTGCTTGTTAACACTGCATTGTGGTTTGCAGGACATCTGAACGACTAGGAATCAGAATGTCAGCAAGAGCAGAAAGAACCGAAAGCAGGAAATCAGACGGGGAAGCTCCATTAGTTGGAGAACCAACAGGGAGATTCTACGAAGTGGTCCTCTTCTTTGGCATAATAGACATATTACAAGACTACGACATCAGCAAAAAGATCGAGCATGCGTACAAATCAATGCATCACGACCCAGGTTCAATATCTGCTGTTGAGCCAAAGCAGTACTCGAGAAGATTTCGGGACTTCATATTCAGAGTGTTTAAAGAAGACATTTCATAGGTTAGTAGACACAATAGGTTGGCTAGATATTGCTCAACCCTCTGTTAACATAATTCTTTCATTGATTGGTTGTAGTTTGAGATATGTATAACATGAGGCGTAGATTTGGACACTGTAAATGCAGATGGAACCTTTTTCATTGTTGTTTATGGTATCCAAGTGAAAGTAAAAGGAGTTGATGTATTAGTATTATCCTGCTCATTTTCGTACTCGCTTCCACTCACGAGTTTAGTTATATCATTCTCAATCTGCCTTGATTCAAGTGATAGGAGCAATGCTCATTATTGGTCAAAATACAGATTCGAATCACCGCAAATCTTAAACCTTTTTCAAAAATTCAGTTTTAAAATAAAAGCATATAAACTTATCATCAACAAAAACAACAACAAAAAAAGCTATGTTGTTTTTAACTTTGGTTAGTGATTCGAGGAAAATAACAATAATTTTAGATATTTGGAAGAAAAAAAATGGCATCGAATTAAAAAGTAGGGGGACACGTGGGGCGTAGTGAAACGGTAATACGGAAAAAATATGCACTCTAGGGTTTCTCCAATCTAGGGACATTCTTCGAAATTCGCTCAACCAATTCGTTTCGGATTCGATTTCTTCAATCCGGCGGAAGCAGCGATCACCGGCCTCGACGTGGCTGTGGTTAATCAATTTCCAGGTTTCTGTTGTATTAGGGTTTCGCTTTGCTGTAAAATGAAATTAAGGCTATCGTGCTTGTTTGTTTAGTGTCTGGTTCACTGTTTTGGAACTAAGGATTAAAATCTCAGACTGGTGGTTTTGAATTATTTGATTTCCAAGAAAATTTTTGTGCTTTTTTTTGGGTTTGCTGGATGCTGTTTGTAAAAGCTTATGTGTCTAGGGATTTTAGGCCTTTTTTGTAACTTACATTTTAGCGGTGCTGCTGTCGTCTGTCAAGTTCTTGAGATTGAGTTTTTTTATTATATCTGTGAAAAAAGTTTTCAAGAGCAATGTGTGTTATATAACTTATAAAGCACGGAAACCTCTCTCTATATGGGTCAGTTACCGGTGTCGGAAACCGCCGGAAACCGTCAACGCCCGGTTTCAGAAACGGTCAATGTTTTGGACACTGCTGGGGCACGGGCGTTTTTGGGCCACTTTTGGGCCTGTTTTAATTTAAAATTTAATTAAAAAACTAACCTAATCTGATGCACCCCGTCCCCGATAGATCGACGCAAACTCGCCGCTCGACATCAGCTCGTCGCTCGCCATCAGCTATCGATTTCGACGCTCGCCATCTCCTGTTACCGCTTGTCCTGCTCGTCAATCGTCATCTCCGGTCGCCGCAAGACACGGTCGCCGCAAGAAACGGTTAGCTTTTCTTGGGATCTTTCGACTTTCCTGCGGCGTTTTGTGATGATTTGTTTAATTGAAGCTCACTGATTTGTTTCCACTTTCCTGATTTGTGGATGATTGTTTTGATGCGCACTCACTTGATTTGATGATTTGTTTAATTGATGCTCACTGATTTAGTGGGTTGTTTCCACTTTCTTGATTTGTGGATGATTGTTTTGATGCTCAACGATTGATTCGATGATTTGTTTAATTGATGCTCAGTTGCTCACTGTGTGTCTGTTTCACTTTCAGAAAGTATGACGACCAATTGATTTGTGTATATATTTTTGTGTTGAACTAAATGATTTGATTGTTAAACAAATGCAGGAGTTGGTGGAATGCTTTTTGTGAATCCCCAAGGCTAGGAGTTGCCGTTGAATGCTTAAAACATGAGTGCATGATGTGTTTTTTTATCTTGATTGTGAAACTTTGCAATGCTAAAGAATGTTTTATCTTTAACATTATCTTTTGAAACAATAGTTGTGTTATTGTGTTAGGATATATGTAATTTCATGATGATCAATATATTAAAAATATATATTTAATACAGCGGTGTCCGGCGGTGTCCTTTTTCTCTATTTTTAAATTTGCGGTGTCGCGGTTTCTGTTTCGCGGTTTCCGTTTCCGTGTCCGTGCTTCATAGCTGAGGCCTGAGGGAGACATGGTGTTTGTGATCTTATATATGTTTATGTTTGTGGTTGTTTGATTCAGGTTGAGAAATCATGCCAGACATAAATGCCACAGTGAATGAGTTTGTTAATAAGCTCAAGAAACGGTAAGGACGTGTTCCTCTTTTCTTTTGTATGCTTCAGTTGTTGTTTTTGTAATAATTTTGATTGACTGTAATATGATAGCAAAATTGAGGGGTCACAGACCACGTCCAGACTGGCTGCTGAGTTGCTCCGGTCAGTGATTTCTCAGCATCGTTTGCCATACACAAACCAGGCTGCAGCTCTCATTGATGCAGTTAAGGCTGTTGGAGAGAAACTGATTGCTGCAAATCCCGTGGGTATGTCATTTGTCTGTACATTCCATTAGGTACTTCATTGCTAAACATGCATGAAATTCATCGGACACTCAATGAAAAATCTCTTTTTACAATTCTTTGTTGGTATTCAAATTCAAGTTAATCGACTACCACTTAGGATTTTCTTAATTTAGCCTGATTAATTCAGATTTAGTCAGAAGTTTCATATTCGCCTTCCATTTGTTGTTCTGTCAAGAAGTTTATATCCGAAATTGCAATACTCTTTTACGGGATGACTCAACTAAATCTTTACCTTATTTAACTGTACATATTTGCATGTTTGGACTACTTATGTGAGTAAATTAAGTTTCAAGTATTTGAGCTCAGGGTTTTTGGAGTTACAAGTCTGTCAAGTGTAAAATATGATATTTCAGTTGAACATAGTTATATTCAGCCTTTTTATCAGTGGTTATTTTATGATATATAGATGCATTGCTAGCTTCTTGACTACAACCCCTTGAAGTTATTGGATTGTTTTATAATTGCGTAATCTTTCAACTAAATGACGTATCAGTCTTGTGTGAAGTTTTATGATAGATCTTTTTCGAAGTAAATCATAGGTTATTTGTTATTGGTAACCAATTTTGAATTTGTTGCGGAGCAGAGCTTGCTGTTGGTAACATTGTCAGGCGTGTTCTCCACATTATAAGGGAAGAAGACCTATCTCTTACAACAGCTGCTATTGGAGGACTAAATGTAGCCGCTGTAAGTGATGATGATGACGACGATGAGGCAGATGATCAACCTGGTTTGTCAGCTGCTGCTGTTGCAGCTGCTTCCAGAAGCACTTTACGCCCACCATCGTTGCAGACCCTGCTTGAGGATATTCCAGACTCAACAACTATTCATCCTCCCTCATCATCTGGTGGCGATTCTGAAGGAAAAACCAAATGTAAGCTTGAACGTTAGTCAAATAACTTTCTCATCTCCTTTTTTCGTTTAATTGTAGTTAAACATTATTTTGCAACTGTAATAAAATTAAGTGAGATGTTATGCACTTCATAGATAATTTTATTTTATATTTTAAGCTGTCATATGTATGATATTTTTGTGTAAATCTCAGCTGCTGATAAAAGTGTAAGGAGCCGGAAACTAAAGCATGATGTCATCGAGGCAGTAAACGAACTTATCCAGGATATTGCAACATGCCATGAACTGATAGCTGAACAAGCAGTGGAGCATATTCATCACAAGTATGTTTGTGCTTCACCTTCCTCCTGACTTTTGTAGGGCCACTTATGTGAACCGTGTGTGGAAGTGGTCGAGTTATGGTTATTTTATTTTCCTGCTTGGACAAGATTGATGTATGAAACGATATGATAGGGTAGCGACATAGGCTTGTGTGTTGTGTCTACTCTCTTTTCGCAAGGTTGCCAATTGTGATTCTTGAGTTAGTAGATTTTTGTCTTTTACACATCTTTCTAGACACGCTTGTCATCTGATATCTCTGCAAGGCGTTCAGTCTTCAGATCACACAATTTAAGCTATCAGAACAAAGATCTCCAACTTTTAACCTGTGCAGTATATACTCATTACTCATATATGCCTTTTTTGTCCTTTCCACATTCAAATTTCTAAATAGAGTTTCACTTTGATGATTTAACTGGATTCGTGGGATCTTTGGCCAGTGAGGTGATCCTGACTCTAGGCAGTTCAAAGACAGTGCTGGAGTTTCTCTGTGCAGCAAAAGATAAAAAAAGATCGTTCAGAGTATTTGTTGCTGAAGGTGCTCCTAGGTCGGTAAACATAGACATTAGACAATATTAGTTACTCTGGAAATGAACCCTATATGTTTCCTCTGTTATTTCAACTTGATGAGTACAGTAATCTTCTTTCCTTACAGATACCGTGGCCATTCTCTTGCAAAAGAGTTGGTTGCAAGAGGCTTGCAGACAACAGTGATCACTGATTCTGCAGTGTTTGCCATGATTTCACGCGTGAATATGGTATATATTACTTTGAAGCATGTTTTCTGTCATAAATTGTTTGGTCTTTTTCAAACTTTAACTGGATGATCTTAGTGTAGGTTATTGTTGGAGCTCATGCTGTTATGGCAAATGGCGGCATCATCGCTCCAATTGGGTTGAATATGGTTGCCCTAGCTGCTCAAAGGCATGCTGTCCCATTTGTAGTGCTTGCTGGTAGTCACAAGGTATTCTGACATTATAGATGATTGGTTCAACACTGAAAAATCATAGGATAAAAATCTCTGATTTTCCTGGTAAGTAAAGCAAATTAATTTCCTTGTTCATGCTTAACAATGATGATTTGCTCATTAAACAGTTGTGCCCCTTGTATCCCCACAACCCGGAAGTCTTACTAAATGAGTTGAGATCGCCTTCTGAGCTTCTGGATTTTGGAGAATTTTCCGATTGCATGGACTTTGGCACTGGGCCAGGCTCTCCTCTTCTACATGTGGTGAATCCTGCTTTTGACTATGTACCACCTAAACTTGTCAGTTTGTTCATTACAGACACGTAAGTCCACCTTTAGTTTCAACCTTGGTTCTGTTCACTATCACTATCACAACACCATGAATCTTGTTTTTGTGTTCAGGTCTTGAAAACAATGCCGAAAAACTTATCTTTTTCTCTCTGACATATCGTACATTTCCGTTGATCTTCCCTGATACTTTCTACGTTTTGCAGAGGAGGGCATAACCCATCATACATGTACCGTCTCATTGCAGACTATTACTCTCCAGATGATTTTGTCGTGCAGCGAAAATCTGTCGCTTGATATTCTAAATTTTTGTTCATTTCATATGTGAGTATATCCTAATCATTATTCAATAGTAAAAACTATAGAATTGCTAAGCTACTTTTCACTGAATACCTCGCTCCTCCCCGAAGATTCCAACATGAAATGACCTGACTATGTGATGTCTTCTTTGCATCTATTGCTGTCAGTTAAGAGACAATTGCACAATAATAGCAAGGTGAGGAAAGTGTAAAAATTGGGCTTGTTGCTTGGAAGCATGATGAAGAGATCTCAATTTAAGAAGAACAGGAATCCTGGAGATATTATTGAGGCTTGAACTTTTAGAATGTAACGGAAATGGGCGACAATATGGACCCAATGTATGTACCTACTCTTTTGATGTATTTAGTTTTGTTGCCCGTGTTTGAATTCGGTTACACAGGTGGTTCTCACGCTTTGTGTTTGTTTCCTGCAATTTTCTTTCTTTGCTTTTGTTTACACCGTTTTGTCAGTGAGTGTGGCTGTGTTTTAAGTAATACATCAGTGGTCAAGAGTGCCACAGTTGAAACTTTTAAGTTTTTATTTTATGGCTCAAAAGATACGCATACATTTGTAATAACATAGAAAACCAGGTAAATCTTCTGCAAGGGCACATATAGCTTGTTCTGAAGCGTGCATCACCTTCACCCCAACCTGCAAAATCAGAAACATGAAAGGAGCAGGTTATGTCGATGGACAAAGATCAGATGTAACGTTAAGTATTTAGATGTTGTGTAGAGCATCAGTACTTGGTGCAGTCCAATGTGGCAGATATAGCGAAAGGCAAGTCAATTCTGCAGTTCTTGGGGAGGTCTGCGGCTAGGTCAGGGTTTGGTTTCAGTGCCTGACTTGCAGTCTTGATGCACTCACAGGCAGCCCTTCTGTCAGCAGAAGTTGCTGCAGCCTTAGCAAGAGTGGATGCTCCAGCACAACATGCGGAAGGTGGCTTTCCAGAGCCACTCTGCAGGTAGCTAAAGCACGGGCGTAAGTCACTAATCACTTGAGTGCATGTTATGGCTGCTTCAGCAGTTGGAGCAGCCACCAGGAACACCACCACCACCACCACCACCATAATTGCCAGAAGTCGAAATGCAGAGGCTGAAAATTTCATTATGAGAATGCTTAGGGGCGATTTACTTCACTGACCTACCTCTTGGTGTTTTCTTATATAGTCAAAACATGACAAAAGAAGTGTCTGCATGTTTACAAGATTGAGTACAAGAAAGCATATATCTTCATAATATTCACTGATATGTTACGAGGTTAGGTTATGACTTGCTGTAAGATGTTCGTTCATCAGGAATGGTCTAGTGGCAAGATATGCGTCGAAAGAATCAGCCCTTCCTTAATATGGTCGAAGTGTTGAACAAATAGTGCAAGATCCAGTTGAATGCGAAAATAACATAGTTTCGAATACAAAATACACCCGGTTTAAATTGCTTTTTTTTTTGGATGTTTAGGATCCAACCCAGTGTAACTCAACTGTCGATCTGCAAGTGTTTTCTTTTTGATCACAATAGCTTGTTACACAAGAAATGTAATGTCCAAAGGCCAAAAGGTAAGCCGTTCCATTGGGTGACCCAACTTCAACGCAAAGGAAACTTGTAGCCATCTCGTCCCATATTTCATGGATCAAACAACACCTCATTTCATATGATCATCACTCTGACAAATTAGTATTTCATGCCACCTTTTCTGTTTAATTTAATCCTTAAATATACTGCAAAACTAGGATATTTATATAGAATCATTTTTCAGTGTTATTATCATGTACGTATATTGTGTGATGGTTTGCAATTGTCTTAAAGGTCTCCTTAGAGCATCCCACCATGATCTTTTTGATCCTAAGAAAGTATCACGAGGGATGATTACAAAAAAATTAGATTTGATCATGAGCCGTAAACAAATTGCAACGCCTTTTCAGTTTATATTTTGATCTTGAAACAAATATATCTTCTAAATTACAAAGTTAAATTTTTTAAAATATTTACTAATATTCACAATTTTTTAAGATTTATAAAACGAGATACACTTTGATATATTTTTATTAATCTTAATATTTATGATATACAATTTATTTAGTGACGAGAGAGATTGATGATGAACTTTTTGTTTGGTCATGAGTGGGGTGCACTTGATCAAAATAGTCATGATGCATGATAATATGAGATGAAAATAGAAAATGAATGAGAGAGATGATATGTTTTTTTATCATGGTGAAGGATACTCTTACATTTGAAATAGAACAAGTATAGTAGAGCTATGCATAATTTACACATTTTGAATATTACTTATTTAATCCAATCTCAGTTAATAAGAATATCCTTATAATAAATACTATTTTCGACACATTCTAGATGCTGGGTAGCACTGTTTCCCTGTAAATAATTTCTTTTTCTACAAATATTCTCTTTTCTCTATGACAAATTAGTATTACCAGAAAAATCAATTTAGATAGACTGCTGTGTAGGGATGCACAAATTCTGTCCGGACCGGATTTTACGGGTCGGTCACTGGATTTGGATCGGTCTACGGGTCACATATTCTGGGATTTGCGGGTTTCGGGTCGGTCCCGGTCCAGACCGTAATTACACATTTTGGTCCGGGTCGGTCCCGGTCTGGACCGTAATATAGCCTTTGTTTTTTTAATTTTCCTAATTCTGTTTTTTTTCCTTCAGAATTGAACATAAACATATATATGATCCCGTCCGGTCCCGGTTTCGGTCCGATCCGACTTGAATAAACCTGGTTCGGTCCGGGTTTCGGTCCGAGTTTTCACAAAAATTTCGGTCCCGATCCATATACACTCGGTCCGGTCCGGTCCATGGTCCAAGATTTTAAAAAATTCCGGTCTACCGATCCGGACCGGACCGGATGTGCATCCCTACTGTGTTATTTAAACCAAAATTACATCTTAAAAAGTAAAAAATGAAAGCCATATTACATTAAAGATTAGTTGAGAGGGCACATTCAACATAGGTTGTTTATGACATTTCAACATCAGAAAACTCCCAATGTTTACCTATCAAAATTAATAAATTATAGGCACAAACCCAAATACAATTAAATAATTAATAACAAATCAATCAATGACAAACAAAAATAGAGAAATAACCAAATGTGGCTAAAGACCACTTCCACAGCAAATTAGTTACTTACAGTTACAGATGGCTAAAAATCAGCTTCAACAAATCTGAGGTAATAATTTCAACAAATATACACTCACTAACTCTTTCAATCTCCACAAACAACAACAACTTGTATTGTATCCATTTTTCTACATTGTCTGATTTTAAGGTATGTTGATTCTCCAAGGTTGTTTTGTTTGAATACTGTAATGATGTTTTTTGCTTGAGGCCTGCAAAAGGTGTTTAGTTAGTGTTTTTTGTTTACTTTATAGAATTGTATTTGGTGTTTTATGAGGTCCTGCAGGCCGGCAGCAAACCAGAGAGACAAGCTTCAACTTTCCTCACTTTTAATATCTGATTTTATGACATGAAAAGCAGCAGAGTGTGACATTTATATTATTCTACTACTCCTTGATTATTGATGAATAATTTTGTTGATGGATTTGAGGCTTTTGTTCATATGTTTTTTTTGACAGAGGGAGATTTGAGTTATGGAGATGAAAGGAGGAGGAGAGGTTAGGAGACTGAATATCATCTACTTTCTTAGTCGAATGGGGCGCGTCGAGCATCCTCATCTCATCCGCGTCCACCACGTCACACCGAACGGAGTTTACCTCAGAGGTACATTACATGTAATCTGAGTCAAATGTGGCATCAGAGAAAATGTGTCTGACTATTTTTGTTTCATGTGATAGATGTGAAGAGATGGCTATCCGAGTTGCGCGGTAAGGACTTAGCCGAGTCCTTTGCTTGGTCTTACAAGAGGTTGTTGTTGAAAAAAAATGGAAGCTATTTTTAGAACAAGTTGCGAACATTTTGCTGTGAGTGAGTTACTAATGCTGAAAAATTCATGGCAGGAGGTACAAGGCCGGTTACCTGTGGCAGGATTTACTGGATGATGATCTCATCACACCCATCTCTGACAATGAGTTCGTCCTCAAAGGCTCTGAAATTCCATCATCTGGTTGGTACTCATTTATTTCAAATTTTCCATTCTTGGAAAACTTTGAGGGAAAATAATTGAATGTAGATTTGAAGTCAATGTCTGACCGGTTTCCGGTAGCCAATCTTCATTTGTCCCTCTCAGCTTAAATTGATCCTCCCTTTTGTTTTCAAATTTTACATTTAAAATTTCAATAGCTCAATTGAATTCTAGCCTTGTAGAGACCAATGTTTTAAATTTTTCGCAGAGGGAGACAAAAAACAAGATCAAATTTCAAGTTGGGAAGAACATGATCAGAGATGCTGCCCACATAAATCCCACGATCAAAGCTTGAGTAAAACATCGTCCCCTTCACCTGAGATCATCGAACACTCGATTCAATTTGGGTCTGAATCATCAGCATCCATGGAGTACTCATTAAAGCAGGACGAGAAAAGTGGGCATTTAATCACCAGGAATGATACGGGTGAAGCGGATTCATGTTACTCTAGTTTAATAAGTAAACAAGGAAATAAGAAAGCGGGAACATCGCTGATGACAGTGTCGCGTTGTATGCCACCTTCGTCGCAACAGGCAGTAAATGAGAGTGGGAGGAGGAGTAAGAGCCAGAGTACAGCTTCGAGTATATTGAGGAATTTGACAGCTTGTTGCGCTGTGGATACCAAGGATTCAGTGACTATACCAACGCACCGTCGCATAAAGAAGAATGATGTTGGTTCAGAGTTATGCAAGGAAGACAAGTTGGGTGGCTCGGCTAGGATGTCTTTGTCTGAGGCTCCATCGAACCATCAGCAGCCTCAAACTGCAAGGTACTTTTTAGGCCATATCCTCGTTTTTTGAATTTCACTAGCTCAACTGAAATATGTAGTTCCATTACGATTTACGACCCAAATAAGTACCTTTTAGCAGAAGAGTAACAATGTGAACTTTGTACAGAATGAGCTTTGATGGGGTCAGGGACTCGAGAAAAAAGGCGAATAACGGTGAGTTCTCTAGCCTGAAACGAGTTCCAGCCGCTTACAAGCCAGTCAGTAACCCGCCTTGCTCGTAAGTACATCTATCTTACATACACTGATTTCTGAAGCCATCAATAAAATTAAAATTGGCCCCTTGTGATGATCAGGCAATGTGGAAAACCATTTAAGCCGGAGAAATTGCATGCACATATGAAGTCATGTAGCAGAATGAAGATGTTAGCAAAGAATGCAGCATCGGGTTCGGGAGCAAAGGACAAGGAATCTTCCTGGAGATCAACATCGCCGGACAGGGAAATAACCGATCAGAGTAGCTTATTGTGCCATTGAGAGAGTTCAAACTCATTATTATTATTATACATAGCAAATCCTTTTTCCAGAGCTTGAAAAAAAATGCAGTTAGAGATATATGACATTATATATTTAAGGTGTTAGGACACTTTTCCTGATCAAACTTTACATTCCCAAACACGTCCAGTTTCAATGTGGATGGTACAAAACATGAAAAGAAATTGTAAGCGCACAAATTGATTTCATCAGAAGAGATTATGATAAAAATGTGGCAAAATCATTGCATAAGACACCATCAGATTGTTGTGAGAGAATATGCTTTCGTTGCATTTCCCACATGAATTTTAAATGATACTTAGTTGAAGTTTTGATTCTGACTTTTGCCATCGATTTGGAACACATAACCATATTTCCACTCTTTGCTACAAAATGTTTGTCTGTCAAAAAATAATTTATGATCAAACTCTCAATGCCATGAATCACTCATAGTGGTGTGATAGGATGGAAGAAGACGCTCAAGAAAAACGTTCCTAATAGGATTATTGATGGGTCAGAAATGTACTCTAATAGGGCGAAGTGAGTGACCCCAGTGGCTGGGCACTCCTCCTTTACAATATGCTCCCGGGTTCAAGTCCCTGCTAAGTCGAACAAATACTAATTCTAACATTAACCCCTATGAAAAATAAGAAAAAGAAATGTACTCTAATAAGGAAAGGGGCAGAATTCCCAAAATAAATAAAAAACAAACAGAATTTAACCCTGCTCTGTTGAAATGGATCTTGAAATGAACATGGAAGCAGGCCAATAGTTTGAATTGAACTATTGAAAAACAATAGTCTAAACAAGATCTTACAATCATAGTTCAATGTCATTTAGGACATTTGACGAGGGGTTTGGATAATTCTGATGTGTTGATCATTGAGTTGCATGCATCAGTTATTTTTTGAGTACATGTCTCTTCAGGCCGGGAATATGCACGTTCATAAAATAGTCCTCCCAGTTGATGTTCCTCACATTGAACCCAAACATCCTCTGCTCTTCAGCCGACATCATTCCAAACAGATTCTCAGTGTTTGAGTTATCGAACCTGGCAGTGAAAAAACAACTTGCAATTACTTATTCATCTCTAGACATAAGCGAATATATACACATGATTTGATGCATACCATCCTCTATAAAACATAAAGGGTTCGTATATCTTGGCTAAATTGAAGAAATGCTCCACTTTCTTTCTGCATTTAGTCTCAAGCCTTTCAGGCAACTGGCCGGTTGGAAGTGTGGAATAATCTGATGATCTGCTTAATTCGTGACGTATTATGCCCTGAATGTAAGAGCTGAAGTTCTCAACTGAACTGAAGTACTTCAATCTTTCTACATCTATCTTTTTTCCTCTCGTGTCGAGTAATGCAGAGGTTGTAAAGTGAGCATGAGAGTAGCTGAACACATCCTCAAGTACCAGAGGATTAGCAACAGATGATGATATGTGGTAAATGCTTAGGCTTGGCTTCCCTTCCTTTCCGTGCTTTGCCAAGGCTGCCAAGGTTGCGTTCACAACCATGTCCGCTGGAACCTATAAAGCCCAAATAAGAAACAAGTGAATTTTTACCATGACCCGTCCTCTGTGTCTCAGTGTATATGTTGCACAAGGCTTCTTTGTTGTTTGATATATATCATATCAGGATACACCAATATATTTGATTATATGATTTACATATTTAGTACTATTATCTTTAGTTATCATTTCTGTTCAAATTTACTGTATATAAATGTTGTTCATCAAAAAAAATATGTTGTTTAAGCTTAGCTATTATCAATGACAAAATGCTCTGTTCATAACACTTACCACATCTATGACTGCTTGTGGATCCATTGGAAAACCAGGTAGTCGTCCTTTTCCATAAGAAATGATTAAAGGGTCTAGCATCCTGGTAGAGATTCATCATCAGCCTTACAAAGTGACCTTTTTTATGTACAAGAAACAATACCTAACAAACTAATTTTATGTGTTACCTGTTTCCTTGTATCCAACCAGGAACAGGCTCTTGGGCAATGCATTCTATGACACTTGGTCGCATAATGACTAGAGGTATGTCCCCTCTCATGCTGCTCAGCACCATCTCTCCCATGGCCTTGGTAAACATGTACGTGTTTTGCCATCCGTAAGCTTTAGCCCTGTGATTGATATATATAAGGGTTTGAGGCAGTGGCGGTTTTAGGGGGGCCTGGGGGGCCCAGGACCCCTCTCAAATTTCCCCCAAAGAAAAACTTGCATATAAAATTTTATATATTTTCTTAAAATTTTTTATCAAACATCTATATTTAGTAAGCTTAACCTCTGAATTTCATCTTGGAGTAAACATAAAAATTATAGAACATTCAATTAGCTTTCTACCCATATAAAGAACATCTTAAACGACACCGAATGACGTCTCTATGAACTTTCAAAGGTTGGTTCGGACCCTCTCGATTTCGGCTAATTTCAATCAATCATTCATCTTTGGTGATTTTTATCAGCTTAACCACCAAATTTCATTTTTAAGTAAACATGAAAGTTGTAGATCATTCAATTAGATTTCTATACATATATGGATCATCTTCAACGGACACCGGATGACCCTCTATGAGCTTTAGAAGATTGGCTCAGACCCCCCTCAATTTCGGTAAATTTGAATTAATCATCTATCTTTGGTCGTTGTTTTTATCGGCTTAACCTCCGAATTTCATCTTGAGTTAAACATGAAAGTTATAGAACATTCAATTAGCTTTCGATCCATATGTAGATCATCTTCAAAAGACATCGGATGACACTTTTATGAGCTTCAAAAGATTGGCAGATCATTAACAGACCTTGTTATTGTTGTTCGAAAAAAATCGCCGAATCATTAGCGGACCTTTTTTTTTGTTGCCTGATCCGACTTATATCCTTGTTGTTAGAAAAAATTTTTGGGACCCCCCTCAGACGAAGCTCTGGATCCGCCACTGGTTTGAGGACACTTTGAGAAATAAATAATTAAGTTGTTCAGATTGGTACCTTTGTACACCCAAGTCTTTCATTTTCTGACTCACATTAGCTGTAGAGTTTGCTACAGTCAAGGCTGCCAAGCTTAGCTCGGCCTCAATGTCCAGCATAGGCATGGATGATCTTTCAGCAACGGATCTCGCTCTCTCCGCAGCAATACTTTCTCCCATCTTGAACGACTTCTCAAACACAACTCCTTCCCGTTCCCCGTTCACGTAAGCTAGATAAGAAAAAAGAATAATGCAAAGTTATTAGCCAGTTCATGTTTCAGCTAAGCCTATCTCTAGCTTATGAGGTTATATAGTTAGGCTACCAGTGGATACATGCATGAACATTTGCAGTTTCTTGCACAATTTTGCAAAGCTCAAGAGCCTGTAGGGCCCCATAGTGTTGGTATTGAGTGCTACATCGTACCTACATATTCATAACAGCATGCACCAAGTCAAGTGAGTGGAACAAAGAGAAGAATCTTGAAGAGACCTAATTAATAAGTATGGAGGTTGCAGTAGTAGTAAACCTTTCGTCGAAACACGTATTGGCTGCTGAGTTGACAATCACATCCACCTCACTTGCTATCTCTCCTGCTAGATCAGCATCCATTCCCAGATTAGCTTCACACACATTCCCTAGTACCGGTACCAACTTCTCTATCATGATGTTTTGATATGAGTCACCAAACATTTGTTTCAGGCAAATGAACAGCTCAGAGTCTATGATCTACAAACAAAACAGGCTACTAGTTAATAACAGTACACACTTTACATGCCTCACTGATGGATCGGATGCAGTATTATATATTGCAA
This sequence comes from Rhodiola kirilowii, assembly GCA_033675215.1. Lineage (NCBI taxonomy): Eukaryota > Viridiplantae > Streptophyta > Magnoliopsida > Saxifragales > Crassulaceae > Rhodiola > Rhodiola kirilowii. The sequence goes on from CM066198.1 coordinate 38,333,736, forward strand.
GATTAATGGTCGAAAGCGGTATTTATACACACTACACCATTTTTCAGATTAGGACATAGTTTTATTCTGTCGCGTAATGTCCTATATTGGTCGCATAATGTTTACGCGACACTGTGTGCGTCGCGTAAAATTTGTCGCTAAAGCCTAGTAGCGTAATCTCGCGCGACAATTTGAAAAGTACACTTGTCGCGTAATGTATTACTCTTACGTGACATTTCCAATAAATAGTCACATAAAACAGGAATGGGTTGTAATCTTTATGGGCATATGCTACATTTATAATGGACCTATTTTCCTAAATTTGTCACATTAGATGTTTAACGAGACAAAAGTAGCAGACCAAATTGTCACATAATATGTTTAAAGCGACAAAAGTAGCATACCAAATTGTTACATAATATGTTTAAAGCGACACAAGTAGCAGACCAAATTGTCACATTATATGTTTAAAGCGACAAAAGTAGCAGACCAAATTGTAGCGTTATAAGGCATACGCTTGAAACAGGACGCTTATAAATGTCGTATAAACATACTTAAGATAGGAACTCAAATATGTAATTGTCGCATAAAAGCACATATATGTCTTTCATAATACAACAAACTGTCACAAAAAACGGAATAAGTCATACTACAAAACAGTAACCTGTTTTAAACAAAAGAAATCCGGCCATTGAACACATTTCCAGTCAACATACATAATTCCGGCCACATATACAAAAAGGGCACACACACATCAAATGTTCAGGTGTGTGTGCCCGAGCCAAAACATGGACCAAAGTTTGAAAACATAAATCGGAATTTTAGTTAAGAAGCAGGGCCGTAACTAGTTGCACCTTCCGAGACATTGTTGCTTGTGTTATGCGCTGAAGCACCCGAACCACCAGCTCTTCAAGCACCCTTATCCTCTGTTCAAATGCTGATTTCATTTCCAAAAACTCCTCCTTTTGCTGTTGGAGTTTCTCTTTCAGTTCTGAATTTCTAGCGCCCCCTCTCGGGAGGGGAGGCCTCTTGAAGCACTTCCCAGTTCCAGAAATATAAGTCCCACGCTTCTGTCCCATAACTTGGGTAATGATGTCAAGCTCCGTAGCAAGTGAAAGTGGTCCTTGATCATTTAGGACACTGGGATCCTCAGATTCATCCCCATTTAGATCTTGCAAAACCTCATGAACCTTGTCTTGCATTTGTTTCTACACAAACATAGAGAAGTGTAAATACATTTGAGAAGAAGAACTTAATATGTTAAATAACAATGGCTTCACCAACCAGAGCACCAAGTAAAAAGAATTGATGATAATGCAAGTCAGCATGGCAGTCATCATGATCACAACAGTTGCAAATGATTTATGTATGGTTGTGAATATCAACTTATGTATGCAAACAACTATTAACAGTGAGCACAAATAACATCTGTATAACCAGCAGCAATAACAAATATTCAGCAGCAAATAACATCTGTATGAACAAGTAACAGTGAGCACAAATAACATCTGTATGAACAAGTAACAGCAGCAATAACAAATATTCAGCAGCAATATTCAGCAGCAATAACAAATATTCAGCAGCAATATTCAGCGCAAAAATATACCAACCAATAATAGCGCGCACATTCCACCATTTAATGTATAACTAAATAACGACACATATGAGAAGTACATGACAATGTATATAGTAAAGAGACATTGAGGGTTCAGGAGACTTAGCCGGAGATTGAGGTGGCGTGTCGGCCGAGATAAACCCAGTGGTCGGCTTCGGCGGGCCATTGAACCTCATTTTTGTTGTTGGGCGACGGACAGATGGAGATCTCAACTTCATGCTTTGTCGACTCTCGATTTCGGCCTCGTCAGGACGTCGAGTTGCTTGGTTCTTTGATTTATCCATTAAAGTTGATTGGAGGTAGTGTGAAAAGGAGCGATAGGAGTTCGATCGGTGGCCGGTGAGTAGAAATTGATCGAGGAATTGGATATCGTTTGAGAGAGGTTTGTGCGATTGGAGTTTGATCGGTGGCCGGTAGATACGAACAGCAATTAGGGTTTCTCAAATGGGCCGGCTTTTGTTTGGGCCAAAATACACCTTAACGCGACAATTTACATAATATTAGTCGCTTAAACATTTCCAAATACATTTCAGATTTCATCCCGCTCTAAAAATTCATTTCCCCCCGATAGCCAAAAAATATTCCCCCCAAATTGTTTATGTTTTAAGCGACAACCTGTAAATAATTGTGTCCCATAAAATGGACAGACAAGTTTAAACTCAAAACAGATTCATGTCTTTCGTTTGAAGGAAAATGAGAACAAACGTAAACATTCCAGATTGTCAACAACACTGAAACTGAAATGAACAATTGGATAACATAGAGATGTGATTGATTGATCGTGCTTCATCATCCGTTTCTTGCATTATAATTGCATATAATCCTCACTTTGGTCAATTTCATCATCATCCCCATAATCATCATCTTCATCGTCCAACATTATTTCATCATCTTCATCACCTCCACTATCCATGACCAACTTGACCCTAAACAAATGATCACTAACCTTGGTTAGTGGAGAGTAAATATTTAGGCCATATAATCGAGCTTCATTTGTTGAGTCCATCTTGACTGTATCATTCATGTATAATTTGCAACATAACTTCTGAAACCAGCGTGCTAATGATATAAGGGGCTCCACTACATAATGTGGCAAGTACGGCCGAATAAACACGGGAAGTAAGCGCTGCAACATGACATGACAATCATGCGTTTTTAACTCGTTAAATTTTTTATCTTCCACATTGATTTTGTTCTTCAAACTACCCGCATAACCATATGGATATTTGGCATCCTTAATGAATTAAAATATCTCTGCCCTCTCATTAGGTAGGACCGTATAAGGCGTGCTTGTGAAACCTTATCTTTTTTTGAAGTGGAACCTTTTTTCTTCCACCACAGTTCCTTCCGAATCCCTTGTTTTTCCAAACCTTCTTGCGCTTTAATGTCATCTTTGGTCTTTCCTTGAAGACCAAGAATAATACCGATGATGTTATCAAATACATTCTTCTCTATATGCATGACATCCAACGAATACGGTTGTCAAAATGTGCTCCAATAAGGTAAATCATAGAAAATGCTCACATGAGTCCAACACAACTTCCAAATTCGCACGCATGAATAATCTCATATCCCATGCCCATATTTTTCAAAATTCTTTTAGCCTCACGATACGAACCAGGATAATTGTTTGGGCTCGGAAGGAGATCTTGAGTTATCTTCAAATGATCGTTAAAGCTCTTGTCGGACCATCCATTTTCAACTTTCACTTTCATTGCACTTAAAATGGTACCCAAAACAGTTTTCTCACTCCCCTCAGTTTTCTCACTCCCCTCAAATATGGGAGTTTGTGCTTCCGCGAGAAGTTTTTCATACTTCTCATATGCATCCTTGCCGAAAAAGTCATCTTCAATTTCCTCATGTGCATCGTGAAAAGGGAAAGCCTCGTTAAGCATCTCTATTGTAGGATTAGTGTAATAAGAATCACCTCCTCCAATTTTCCCACGACTCTTTTCCATAACATATTCACGACGTTGTGTGTATACCGAAGATGAAGCCTCTGATTGTTCCCCATGATATGTCCAAATTGTGTACTCTTGCATTATACCATTGCTAAACAAATGTGTTTGGATTTCATCCAAAGGTAATTTCACGTGTTGCAACCTACAACGCCGACATGGACATTTATGCGTTGTACTTCGAGGCTTGTTTATTTTGACAAATTTCACGAAATCCATAATCCCTTTCATAAACCTTGGATCACATTTGTCCGATAAACACATCCAACTCTTGTCCATAGTTCCTACATCCAAATATGAGACAAACTAATGGGAGTTAAGCCAAAGCACATAAACTTATTCTTCACACATCAAAGTGGCAGAACAGAACCAATGCATCACTGCTAATTTGTGTGTGTCTGGTGTTCTATTCTATTAGTTTTGTGATGATGAATTATGATCTCTGCTTTGAATTATGATCTCTGCTTAGTTTTGTGGCAGAAAAAAATGGATGTATTTATGGATTGCTTAAAAGGAAGCCAAATAAGGAAAAGGTGAAACTTTTATGCAAGAAATGGTTCGAAGAGCCGCTCAACGTGGCCTTAGCTTATTCGTATGGCTGTGTGTAGTGGCTGTCTGCGCCATAGCCTTCTTCCTTTCATTACCAGAAATCATACAAAATATTGTTTACCATTCTCAGGGTGGTTGAAGCATGCTTTGACTAATCTCATCCTGCCCTCCTCCCCTCATGGCCTTATGCGCACGGCTAATTACTGATCTAATATTTCATATCTCATCCCAAAATTACACATGCCCACTTACTTAAATTAAACTACACACTTTAACAATAATAAAGCATATCACTCTCTGTCGAAACACAAACAAATAGAGCAGACCAAAACAATTAAATTGATATGAGAATGTGTTTATATATACCTTCAAAGATTGTGCTTTTCACTTGAAAATTTCACCTAAAATCTTTTGAAAACACTTCCACCCAAAGCTGCTGAAGATGTACTTGATTGTACTCTGTTTTTGCATTTATTTTTTGTCTGTTTACGCGACAAAATTTGGCTACCAACGTCGCTTAATATTAAAACAGTGGTTGCACTCTTTTACGCTAAATAATTTCAAATTAAAAGGCATGTATCAAAGCCAGCTACGGTATGGATCGGTCTAATTTGTAGGATTACGTGACATAATTCAAGTTGTCGCTTCGGTAACGTCGCGTAAAACATTTAACGTGACATATTTAATTCGTCGCCTAAAAAAATGTCGCTTTATGACCATTATGGGACATAAATAATGTGTCGCTTTAACTTAAGTCGGGTTAACCTCTTTACGTGACAATACTGTTAGCGTCGTTTTATCTTTTGTCGCATAAAGCCGATGTTGCGACAAACATTTCAAAGCGGTGTCCTATAAACCGCTATATGCGACATAACTGTTGCGACATTGTTCAAAGTTTGTCGCGTAGGATGTAAAATGGTGTAGTGACACCTCAGTCTGCAGTCTTTCCGTCGCAGCAGCTTTGTTTTCTGCCTTGATCAGCAGATACAATTTCCCCACAGTTGGGGTGGACCGTAAAATCTTTTCGATAAACACTGCAAAAACACCAGTAGTAAAACTTGACAGTACTTCACATCTACTAGAGATAATTCTTTAGGATTTACATAATTCTCTCATGATCATTAATATAATTTTTGAACATTAACTTTGATAAACTTTGGGTGCGTCCACTTTGACGGAAATTTGACTTAACTTAATTAATCTTAACTGATCTTAACTTATCTTAATTGATCTTAACTGATCCTAACTTATAGTGACTGATCTTAACTGATCTTAACTTATATTAACTTAACTGAAACTTATGTTAACTTATAAAGGTAAGTTGATCGGCCGACCAACGCCGTTGACCGCCATTGACCGTCGCCGTTGACCGGCGTTGACCGGCCATTACTACGCCGGAACCGCCGTTGACCGGCCGACCAACGCCGTTGACCGCGATGCCCGTCATCGTTGACCGGCGTTGACCGGTGGCAGTGGCGGCCTTGACCGGCGGAGGCTGGCGGCCGTGGACGGTGGAGAGTGGCGGTGGCAGGTTGCGCATGGTTGTGGTGGTGGTGGAACAATCAAATTTAACTTAACTGAAACTTAACTTAACTGATAGTAACTTAACTTAACTTAATTGATCTTAACCGATAATAATTGATATTAACTTATCTTAACTTACAAGTCAAAAAATCAAGTCAAAGTGGACAGGGCCTTTGTTTGAAGAAAATACAACTCATATTATCATCTGAAATGAAAACATGCATTCAATACAAACAAGCTTAAAAAAGAAACCAAAGGGACATTATTTGCAGCAAAATTGTCCCTACAAATTTTCACTGTGGGTTAGCTGTGCAAAAACATCCTATGAGAAACATCAGGGGTGGAGGCGGAGCCAGCGCTAAATTACCAAATATTTTTTTGAGGTTTGGTACATGGGGAGAGGTTAATCTTCACATAATATCTTTCATTATCACACAAAAATCAAAACATTTTACAATGGAACTTAAACAAATCCTTTAAAATACACATAATATTTAACAAGTTAAACAAGTAGCTTCAAATCGACAGAAAATATGCTTGTTCTCAAGAATAAATCATCAATACTCAAAAATTTAAACTTGAAAGGATAAAAAACTAGTCAAGAATCAACCTAGCAGTCCAGCTGACAACAGTAATTAATTGGCAAAGCCATCAGTAAATCAACCACACAATCCTATTTGACAGACCATGAACAACTTCAACTTCACAAGCAATCTAGGCCTTCCTAACTCAATCAGCAAGACAACTATCTACACACTTTCAAACAAATTTAAGAGCATGTCACAATTGCGAAATCTCCATTCTTTACCATCAAAATCAACAAATTTAAGAGCATGATCGTCACTGCCTCGGGCAACAAGTTTCTCATCGTCCGGCGCCTCGCGAAGACGACAACACCTACGACGTCCCCAAACGCCGCCTCACTGGCCATGACGTCGTCCGACGGGCCAGTTCGCTCTCTCCGTCTCTGGGATCTCGCAACTGTAGTCTCCGCCAGAGATTCGTCGGGCACATACTAAGGTTCGATCGATAATCGCCTGTCGGCTTTAAGTGATCGAACGATCAAGCAGTGGAACGATTCAGGACGGCGATGCCCATACGCGATGCTAGTTTTGTTCAAACATAAGAAAATAAAAAACCCTAAAATAAATTGATGTTATGAATTTTTGAATGATTTTTAGATCTCGTAACCAGTCATTATGATTATATGCCCTTCTAGTATGAAAATAAATTGATGTATTTGTCCCGATTCGAAAATATTTATCTCATTCCGGTCCGAAAAATTTCTGGATCCACCTGGTCTGCAACTGCAAATGATGAATGGCTGGGGGCCGGGGTCCCGTGAATTAGTCTAAGACTCTAATTAACTTTCATGAAACAGAAAATAACGTTTCCATCAATAATAATGTCTAGCTAGCTCTAGTGATCAATATATATCATCAGGCAAGTCTGTGTACCTTTTGCGAGAAAGCCAGTTGCACCAGTGATGAAATAATTTTTGCCTTCAAGATATCCAGCAATCCCAATGCAGCCGCCAGATGCTTCGACTACGGCAGAATACTGATAATCATGATCTGTCGGCAGCATCTTCGACACAGCTGCTGCTTGCTATTGTTCTTCTTCATATTAGTGAACAAAGCTCTCTCAACATTTTCTGAACCATTGCAGTTAGTCCTCACGGACCTTCGGGTGGTACTAGTACTGTAGTACTTATCATGCTTGATGAAGCTAGAATAAGATGGTGATGTAAGGGTTTGCAGGTTAAGCTGCTTGGTTCCTGAAAATGATGGTTTCTCTACCAAAAGTACTGATTCCATCTGCTGAGAGTTGTTGTTTTGGTTATTTGCAGAGGAACTATATTTGGCGTATCTTTTGCAGCTTGTTTTTTTCCTCTAGAGTATGGCTGTAGAAGTGGTATATTATATATATATATATATATATATATATATATATATATATATATATATATATATATTATATATATATATATATATATATATATATATATATATATTATATAGGGATCAAATGAGAACCACGAACCACTATTTAAGTTACACACTAAGAACCAATATGATTCCACACGATTAAATGATCCAATGATTATAATATTTTCACAAATTAAGCTAATCCAAGTTATTAGGAGGTTACAAAAGTAATTGTCACATATCAATTAAAATAAAATGTTGGTTTTCTTTACGGTGAAACCCTAAAACTCTCATCAATTATCACGATGTGAGTGTTTTTTTTGCCCTGTTTTTGAAACTTAATATCACTTTTGCCCTGTCTGAAACTCAAATCTTGTTTTTGCCTGTTTTTAAAAGAACCGATTTTTCCCAAATCGGTTTCACTCATTTTTGAATGAAACCGACTTTGCCCATATCGGTTTCGTTGATTTTTCGAAAATCGGTTTTATTACTGTGTGCTTGGCGTGTCACAACTCGGTCCTACGTGGACAAGACGAATTCAAAAGTTATGACATATGGCAAACCGAATCGCCCCAAATCGGTTTCAAACGAAATATACTAGGGTTTCTTCTTTTCGCCTCCGGCAGCTCGTCTCTCCTCTCAGCCGCACCTCCGCGATTCTCAGCCGCACCTTCGCGATTCGCCGGTCCGATTCGCCCGTCCAAGCCCGTCCGATTCGCCGTCCGACGTCCCACGCGATTCAGGTATAGTGACCCTAATTGTAAAACCGAATTCCCCCGAATCGGTTTGTGTTAAATTCGATTTTGGTGGAGAATTTTAGTCGATTTTTGTTGTTGAATTGTTGAATTGGGTGGTACTTAGGTGTGTTGTTTGTGTTGAATTATTAAATTGGTTGTTATTGGTGAATTGGTTGTTAATTTTGTAATTGAGTGTTAATTGTTTAATTAAGTGTTAATTAGTTGAAATGTATGTGTTTTAAATGTTGAATTGGGTGGTATTTAGTTGAATTTTTTGAATCATTGTTGATTGTGTTGAATTATTATTGATTGTGTTTGATTGTTTGAATACTTATTGAATGGTTGAGTATGATTTTGTTGATTTTGTACATATATAAACAATATCTATTTTTCAATTGTATTTATTTAAGGATGTTTACTTATTGATTGAAGGTATGGCATCACAGAGGCGATCATCTCAAAGAAATGTCCCATCGCAGTCGACTTTGAATCCGAATATGGAACCAGACGACATAATTCATCCCGGTCCTATCGATGATTCAGTTCTTACTCGCAGACTCACCACCGAACTCACGAAATATGGAATCATTCGGAAAGTTTACATGTTAATCAAATTTTAGTTTATAATGTGTCTATGTTTTGTATGTAATTTGTTACTAATACTGAAAAAATTTTATGTAACAGAATAATCCAAAAATGTACGAACCGCTTACGGTTAAGCATGTTACCATGGAACCCCCAGATCCACGCATTAGGCATTATGTCGCGAACGCAGGATTCTACCCGTGGAGTATTGTGGCCTATGTGAGAACTGATCCAGGGTTGATTACTGCACTAGTCGAGAGGTGGCGGCCCGAGACGCACACTTTCCATTTCAATGGTGGGGAGGCCACCATAACGCTGCCGGATGTGGCACTTCTTACCGGTCTACCCATCGAAGGAAGACCTGTAACTGGTAATGCGCACTTGACGTGGCCGCCTATTTGCATGAGACTGCTTGGTGACATTCCTACGTGTCACAAGGGCTCACCGGGGCTGGCGAAGAAGGTATGGTTTAAAGAAAATATGTCGATCATCCCAGACGATGCTGATGAGGAGACGCTGAAGAGATACGCTAGGGCGTATATCCTTCAGCTGCTGGGATTGACATTATTTTCAGAACTCAGCGGTAGCAGTGTCCCACTCCACTTTCTGCCCTTATTGGATGATCTTGATAGTGTCAGACACTACAGCTGGGGGAGTGCAGCGCTGGCATATTTGTACCATATGCTGTGCAAAGCCAGCAAATCGGGTAAATGTCAGATTGGTGGTGATGTGCTCATATTACAATTCTGGAGATGGGAGCGTATGCGCTTCGGGAGGCCGAAGTGTGCGTTTAGGCACCTGCCCCCACATGATGCTGATATTGACCCGTTACAGAGGGGAGCTTGGACGTTTATGTAAGTATTTTATAAATTATTTATAAATTACTTTGAATTTGTCGTTATATATGTATTGATATTTGTGTTTATGTGTAGGAAATGGCATGTGCCAAAAAATTTCATCGGGGTACATAAGGGTAGTTTGTTGTTCTACCGCGATGAGTTTCAGAAGATGTTGATCAGCGATTTCATATGGAGACCATACGATGAGGGCTTGTTTCATCTTTTGAACCCTATTTGTGTCGAGGGTCGAGATTCCTGGAGAGCCAATGTGCCGCTAATCCACTTCAACGTAATCGAGTGGCATCACCCAGGACGTGTTATGCGACAGTTTGGGTGTCGTCAGTTTATTCCACTACCGTCGATAGCTTGTTCGGACGAGAATCATGGGAAGAATAGGAAGCCGAAAGTGGATTGGGGTGTCCACTATTATCGATACATTCAGATGTGGTCCAACCGCGTGTAGTATATCATTGATGGAGAGGCATCTGATAGTGACATTGCGTCACCTGAGTACTATAGTTGGTACTCCATGATCACGTGCAGGCTTATCCAGCCCAGGATAGAGGAGGCGGCTGACGATGCAGTGGTGGTGGAAGACACGGTTGAGGCAGAGGTCAATCCGCCTGAGCAGAGGGTGGGTACCCAGCCATACCGTCCAGATGGACATGTTCTACCAGAAAATGTAAGTTTCTTGAAAATTTAACATTTTTTTTGTCGTAGTGTATTATATGTTTAACAATTGGTTGTGTGTACAGGTACGCACTTTAGTCTACTATGCACGAGAAGCTGCTAACGCATTTCGTTATTGTCTGGAACCTCATACACGACAATCCTTGCATACCATCTTCCACCAGGCATATGAGGCCTTGGACAACAATGGTGAAGCTGGAGTGGTTGGTGTGGACCCTGCTAACGTTACATTTGACTTAGGTAAATACACATTTATATTTACCCTTTTTATTATGTATATTCATTTTAGAACATTGCTTATTACATATAAATGCAGGTGAAGCCACTGTGACTGATGAAGACGATGATGATAATGCAAATATCGACTCTTACACTGATGATCGTGATCGGCCATCGAGCTCTTCACAACCTCAGACTGAAGATCCACAGCGTCCATCCAGGTCGTCACGATTGCAACCGCGTAGAGGTTCACGTGTCCGTACTGAGCCCCAGTATTCAGCTTTGAGAGCCTTGCGCGATGGAGATGCACGTAGATTTTGATTGTTTGTTAACTGTGGACTTATTTTGTTTTAATCTTATATGGACTTGTTATGTATTTATTTTACATGACACACCTTGCATTAAACTTAACAACCACAAACTAGTAGTACATGAAGCGGGAAAACAACATTAGGAAATTATCAAAGGAATGCAGCAAACAACAACACAATGATAGTTTATTCAGAAGGTCGATTTGGACACGCACGCCTGTTGTGTCCAGCTTGATGGCAGAGGGTGCAACACTGGGATCGTGACGGTCGACTCGATGAAGACGCTCCTTGGGTGCTTGATTCGCCATGGACATGCCTCTGATCCATTTCGCTGCGTATCCTCCTTGACGGATTTCTACCAACTTTGTTACGTTTGTACCTGGGGTTTGGAAAAAATACCGGTCCAGCGTAAGGTCTCCAGAAACTGTCATGAGGCAAAGGATTGAAGTTGTATTGCCAAGTGGCGTGGTATGCATCCAGCTTGTACTCTGGGGCCACATAATAAGAGTAGTCCGCCCTTTCATATTTGCACGCCGCCATTGCATGACTACAAGGGTAGTGCAGCAATTCCCATTTCCCACATGAACATGTTCCCTCAAACATCTTAACAGTCCATGTCTGCATCTTTTTCTTTGTCGTAACTTCGTACACTGCTCTATCCTTATCGTAGCACATAACGCGGTGGAAATTTGCCCTAGCGCAAAGTTTGTCCAACTTTCTACGAATTTTTGGCGGAGGGACTGTGTTCACGTTTCGTGGAGCGTCAACAGTCCCTCTACGATGTTCACGAAATAAGCTGCTGTTTGTCTAAACGTGAACATCACCAATGACGAGATTGGCAAATGGATCGGTCAAGTTCTTGACCTATTATTCACCTCATTCGATGATGGATTATGTTTGTTTTCCGAACACTTTGTTATCATTTACGATATAGTTCGTCAAAAATGATTTATAATTTGACACCAAAAAATTATCCATATGACGACATTGAATCTTATCCGTCCAAATGATCAAATCAATGACTACTATTATCTATACGACAAAATTTAATCTTATCCGTCCAAATGATCAAATCAATGACTGTCAATGATTTATATTTTTTATAAAAAAAATATGTTGTTTGCATCGGATATTTTTTTTTCTTTTTCTTTTTGTTGAGAAACATCTAAAATCCTAATCTAATGCCAGCCCAAACATGAACTACAACAAATCAAATGCCCTAATATGTGATTCAGTCGCTTTCAACTCTCACTTTCAGTGTAATCCAGGCTCCATAACTTCGGTCAAATTTCTGTCTGTGCGAACTGTGAAAAAATGATGAATTTTTATTTTGTTCGGATAATAATAACTAATGTCACTAGGAGTCGGCAATGGATAGGGTAAGAGCAGGGTAAATCCATTTTTCCTTGATCATATGAACAGTACAGGACAGAGTAGAACAATTTTTCTAAGCCCGTAGGGTACCCATGGAAAAGGTAATATTAGGATAGGGTCGAGTTGGGTCGGGTCGGCTAGGGTAGGGTCAAGTAGGGCAAATTTAAGCATATTTTGAAAAAAAATTCATAATAATAATGAAAATTGTAGGGTAGGACAGGGTACAAGAGCAGTGTAGGCTAATAGGATAGAAGGGCAGGGTAGAATGGTAGGGTATGATTTTTTTTCTATAATCCTTACCCTGCCTAAGGCTTACATGGCAGAGTACATATAGAGTAGAAGACCGGACATGATAGGATAAAGGTAAGGATAGGGTCAGAGTGACCCTATAGACATTTTAATCCTAGGATCAAATGATGAGCCCTATGTCACCCTTACCACTACAAGTTGGTGCTCAAAATATTACTATTAATTAACATACTAAATTTAAAATTGAGGCACCGTGTGTCTTATAATTTGATGTGGTTTTAAATAATCAACGGAAGTGAATTACCTCGACAGTATCAAAATAAGGGCATCCGTAGTGAGGTAAGCAATAAGCAATAATAGAGAGGTTTTATTATTTATTGCTCTCATGCAGCAGGTAAGCAAAAAAATGAGCAAAGATCAATGCTTGATAGGTGAGCAATAATGGAGAATGTGTGGGAAATGAAAGCAATAAATAGCCCCACATATATTGATGAAGAAAGACAAAAGAAAATTACTTTTTGTTGGTTTTGAAAGAATTAAAAATCTGAAATGTTATAAAATTAATGATAGACGGATATCCATCTATTCAAATTCAAAAAATAAAAATAAAATATTTTAAAATAAAAAATCAGAAGAAAAAAATAAAATAAAAATCAGAAAAGTTAAAGAATGTTGGGACAAAACAAAAAAATGAAATAATAGAAGTGATAATTGCGGATAATTGAATGGTTATGAGTATAACTTTTTGCTCTTTGCTCTCTTGCTGCATTACAATATATAGAGCAAAGAGCCATTTTTGCTCATTTCTTTTAGCTCTGCTTATTACATGACTTATATGAAAAAAAATATTATTTTTGCTTATTGCTCATTGTCCATTGCTCTTTTACTATGGATGCCCTAAGTGAATAGGGTCAAATGATAAGCCCTATCCCCTTACCACTACAAGTTGGTTCTCAAAATATACTAAATTTAAATTTGAGGCACGTGTGTCTTATAATTTGATGCGCTTTTAAATAATCAACAAAAGCGAATTACCTCTATAGTATCAAGATATGTGAGTGAGCAAATTTAAGCATATTTTGTAGAAGAATTTTTTTTAATATGAATGAAATTGATAGGGCAAGATAGGGTAGGACAGGGTAGGATAATAGGGTAGAATGGTAGGGTATGATTTTTTTATGACCCTTACCCTGCGTAATGCTTACAGGGCAGGGTTCATATAGCCTATAAGGTAGAAGATCGGACAGAATAGGGTATGGGTAAGGGTAGGGTCAGATTACCCTATGGACATTTTGACCCTATGGTCAAATGATGAGCCCTATAGTCACCCTTTGAGCATCCCCACCATAATCTTTTGGATCATGAAAAAGAGTCATGAGAGGTGATTGAAAAAATCATGCACCCCCATCATGATTTTTTTTAGTCATAGAAAAAATCATCTCATGATCAAACCAAAATTTGATCATCTCATGATCTTTTTTTAGTTTTGATCATGAGAGTTAAACCAATCACAATGCGACACCTGTCACGCGTCAGAACTTTATCAGTTTAAATCCAGATTTTGTAACGAATATATCTTGAAAATTACAAAGTATTAAAAAATAAAATAATCACCAATATTCATAATTTTTGAAGACCTATAAATAGAGATACATTTTGATATATTCTGATATTTATATGCTTGTATTTATGTATAAATAAGAGAGAGAGTGATGATGAATTTTATGTTTGATCATGAGTGGGATGTCCATGACCAAATAGATCATGATGCATGACTAAATGAGGATAAGTGGATGAGAGAGATGGATAACATGATTTTTTTTAATCATGGTGGGGATGCTCTTAGCACTACAAGTTGGTGCTCAAAATATTACTATTAATTAACATACTAAATTTAAATTTGAGGCACGTGTGTCTTATAATTTGATGTACTTTTAAATAAGGGAAAATGACAAAGAGGGGGTATGAACTATCATCCATTGACAAATTACGGTCCGAACTATAAAAATTGACAATTAAGGGCAATTTCAAAATATTTGTATCCTCAATTTCATAATTAAGGGCAAGAAATTTTTTTCAATTCATTCATTTAGTTAACTTTGTTAATTGACGAATTGATATTCCATCAATTAAGTGTTATATTGGGATCATATTATTTTGAAATTGCCCTTAATTGTCAATTTTCATAGTTCAGACCGTGATTTATCAATGAGTGATAGTTTATACCCCCTCTTTGTCATTTTCCCTTTAAATAATCAACGGAAGTGAATTACCTAGATGGTATCAAAATAAGTGAGTAGGGTCAAATGATGAGCCCTATGTCTACCACTACAAGTTGGTGCTCAAAATATACTAAATTTAAATTTGGGAAGTGCTCATCGCACCCCCTCAAGACAAAACCCCCAGGCACATTTACTCATATGCCCTCTTCTTTTCAATTAATTACACTCATATGCCAACTTAAATATTATTTATTCTTTAAAATTCAATTAAATCATAATTAAAATTCAATTAAATGATAATTAATATTATAAATTAATTGTACCATATTTATTTTTTATTATTAATCATAAAATATTCTATAATAATTAATAGTAAAAAAGTAAAATAAAAATACAACATATAGCAATTTTTAAAAAAAATTATATTGTACTTGATTTTTTTAAAATTTTAATAGAACTTATAATTAGGAGTGAGTGAGTAACTAAATAAACAAAATTTCCATTGTAGTAAAATATTATTTAGACAAATTTTATTTATGATTTATATTTAGAAAATAGTTTCATTTTATTTAGGGCGAATAATAATTTATTTCGTTTAATTAATAATTGATTGGGTAGGCCAACATTAATTTGGATTAAAAAAAACATGCAACAATGCTAAAAATAAATACATGAAAAAGTAGACATATCTAATCAATATTTCCTCCAAATTGTGCTCCTGGAGGCCCCGTTCTTGTGATTTTGCGCCATAAATCAGCACAAATCTTATATGAAGATGCCCATCCTTTAGCTTCGTACGATGAATTATCCCACCACCACATTGGTACAGGTGGCAGCGGATGATAAGGGTGTAGAAAAAGTTGCACGAAGTGATTGCCAACGTGTCCAATAGCTATTTCCATGCACTCGTTATCTTTAACCGGAGGGGATCTTAATGGCAAATGGGAAAAACAACTCCAATTAGTTCTACCAAATGTATGAAGTACAATGTTGTACCTTGATGCTATGACAATTCCCAAAGTCATAGACTCCATCCAATGCCTCTCAGGTGTCGGTTTATCAAAATAATCTAGCAAAAATAGTAGATTGTCTGATGTACTGTTATCTGGAAAATGACATCATATTGAGCCTTATTTTGCTGAATCTCATCAATAAGATCCGATCGCACTTGCATCCAACCCTCTTCACCGTATCCGATTAGTGCAGCTATCGCCCTAAATCCACAATGACCATCTGGTGCAACGTCAACAATGTCAGAAATATAGTGATGCATAACCACAGGTAATTGATCAATGTAGATATCATATGTACTCGGAACTCTAGAGTGGTCATTGGTTGATGTAGTACTACGAACCCCAGATCCCCTCTTATGTCGGCCTCTCTTTGGAGATGTTACACTTTTCTGATTGACCCCTGATCCTGAAGTGGATATATCCACCAAAGAAGGCATGCGGCGTCTGTTTTGCTCGTCTTTGTCACTAGGTCGACCTTTACGCTCTATATTGTAAGAAGGGACTCAAACTGTGCTTTGAGATGGATCTGCCATATCAAGAAACCGAGATCTATCATATGGTCCCGCATTTCTGGATTCATCTTATCTAATATCTCAACAACGTGAGATGTCCTATTTCGCCGTGATTCCTCATTAGGTTGGTCATTTACGTGCATTGATAACCTCCTCCAATGAGCATGGATACTTATTATATGAATTGGAATAGAAAAGTGGCGATAATGTGCAAGATCGTGCTTGCACAGCAGTCCATATATTTTTCTAATTGCACAGCTGCAGTTGCCCACTGATTGGCAGAAATAATTTCCATTGCCTCTAGCGAAATCTGACACCTCACTTCATTGAAAATATTGTCATGTAAATGTGCATGGCGCGGAATGTGGAGAGATCTCTCAAATGACTTTTGAATATCTCCGAATTGATTTGTCAACATCTTGTGTATTTTATCAAATGATGTATCTAGGGACGACATAGTATCTCCCAAATACATTTTCAATCTCGCATGTGCCCCTTCCGCTCTGAAATATATATTATTCTTTATCAATCACATATACTATAATATTTACAATAAAATAAAAATAACATTCAAAATAATAATTTAGTTGTACCTTTGGCTTGAATTGCTTCCAAGCATAGTTGTGAAAACCGGACCGGACCGGCCGGTTCGACCGGTTGGACCGGGAACCGGTCCGGTTATGTAATTGGATCGGATATGCAATGACTCGGTCAAACCCGGTCAAGAACCGGTCAAACCCGGTTAAAACCGGTCAAGACCCGGTCGGTTGAACCGGTTGACCCGGTGGGTTGACCCGATTGACCCAATTTTTCATTAAAACGTGATTTGATCGGTTCAATCGGTTCGATTTGGTTTGAAAAAATATATATTTAATTTGACTTGGACAAGACTCGAACCTAGTCTTCTTCTATAATTATCCCCTCTCCTTCCACCAAGCTAAACATGATTATTGTTTTATTATTTGTTTCAATAATGTATATTCATTTATCAAATCTATAAAATTTATTACTGACTATCAATTTAGCTAGAAATTCAATTAGTCTTAGAAATCTCTTATTGTTGTGACTTACAAATTAAGACTAAAATTGTTATTATTGTATTTTTGATTTGTACTTCAGTATATTCTAAATTTGTTATGGTATGTTATTGTAATCAGATCATAAACATGTAATATGTATTCAAGTCATAAATATGTTAAATTATAATATCATATATAAGTATATTATTTTATTATTTTTAATTCGTGCGGGTCAAACCGGTTCGACCCGGTTGAACCACTGACCCATCGACCCAGTGACTTGACCGGTTCGATGACC
This sequence comes from Rhodiola kirilowii, assembly GCA_033675215.1. NCBI lineage: Eukaryota > Viridiplantae > Streptophyta > Magnoliopsida > Saxifragales > Crassulaceae > Rhodiola > Rhodiola kirilowii. The sequence goes on from CM066198.1 coordinate 38,351,357, forward strand.
GGTCCGGTTTTAATAACACTGCTTCCAAGGTGCATAGATGCGTCAATCCTTACTGACACAAACTGTTCTCGATGAGGGTGCAACCATGTCTCCCATAGGTATTTTAGGGCGCGCTGAAATCGTTGATACTCCTCGCACATTACTTTCCACTTTTGGTTATAAGACCACTCCGTCAATGAATTTATGAGGGAGTGCCATGACGAAAAAAACTGGTTCCACTCCAGACCAAGCATGGGTCTACATTTCTTCAGTACACACTGGTTTATGTGCCAAATGCAAAGGATGTGATGCGCCAAAGGAAAACATGTTCCATTGGCATTTATAAGCACCAAATCTCGATCCGAAACAAATACAGATGGCAATGTCGCCCCTTTTTCAACCATCAGTCTCTTCAAAATGCTTAATGCCCATGTCAGATTTTCTACCCTCTCATGACTAAGATATGCGAACATAAGCGAGTAAGTTCTTATTGTGGACGTTATACCCACAACCTCAAGTAGTGGCGAGCGATACTCGTTAGTCTTATATGTGGCATCAATAATCAAAACAGATGAAAAATTGACAGCAAGGGCTAGACTTTTTGGATGGACCCAAAGGATATCAGTAATCATTTGTATATGGATTTGTTCAATAATCATGTAGGTATTCTTTTTTGATTAGTTGCTCCAATACATATTGAACTTGAGTTAGACCACCCCATTTTGCAGATTTGTTTCTGCCAATTATATTGTAAAGGCTTTTTATCCCTGTACTGTTTGACGAATCTTTTTGTTTCAGAATACTAAGAATCACACGAGGTGCAGTACTATTGGCCATGTCCAGCACAAGTTGTTTCTCCATTGGTTTTAACTTAGACGGGTACTCGTGGCCATCCATGAACTCTGCTGCCTTATGATTGTGAATACCACATATTACCCTCAAACCCCACATGACACCTTCTGGAGGTATTGGTCGACCTCTTAGCTCAAATGGACATTCACATTTTTTGGTTTCGGTATTTTTTATTTGGGATGTCTCTTCAACTAGAAAGGGAGGTTTGTACTTCCCTCCTCTTTCACACGCAAGAATACACTTCGGCATCTTACCACCTATTTTTTTGCAGAATTTTTAACCACCACTCCAATGCCATTTTCTAAACCAATCCTCTTCGCCCAATTTAGCATATCTTCTCTATTTTCAAATATCTACACAAATGATGAACATTTATGATGAAATTTGCTACTTTTATAATTTTTTTCTTTCAAAATTAAATACTAAATAAGCATACAATAATGATACTAACCTGGTTTGTGGTGAATTCGGATGTATAATCCCGATTCTTGTTGGATATACTTTCCTCACTGCGAACATCACTCCCGTATGACCAGCTATTTGAAAATCTCGCAAAATGATCATTATCCATGATAGAGAGATATGGTAGTCTAAAAGAAGTGTGAGTGAGTAACTTGCTACTCATAAGTTTATCCATTATACAGACTAATTATTTACGTTTAAAAATTTTGTGATCCAAAAAGTTAGTGGATAAAAATTGATTTGACAATACATTACGAAACAAAAACTAGACAACTCACTGACTAGATTCTCTGGCAAAAGAAAATTACACTATTCATTTATGTATTAACTTTTAATAAAAGGTAGTAATAACAGATTTGACAATACATTACGATAGACAACTCTCTGGTACATTACAAAACACAAAATAGACAACTCACTGACTAGATTCATAATTATGTATTATATATATGTTGAGTATAACTTAGTTTTTGTTTAATCAATAATGTATTCATATTTAAAAAATATGTGTTATATATTTAATTTATACATTGTTTTGAATTAACGATAATATCTCATTAATTATAATATATATATATATTAATGTTAATTTCTAAATAGTGTTAAATCAATAATTATATTTTTATTGTTATGTTTGGTGGGAGGTGTGGGAGTATAATGGGAAATAGTCGTGGGACCCACTAGGGTGTGTGGGGTGGGGGGGGGGGGGGGGGGGGGGCGTGTGAGGAGAAACACCCTTTAAATTTGAGGCACGTGTGTTTTATAACTTGATGTGCTTTTAAATAATCAACGAAAGTGATTTACCTCCATAGTCGATAGTATCAAAATAAGGAGTTAATTTTAGGCATGCCATTTTCGGAGTTTCTTATTTCACATAGCCATAGCTTTGAGTTTTATTTCCCTGATGTCATAGCTTCGAGTTTTATTTCGCTGATGCTATAGCTTCGAATTTCTTATTTCACATATGTCATAGCTTTGTTTTGAAACTCAAAATAATCCCTGTTTTAGTTACCATTTATCAAACCATTTGAATTAAAAATAAAACCTGTCAAACTTGTTCCAAATTCATATGTAAATAAACAATTTTTATTTAATAAATAGTTACAAAAATATTTAAATAAAATTTAAATAATTAAAATAAATATATTTCATAATTGCTAATAAAAATATAAAATTATTTTTATAAATATAATTTTAAAAACTATATTTATAAATAAAACATGTATTTTATGTATATCTAATATTAATATTATATCGAGACCACCTGCCGGACGTTCTCATAATACTACAAATTCAAGATGATGATATTAATTTTTTGAATGTTGATTTAGACATTTATGCGGAGATATTTGATTATGTATATCTAATATTGATATTTTATCGTAAGACCACCTGTCGGACGTTCTCAAAGTACTACAGATTCAAGATGATGATATTAATTTTTTGAATGTTGATTTGGACATTTATGCGGAGATATTTGAGTGTTAATTCCACGATCAACACTCAAATATCTCCGCATAAATGTCTAAATCAACATTCAAAAAATTAATATCATCATCTTGAATCTGTAGTACTATGAGAACGTCCGGCAGGTGGTCTTACGATATAATATCAATATTAGATATACATAAAATATATGTTTTATTTATAAATATAGTTTTTAAAATTATATTTATAAAAATAATTGTATATTTTTATTAGCAATTGTGAAATATATTTATTTTAATTAATTAAATTTTATTCAAATATTTTATAACTATTTATTAAATAAAAATTGTTTATTTACATATGAATTTGGAACAGGTTTGACAGGTTTTATTTTTAATTGAAATAGTTTGATAAATGGTAACTAAAACAGGGAACATTTTGAGTTTCAAAACAAAGCTATGGCATATGTGAAATAAGAAATTCGAAGCTATGGCATCACCGAAATAAAACTCGAAGTTATGACATCAGCGAAATAAAACTCAAAGCTATAACATATGTGAAATAAGAAACTCCAAAAATGACATGCCTAAAATTAACACCAAAATAAGTAAGTGAGTGTCGTTATAGCTTTGGTAAGGGTGTTTCACGTAGTGATGGATTTCAAAAAAGCAAAATGCTTTCGGCATGTCTGGCCCTTTTAAATACTATAAAAAAGCATGTCTGGCCCTTTTAAAATACTATAAAATACACCCATTATTATATGTTCTTTCTCCATCAACATAAAGTAATTTACAGGGCGAATGAGTTAGCTCACGTGGTGAGCTATCACCCGGTTGCTGAATAAGTCCGGATTCGATAAGTCCCTACCCCCGAATGTCAAGAGCTTGAGCTCAATATCAAAAACAAAAAAAAACATAAAGTATTTTACTGTAACAAAATCCCCAAACAAGAAGGTATACTAATCTAAGTATTTATCTTTTAATTTAAATACTCAAATAATGTGGTGAACTAAACATTAAGAGACTCACTATCTAAATGGTACTACTACAAGGGTTGGTTGGTTTACAAATGTGTTACAACATTTACACTGAAAAGAGTGTCCGGTTACTGTTTGTTGCTGGGTTTGTCTTCGGTCTTCTCTCGCCCGATTCCAATTCCCTCAGCGTATATGCGACCAACTTGCTTCTTTGGTCTCTTCAGATCAGCAATTTTCACCTTCAAACGTGTCTCTCTTAATCCCACTTTCTTTTTACCGTTCTCCATTCTTTTTTCCTGGTTGAGTCCAAAACGACATGCAGTTGTGTACTTCGAGAAGTTATTGTGTTTCTTTTAGAGATGGAAGTAGGTCAGCCCACGGATCGGGTTGGGTCGAAACAGTATAATTCGCGTGGGTTCGGGCTGGATTGAAATAGTAACCGGTCGAAGCAAAAAATTTGTGCCCAGCCCAACTCACGGGTCGGATCCATCATAAATGAGATGGGTCAGGTTGGGTCCAACCCACGGGTTGAACCCATAAATTATTAATTTTAATTAAAATAAAATTTTAAAATACTTAGTTATTAAATATCAAAATTTTTTATACAATTTATATTTAAAATAATTTATTATCTAAGTAACAAACCAAAAAAAGTTCAGTAAATATTAATTTAAAATTTTATTTAAAAAAAGAGTCCCTACAAGTTGGGCTGGGTCGGGCTGGGTTGAGTTTTAATCAACCCAATCTGACCCACGAGTTGAACCCACCACTCTCGACCCACGAACTGGATTGCACGGATCGAACTGAATCGGATCGACCCACGACCCACGCGGGACATCCCACGAGTTTCGTAACCCACTTCTATCTCTAGTTTCTTCCCTAGAAACGTTGAATTTGTCCCATTCCATCCCTTCATAGCCCACACCTAGATTAGTTTCGGCCCAAAGTTGACCTTCTCAATGCTCTCTTTTGGTTAAGTACTCAAACTTTTCCTCCCATTTCCAATGCCTTCGGTATCGAGCCCCAAGCCTCCTTCTGCCTCCTGCATTTTCCTGACATCACTTTTCAAATTTTTGTCTTTCTTGTCACCACTGGCGCTTTCCAACTGCTTCCCCCCGTCTGAGGTCTTACTCTGTTTTTGGTATTCTCCGGCTTTGCGACTCCTCTAGACGCGTCCCTTTCCGGCACCCTCCTGTTCAGTACTTCGCCATAGCCCAACTCCTCCCTATCCCCTAGTTGGTCCTCACTTCCCCTATTGTTGCACTCCTCCGACTCATGTAGAATTTTGCCACACGTATCGCAACGGCTTGGGAGCCTCACTTCCCCTTTGTAATCAATCTCTACACAGGTGAAATAGTCTATCAAATACATCTGGATTCTGGATGGCCATAATGGAATCGGACCCTGAACAAACATTAATTTTTATATAGTTAACATCCAACTAGTAGAGCTGTTTCATTAACTACCTCAACAAACTTCCATGGTTTGGTGTATCTCACTCTATTGAAGTAACTTGTGAATCACATGCATGGGCTCATAATCTTTATGCTATTAAAAACCATTTAAGCTTGTTGAGTCTATTTTGTGAGACCACATAGAAAATTTGAAGTGTACTACACTAAAATAAATAGCAACAGTGGACAACATCTTGATTGCCAACTCCAAATGGATTTACTGCGTTCACATAAATAAGACACAAGATACACGAAGTCTGGCTTTTGCTATTCAGTGTGAGCCACATCAAAAGTCTTGCAATAAAATGAATTCTTACTTCAAAGGGTTTGCCAACAGCCTCTGCCCAATAGTCACAAAACTGGTCTCCTGATTTGACATAAACCACGCAAGTGAAGAAACACTGCGCAGTTTCAACCACAAGTCAGTGTTATGTAGACAAAAATTGTAGGTCATTGAACTTTGCTACAAGGCAGTAGCCGGCTTACCTGCCCGTGAAAATGTGCTCTCTGAACCCAAGTATAGTTGGATACCGTACGCCATCATCCTTTTTGAGAAACTCTTGGAGCAAATTCCTCATTTTGAAGGCTTCTTCCATGTAATTATCCTGTTCAATTAGATATCATTTGCATATTAGTTAATAACCCATCAAAAAGTACATGTTTTTCTTTTCTCTAAAGCTTACCTGATTCATATATATTGTCTGCAACCCTTCTCCACGGGTAAAAAATAATGGCATGATTTTGATTTTCAGGTTTGCCTTCACCCAGTATTAGCAGGACCAGGTAGTTTTATCCGATATATAACCTGTCCAAGATAGCAAATCGCTTAATCTCGCTCATAACATAGTAAGTATCATAATCCCCTCACATCATAGCAGGAGAGAGGTTCCACACCCTAACAGTATGCAAAATTAGAATACGAGAGTTGCTACTCAAAAGACGAGTTATTTAGATCATATATGACAAGATTTGAACATACTTACTGGTAAATTCTCTACAAACCCTATCGGTATCACTACACCATTTTGCATCCTACGTGACAAATTTTAAAACGTGTCGCAATAGCTTTGTCGCAAAGAATGGTTTATACGACTACGCTTTGACTTATTTGTCACATTAACCAGTTAACGCGACTTAATTTAATGCGACGCAAAACATGTTGTCACATTAAGAGTTTAATGCGACTTAATCTTTAGCGACACGTAATATATGTCCCGTAATAGGTGTATTGCGACTTCTCTTTAAGCGACACGAAATGTATGTCACATTATATGTTTCATGCGACTTAAATTTAGCGACAACTAGAAGTATGTCACTTAATCATACAAATTATATCCCTGAAGCAGGCGCTGGAATGATAACCCCCTTTATGTTTCAAATTTACTCGCCATTAAAGAGGTCGACCTACCATTTATGGATTACGCGACGTTTGTGTCCAAAGGAAGTCGCCTAAACATAGAAAAATAAATGCAGAACAAGGACACCCAAGTACAACCCTTGCTGCCATATACCTCAATCTTCTGAAACCCATCAACAAACCGACCCCATTTGTCATAGAACATTCTCTTCAGCTCCAGAGAGTTCTTTTCACAAGTTTTTGGTCAGATCATCTCCTCATGTGTTGATGAAAGGCACACATTGAAGGTATAAAACTCACATTCTCTTATATTTATACATGTCATTTTTCATTCCATTTGTTTTTCTGAATTAGAGGCCGGAGAGCAGCAGTTGACCAGATCTGCGCTGCTTGTGTATGTGGTGGATGTGTTTTGGAGCAACAACTTTGTACGTGTTGTGTGGTGGATGTTTTGGAGAGGGAGCAAAATGACGTGTGGGATTTTGGCCGTTTGGAGGTGTATAGTTTTATACGGTAGTTTTTGGGCCGTTAGTAGCTAGATTTGGGTTGGAGCATCTCATGCGCAAACCATTTGGATTTGGGCACAAATATATGTCCCGCTAGCTAGCTAGCGGCTGTAGGAGCAAGGCAGCAACACACATTTGGGTGTGTATATTGCAGGAGTGTAGCAGTATTTTTTTTTGCAAAACTCATGAGTAGAATATGGCCCCCTGCTAGGTAGGATTTGGGCAATGTGTACATATAATAATGAGCAGCAAACATGTAGAATATTTTGGGCATTTTTAGTGCATCAATTTATATGCCCTTGCAACCAATTGGATTTTTGAATTTGCATATTTATTTAACTCCTCCCCTAATTAATTTTAACTCATATTTGTTAATATAGGAACGTAATTAACCATGGACAAGAGTTGGATGAATTTGGCGGACAAATGTGATCCGCGCTTTGCACAAGGGATTGTGGCTTTCATCAACTTCGTGAAACAAAACAAACCCCGAAGTACTACACATAAATGTCCATGTAAGCGTTGTAGGTTGCACCATATGAGAGGTTGTCATTGGATGAAATCCAAACACATTTATTTCGCAATGGTATAATGCAAGACTACACAACTTGGACTTCTCATGGGGAAGTAGAGCCCGAGGCTTCATCATTATTATACACACAACGACACCAATATATTATGGAAAATAGTAGGGGCACGGTTGAGGAAAGTGGTGCATATTACATGTATTGAAAACTCATATTTGGGCAAGGATGCCAATGATAAGTATCAAAGACTTCTCGGCAAAGCACAAACTCCAATATATGTAGGTAGTGACAAAACTGTATTGGGTACCATATTAAGTGCAATGAAAGTTAAAGTTGAGAATGGATGGTCCGATAAGAGCTTTAACGATCATTTGAGAATCACCAAAGACCTCCTTCCGAGACCAAATAGTTATCCCGGTACGTATCGTGAGGTTAAGAGACTTTTGAAGAATATGGGAACGGGATACGAGATCATTCACGCATGTGAATATATATGGTTGTGTGCTATTCTATAAAGACAACAAGCACCTACTGAATTGTCTGGTGTGTGATGAGTCAAGATACTTGGACGACGACCGTGATAGAATGATTCCAAGGAAAGTAGTACGATATTTTCCATTAACTCCAAGATTGCAACATCTTTATATGTCAGTGCATAGAGCCAAAGAGATGCGATGGAATAAGGAGAGAAAAGTAAAAAATGGTCTTATTAGACATCCCACTAATAGTGAGGCATGGCAAGAGTTTGATAAAAAATATCCCGATTTTTCCCGAGACTCTAGAAATGTGCGTCTTGGATTGGCCACGGATGGCTTCAATCCCTTAGGAGCAGCTGCTGTTTCTCATAGCACGTGGCCAATTGTCGTGATGCCTTACAATTTACCACCTTCAATGTGCATGAAGAAGGAATTTAATATTCTTACTATACTGATTTCGGGTCCAAAATCTCCGGACAAGTGCTTGAATGTGTTCATGCAACCCTTGATAGATGAATTGAATATATTATGGGAAACTGGAGTACGCACATTTGATCGACATGAAAGAGCCATATTCAACATGAAAGCTACAGTGATGTGGACAATCAGTGACTTCCCGGGCTTGGGAATGTTAGGAGGTCCGAAATCTAAAGGATACAAAGCTTGTCCATTGTGTTTGGATGATGTTGATGCTACACATTTGACGGGGAGGATGTCTTACCAAGGCCACCTGCAGATGGCGTGATACGAATCATTCGTGGAGGCATTAAACTACTATGTTCAATGGGGAAGTTGAGTTACGAGATGCCCCACCTTCATTAATAGGTGAAGAGGTTTTGTCCTCTGTACTTAGCCATCTGTATCCCATACTTAGCTTGCACCCAGATTTCAAATCTAGAGGTGTGAATAAGGAGAAGTTGTGTTGGACTCATGTGAGCATTTTTTATGATTTACCTTATTGGAGCACATTGAGACAACCATATTCGTTGGATGTAATGCACACGGGAAAAAATGTGTTGGATAACATCATTGGTACTATTCTCGGTCTTCAAGGTAAGAGCAAAGATGATATTAAGGCTCGAGAAGGCTTGGAGCAACAAGGGATTCGAAAGGAATTGTGGTGGAAGAAGATAGGGTCATCTTCTCGAAAAAATAAGGTTTCACAAGCACCTTAGACCGTTTTTGAAATTCTATCCCCTGTTCAAGCATGTGTTCAAGGTACAGTTGAGGCAGACCTTGAACTCCTTTACAATAATTCCGCAGGCAGAGAAGATAACTGAGACACACACAGTTAACTGGATACGAACTCTACAAGGTAGTGTTCCGATAGTTGTTAAAACAGTTTATCAAGCTGTACTGAAAAAGTAGAGGAAAACGGGAGCACGCACGGTATGTTACCCAGTTCGGCATCGCCTACTCTGGGGGGGGTTTCCCACACCCTAAAAGGGACATAAATCGTATTACGAGATTAGAGCTACAAGTGGTCTTACTCTTACACAACCCCGTGTTTGTAATCGCCTAGCCTCTAATTCTCCGTCTCTCGGATTTGCAATCTCGGTTTACCACAGCTCCCCTCGATCCCCTATGGGTAGGACAAGACTTCCCTCTCGGCCTAGTCTTGGACCTCTCGGAAGTCCAGTCGCCTTCTTTCAAAGGCGTAGCTTGATTACTGTGTGTGTGCGCTTTGTTGTTCCTCAAGCACAGCCTGAACACCACACCTGAACAGACTATTACTTTGCCACTGATATTCCGATGTGGAATGGCCGGCCGTCGCTTCTCCCCCAATCTCACGATCTCTCGTGTTTTTCTTTTCACTCAGGAAGCGACAACGATCCGGATGCCCTAGCATTGAATTTATATGCTCGGTTGATATCCAAATCTTCTCAAGATAATCCCATCAAATATTTAGGAAATATTCCTAATTATTCGATGTTTATCTTTCTCAAATTTGTTGGAAGAAAACACACTGACTTCTTTCCCAAGTCAGCCACGCCGTATTTAGATCTGATTGGGCAGATATATCTTCAAATATCCGAAGTATATCTGACGCTCAAAATCTTTGTTGACCGACTTCAAATCAACGATATATTCGTTGTGTAGATTCTTCCGGATCAAAGAATCCTAGCGTGTAGCGTCTGTTCCACGCTGATCATGAGTACTAGGATATGTTCGAACTCCCCCTGAACTCCTGCTCGAACTCTCTAACTCTGTTTTGCCAAATACATGCCACTCTGAGGGAACATCAATCTCCCCCTTGGCATTTTGGCAAAACCAGATCTACTCGAGCTGCTAGACCTTCTCCCCCTTTTTGCCACAAACTGGCAAGGGGTTCAATCTGGTTCGAACAGCCAATCATTTGAAGCAAGCAGAGCGATCAGAGGCATCATCAGTGTCCGCATCACTGGCGGGTTGACAATCAAACTAGACATTGTCGAGTTCCTCATTATCTACTTCGGGATCATTGATGGACCACAATTGTATGAATCATAAACACAGTTAAACCCACCAAATTAGACTGTTTGTCTATCTAACTTCGATGTTTTAGTCCCGATACATTTCTACAGGGTATTTCAGAGCTTAGAGAGAATACACGCTAAGGAAGAGCTTTTAGCACAGAAAAGATATCAGGAGACAATCCAAGGTCAAGATCAGACGCTGAATGAAGAAATCTAAAGATCCTGACATGGAATCATTCAAAACAAATCAAACTGAAGAGAAACCGAAGACAATCCGGAGCTGGAATACACCGATAGTTTTGTGCAAACTGCACAAAACTCACAACCACTCTCCTCATGCCACATGGACCGGCGGCTTTCTCCTCACATCCACCCCTCCTCCTCTCCCCTTCCTCCACATGTCACATCCTCCTCCCCTCTCCCAAAAGCCGCCGGCGGCTTTGTGTTGTCCCTCTCCCCTTGTGACACTTGCCCTCCTCTCCTCTTCCCCTCCTCTCCACCCTTGGATGCTAAACCACATGCCCTCATCTTGGCCATCCATTCCTCTCCTCCATGGCTATAAATACCAAGCCATCCCTCCTCATTTCATAAGCAACAAGCATTCACAACACACCAAACTCCACTTCTCTCTCTAAGTTTGTTACTTTGTAAAGTTTGGTTTTGATATAAATAAAAGTTCAGTTTGTTCTCAAATACTTTAGTTCGATCTTGAGTACTCCTGTTTGTTCTTGAGTACTCAAGCTTTCAGTTACAGTTCAAGAGTTACTCCTGTTTGTTCTTGAGTAATCTCTTTCTCTTCTCTCTTTACTCTTGTCGGTTCTTGAGTATTCTTTTCTAAATCCCCAAGTATTTAGTTATGATGTCCAACTCTATGGATATTCGTAACTAAACTCTTAATTCGGTTGAAGGGGAGTTCTTGTTTTATAAAATGTTTTACTTCGTTTAGTTTCTTTTCTCTGTATTCAAAACTTGTTCTATGTGCCATTTATAAGGTCAGACTTTCCAAGGTTGAGTGGAAGCTACGAAAGGGCAAAACTCTTCTGTGGGAAGTCGTGAACATACTCGGGTAAGTGGATGCTTATCTGAGGAGTTCGATCTATCTTTAAAACCATTTGGAAACTGGACCAAAGGGACCAAATGGATGCACAAAAGGCTAAGATACTTCGAAAGGAGGAATTAGTCTGAAGTAGAACAAGGGTTTACAAACAGTGTGGCAAATTGAGCGCTACGAAAGGGCCTCGATACACGTTTGAATACTTAGAAGGGTTACTAAAAGAATGAACAGGATATAATACAAGGCCCCCTAAGACCGAATACTTCTCTTGCAATCACAGAATCCCCTTTGTCTTTACTTTTATTGTTCAATCAACTGCAACCATCAACCGCTCACAATCCGGAGGACTTGCAATTCACGCATCACCCACTGTAAGTCTTCGGTTTTAATTTCAGTATTTACTTTTCTGTAATTTACTTTTCAGCACTCAAAACCAAAACCAACTAAAAAGTCACGTAGTTGTTAGCACTAAAACCTCAACCAACCTAAAACACGCTCCTTCGCTGAACAAATCCCTTAAAGAATAACCTATCCCCCTAATTCCTCTGGGTTCGACCCCTACTTACCAAGTACTACCCAGTAGTATAGTTGCGAGTAGCGGACTATTATAAATTTATTTGCACAATCGCTTTGACGACGAGCGGTTCTGTCAAATTGGCGCCGTTGCCGGGGAATTAGCCATCGGATAAGTTCTTCGAATCAGAATCGCTTCAAAATAACCATGTCTCGCGAAGAAAGCCACCATGACTATCAGGATGACGAAGAAATAAACCTGTACGATCGAAATGATGAGGTTCCATTCATCGATGATCCGGAACAACTCATCAGAAACAGAAGAGCTCGTGATAGGGAGGCCGCCCGAAGAAACCATGAACCACCCGAGGACCGAAATGCAGCTGGTCCAGTCAACCTCCTAGATATCCACCACACCCCCAAATACCTAGGCAAGAACCTGTCTTCGACGACTACTATGGGGACAACAACTACCGTGAACCTACTATGGGAGAATTAAATGCCCCTAACTTCGAAACACAGCCGTGGTGCATTTACGAGAGCCCTGAACTAGAAAACATAACCATCAACGCGTCAGTGGCCCACAGCTTGCCAAAATTCTCAGGAGCTCAAGGAGAATCCGCCACAACTCACCTCCAACGCCTGCATGGAATTTGCCAAAACCTAAAACCCAATCGAGTGAATATGGACGACTTCAAGTTAAAGGCGTTCTATTTTTCCCTCATAGACTCGGCAAACGATTGGTTCCTTTCATTGCCTTCCGGAAGCATCAGAACATGGGCCCAGATGCAGAAGAAATTCTTAGACAAATACTATCCGGCGGGAAGAGCAATGCAAGTAAGGAGGCAACTACAGAAAATCAAACAGGGTCCCAATGAAACCATGTACGATTACCTGGAAAAATTCAATCACCTAGAAAGGAGCTGCTGTACCCTTGGACTGCCCGAGAAACTCGTCATCGAATACCTCATTGATGGATTAAGACCCTTAGACAAAATGCTCTTGGATGCCTCAGCGGGAGGATCCATGATGAATCTATCATTGAGTGGCATAAGGAATCTCATCGCCAACGTTGCTGAAAATGCCCGATTTAGAGAAGAGACCGCTCGTCAAGATGAATTCTCTCGATCAAAAAAGGTAGCACAAGCCGAAACATCAGTAAACTCCATAACTGAAGAGATGAAACAGTTAAAAGAGATGATGATTTAGATCATACAAAGACAGCCAGTTCCTGTAAAACCTTGTGAATTTTGTGGTTCTACGAAGCACAAAACTGACACATGCCCAACATTAATAGAAGAGGAACCTGCAGAAGTAAATGTAGTGGGAGGATACCAAGGATACAACAACAACAACAACAATGACAGAGCCGGACAAAACAGACAGTACGATCAAACAACCAACCCAAGCTGGCGTAACAACAACTATCTTCAGAAGGAGACACAGCCAGCTGTCCCTCAACTAGCTCAGTCGTTCTACCAACACCCCCACCGGTAGTATAACCAGAACACTCAATCAGCAGGCCAATATCAGCAAAAAGGACCAATTCAGTACCAAGTCAGCCCGAATAAACAGCAGGAACCAAGCAAGTCGCTCAATGACACAATGAAGGAGCTGGCAGGAAACATAAATCAATTGGGTACTTCGCTACACCAATACCAGGCAAAAACTGATGGGGCAATTTCAGAACTGACCAAACAAATGTCCCAGCTTGCCACAGCAATGTCAACACTCACTAGTGAACCTGGCAGACTTCATTCACAGACTATCCAAAATCCAAAAGCAAATATCAGCATGATAAGGAAGTCAAACACACTGGGAGAAGTAGTACGATCCCCAACTTACCAACTTACCAACAAACACTTCACCCGTAGGCATCGTCCTGATTGGAATCAAGAAGAAGATCGACCCAATAATGGCAAAACATGGGTCACGCATGCTGACAATGGACGGTATGCATTCACCGTCTGTATAACACCCCCACCAATCACACACTCTGACATACCAGCATCTGGATGGGATGGCGCACCAACTAATATTTATGCTTCGAAGCAAAATATTAAAGGGAACGATTATACAAACCCTAAACCAAGGAGTGGGCAGAATGGCCCGACAATAGAAAAAGCCCTCACATCAGATCATGAGTGACAACCAGAAAGAAATAAAGACCCAGGAGCCTTTACAGTCACTTGTGTTATCGGTGAAACACAGATTCATAAGTGCTTAGTCGATCTTGGGGCTGCTGTCAACGCCATGCCTTCTTCTTTATATTACTTATTAGGACTTGGTCCGTTGAAACCACCCAGGTCGAATATCGAGCTAGGAGATAAGTCGTGCATCTGTCCAATTGGAGAATTGGAGGATGTAATACTCCATGTGGGAGAGCTCGCCGTTGCTGCAGACTTTTATATAATACCAACAGGAGAGACCAACGAAGACGACCCTCCAACAATAATATTGGGACGACCATTCCTCTACGCTACTAAAGCAAGAATCGATGTGGGCAAGGGCTCATTATCGCTTAAGTTCGGCGGCAAAATTGCATACTTCTACATTGATAAGAGCCGCACGGATACAAAAAAGCCGCCAGACATTATACCTATCTCAGAACAGGATACACAGAATTCCAACCTTCCCAAGGAGACCAAAAAAGTAACAAGACCAGCAGCTATGGTCAAAGTCCCCTCGCCTTCTCAAAAACAATGGAAAAAGAAATCACTAAAACAATGGGAACGAGACCCAAGCACATCATCCCCCAAGAACTCAGGAAAGGGGAAGGCTAGAATCAATGCAGGAACCGCGGCAAAGTTTGACCTAAGCCGCCCATGGGATCCCAACTGGTGATCCCCTTGCGTCGAGCCAACGACGTTAAACAAGTGCACTGGTCGGGAGGTAACCCGACACTATCTTACTTTTCTGCACTTTATTTTCTATCATTTAAATTTCCAATAAGCGCTCTCACCCACTTTTTGTATAGAAGGAATATCTTTCATGTAGGAATTAAGTTTGGAGCAAGACCGGATCAGCCAGGCAGCTTCCGTGAATTTACCGAGCCTGCGCTGAGAGTTCGAGGCCCCAGCCAGACTCCCTCGATTATCCAGCCTCATGCCATGTCGTTTGCACGACACAGTAAAAGGGAGTTCTGTTCTTCTTTTTCCTTAATGTCATTTCCTTCTCTTGTATATATTTGCATGACTTTTGAACTAAGGCACGCCTTCGTTCAAAAGTGTGGGGTGAGAACCATCTGCATGTTTTTCTTTTCTTTTTTAATAATATCTTTTTGAAAATATGAACTTGAGAATGTGAAAAAGATAGATCATAATTCATGCATCAACCTTGTGAAAATTCAACTGTTTAAAAACTTAGAATGTAACTTCTCATTTGTCCTTTGTGCCGAGATAACCTAGGGATGTGGAGTTGATAGAAATTGCCCTAGAGAGGCTTGGCAAGCACTTGAAGGATCAGATCAAACTATATGGTTTTCGAAGTCAGTGGAGGCTGCACTTCAGGTTTCGGTGAATAATTGAAGTCAACTCTGCCTTGAAGCATCTATGTAAAAGGCAAGGACGGGAATCAAACCGTCCTCTCTCTAGTCAAAGTAGCCGAGAAAATAGATGAGCGACCCTCATCTTGACCCGCGCGAAACAACAAAGATGAGAGGAGCGGGGAGGTATTTCCATATGCTTGCGGGCGATGATTGGACCTCCCAAGAAGGCAAAAAACAAGATGGACTAGCAAGTCACAAAGAAGCAAAAAACTCAAAGAAGAAAATCAAAAGTGGCCTAAGGCCCAAAAATGTGAAGGTTTTCACCGAGCAAAAGTGAAGCACTCAACAACGTCAAATCAAAAGCTAAAGGCAAATCACTACAAAAAGCAGTCCATCGCCAAAGAAGAAGAAAGAAAAAAGAAAAAAAATCAAGAAAAGGCTCAACTCACTGAAACCCGAATCGAATCACGTGCTAGAGAAAGCTACAAGAAAACCATATAGTGCGAGACGGTCCCGAAGGTGTAGTCCAGGAGCCTGAAAAGGGCTATCTCCCGAAACATCGGAAATAATTTGCATCTCAGCACGAAGGTACAAGTATCAAGTTTCTTCTACTTATTTACGCAGTTTAATTTAGTAACAAGTAGTAATGCATGAATTAGGAAAAATCGAGTACCACAATCTTATTTTCATATTTTAACCAACTTACTTAGTAACGCCCTTATAAAGCATTGTTCGGGACGAACAACTAAAAGTGTGGGGTTATCTGATGGACCACAATTGTATGAATCATAAACACAGTTAAACCCACCAAATTAGACTGTTTGTCTATCTAACTTCGATGTTTTAGTCCCGATACATTTCTACAGGGTATTTCAGAGCTTAGAGAGAATACACGCTAAGGAAGAGATTTTAGCATAGAAAAGATATCAGGAGACAATCCAAGGTCAAGATCAGACGCTGAATGAAGAAATCTAAAGATCCTGACATGGAATCATTCAAAACAAATCAAACCGAAGAGAAACCGAAGACAATCCGGAGCTGGAATACACCGATAGTTTTGTGCAAACTGCACAAAACTCACAACCACTCTCCTCATGCCACATGGACCGGCGGCTTTCTCCTCACATCCACCCCTCCTCCTCTCCCCTTCCTCCACATGTCACATCCTCCTCCCCTCTCCCAAAAGCCGCCGGCGGCTTTGTGTTGTCCCTCTCCCCTTGTGACACTTGCCCTCCTCTCCTCTTCCCCTCCTCTCCACCCTTGGATGCTAAACCACATGCCCTCATCTTGGCCATCCATTCCTCTCCTCCATGGCTATAAATACCAAGCCATCCCTCCTCATTTCATAAGCAACAAGCATTCACAACACACCACACTCCACTTCTCTCTCTAAGTTTGTTACTTTGTAAAGTTTGGTTTTGATATAAATAAAAGTTCAGTTTGTTCTCAAATACTTTAGTTCGATCTTGAGTACTCCTGTTTGTTCTTGAGTACTCAAGCTTTCAGTTACAGTTCAAGAGTTACTCCTGTTTGTTCTTGAGTAATCTCTTTCTCTTCTCTCTTTACTCTTGTCGGTTCTTGAGTATTCTTTTCCAAATCCCCAAGTATTTAGTTATGATGTCCAACTCTATGGATATTCGTAACTAAACTCTTCATTCGGTTGAAGGGGAGTTCTTATTTTATAAAATGTTTTACTTCGTTTAGTTTCTTTTCTCTGTATTCAAAACTTGTTCTATGTGCCATTTATAAGGTCAGACTTTCCAAGGTTGAGTGGAAGCTACGAAAGGGCAAAACTCTTCTGTGGGAAGTCGTGAACATACTCGGGTAAGTGGATGCTTATCTGAGGATTCGATCTATCTTTAAAAAAATTTGGAAACTGGACCAAAGGGACCAAATGGATGCACAAAAGGCTAAGATACTTCGAAAGGAGGAATTAGTCTGAAGTAGAACAAGGGTTTACAAACAGTGTGGCAAATTGAGCGCTACGAAAGGGCCTCGATACACGTTTGAATACTTAGAAGGGTTACTAAAAGAATGAACAGGATATAATACAAGGCCCCCTAAGACCGAATACTTCTCTTGCAATCACAGAATCCCCTTTGTCTTTACTTTTATTGTTCAATCAACTGCAACCATCAACCGCTCACAATCCGGAGGACTTGCAATTCACGCATCACCCACTGTAAGTCTTCGGTTTTAATTTCAGTATTTACTTTTCTGTAATTTACTTTTCAGCACTCAAAACCAAAACCAACTAAAAAGTCACGTAGTTGTTAGCACTAAAACCTCAACCAACCTAAAACACGCTCCTTCGCTGAACAAATCCCTTAAAGAATAACCTATCCCCCTAATTCCTCTGGGTTCGACCCCTACTTACCAAGTACTACCCAGTAGTATAGTTGCGAGTAGCGGACTATTATAAATTTATTTGCACAATCGCTTTGACGACGAGCGGTTCTGTCAATCATCCCCTTCTTTTGACGAACTTAGTCTTTCCTAAACTGCTCCTATCATTACCTCAGTTGTCCTCCACTCATTCTAACTTCAGAGTCGTATCTAGGTCATTTGATTCTGAGTGTATCATCCACAATGATGTCTTGAACTGATTCAGACTCGTCCGTGAAGTTTCCACTCTTCAGAAGAAGGTGAGTCTTCAGAGCAACACAATTTTCTATTCTTCTTCTTCAGGCCAGCGTCCTTCAGAGCATGCTAATGTCGGCTTTTGAACATCTAGTGATCAATTGCCAATTTCAACTGAGCACTTGACAGTCTGTCATGGTCAGATTTCAAATCTGGGGGCTGGTTGATAATCGGCTCATAGAAAGACAATGGGAAGATTATCTGATGCAGAGACTTTATAGAAAGGCGTGTTCAGCAATCTGATCGAACATAATTCTTCCATGTCAATGAGCATCCTGTTTCCAATCTGGTAGAGCAGCTGCCCCATCTCCTTGCTGACTGAGGTGCATCGACTAGGATAGTTAGATCTGCTACCGCGACTGTCTTCCCAAAAAGGGTCCGACTCATCAGAGACAACATCTTCAGGCTTTTGTTGCTTCACATCATCAGTTTCCATAGGTACAATTTCGTTCTCTGTCACCTTTTCTTCATTGACTGCCTCAGCAGTCTTTACTCAGCATTCATCAGATTCTTCATACAGTACCAGTCATCTCTTGCTGGAAAGTTCAACCACCTTCTCAGTCTCAGAGACTGACACGGCACTACTTTTCCCTCTCACATCACTAATTTTTGTGGCGTATTCCCTGGGAGATCTATTCCTTCTAGGCACGACTTTCAAGGAGATTCATGTCTTCTTCAGCATGAAACCAATGGCATCTACTTCTGCATGCAACAGCTTCTGCTTATCAGAACTACAGTCTCAGCCCTCCTTGCTCCACCTTCTTTTGTAGCATCGGCCATAGAGACTACAACCATCTCCCATCCTTTCAGCTTGTTACTTTTATAGCTCACTGAAACGTGACCAATCGCCCGTACTTCCTCCTGGTTTTCCTTCGCTGTCTGCACACTTTCTTCAGTTGGATTGGGAACAGCCTTTGACGCCTTTGAGGAAGCTTCTTTCAGTTCTGTCGCTGCTGCTTCTTCTCCTTTGTTTTAGAATGACATAGGAATGATTTTCGACCAAAATGTTAAACTTCTATGCAAGTACCTTCTGTTCTAGCTTCCAGTTAATGAGTGGTCAGCCCAACTGTTGAGCTGGTGTTCCGCCTGTGACTGACCACTATCTGGAACACTTAGTTCTTGATAACACACAGACCCAAGGAGGATCTGAGTGTTTCAAACTGAGCGGCATCAAGAGGTTTGGTGAAGATGTCCGCCAATTGCTTGTCTGTTGTAACATGCGTAAGAGTGACCACCTTCTGTTCAACCAGCTCTCGGATGAAGTGATGTCTGATGTCTATGTGCTTCGTCCTAGAGTGTTGCACTGTGTTCTTCGAGATACTGATCGCGCTCATATTGTCACAGTACAGAGTCATCTCTTCTTGTTTAACTCCATATTCAGACAGCATATGCTTCATCCATAGCAGTTGAGTGCAGCTGCTTCCTGCTGCGATGTATTTTGCTTCGGCCGTAGACAGTGAGATGCTGTTTTGCTTTTTGTTGAACCATGAAACCAAGTTATTTCCTAAGAAAAAGCATCCTTCGGATGTGCTCTTTCGATCTTCAGCATTTCCTGCCCAGTCAGCATCGCAGTAACCAACCAGATGCGGGTTGGTGTCCTTGGTGTACCAGATTCCGAAGTCAACTGTCCCGCATACATACTTTATGATTCTCTTGACTTGTAGGAGATGACTTTCCTTTGGATCTGCCTGGTATCTTGCACAAACCCCTATGGCATATGCTATGTCTGGTCTACTGGCAGTCAAGTACAACAGGCTTCCAATCATACTTCTGCACAACGTCTGATCGACCTTTGTTCCAGCCTCATCTTTGGTTATCTTTATGTGGGTGGCAGCCGGAGTTCGTTTGTGACTTGCCTTCTCAAGCGCAAATTTCTTTATCAGATTCTTGGCATACTTGCTTTGTGAGATGAATATGCCATCTTCCTTCTGAGTCACCTGGAGTCCTAGAAAGTAGTTCATCTCCCCAACCATGCTCATCTTGAACTCCTTCTGCATCTGTTCTACAAACTGATCCACCAGTTTCTGGGTATTGGACTCAAACACAATATCGTCAACATAGATTTGTGTGATAATAAAATCTGACCTCGTGTGTTTAACGAACAGGGTCTTGTCCACTCCCCCTCGCACATATCCATGATCGACGAGGAACACAGTGAGGTGCTCATACCAAGCTCTGGGTGCTTGTTTGAGACCGTACAAGGCTTTCTTCAGGTGGTACACAGAAGCTGGGTGATGCGGGTCCTCAAATCCTTTCGACTGAGCAACGTAAACTTCCTCATTCAGAAATCCGTTTAGGAAAGCACTTTTGACATCCATCTGGAACAGTTGAAATTTCAAGTGACATGCCAGAGCAAGTAGTTGGCGAATGGCTTCAAGTCGTGCGACTGGAGCAAAGGTTTCCTCAAAGTCTATCCCTTCTATCTGAGTGTATCCTTGTGCAACAAGGCGAGCTTTGTTTCTTGTGATGTTCCCTGATGCATCGGACTTGTTTTTGAAAATCCATTTTGTGCCAATGACGTTAACCGCATCAGGTCTTGGAACTAAATCCCATACATCATTTCGAGCAAATTCTTCCAGTTCCTCCTGCATGGCGAGGACCCAATACTCATCAAGTAATGCTTCCTTTACGTTTTTCGGTTCAATTGAGGAAAGGAAGCACGAGCTGGCATACAATTCTCTGGGGTTGCTCAATTTTCTCCGAGTTTGAACTCCGTCACTTGGTGATCCAATAACCTCAGATATTGGGTGATCCCTGGCAATTCGTTGAGAGGGTTGTAACGTGGTGACATTCTCCTGAGGGTTGTTAATATCGGTTTCGTCAGATGAGGAATTTTCAGGGACGTTGTCAGAGGCGTCTTCAGTCGGTTCATGCTCAGTCTGCTGGGGATGTGTCTCAGGAACCATGCTAGTGCCGTCGTCAGTGTCGTCCGAGACAGTCTGTACAAGCACTTCATCCTTGACCTTGACATTTATAGATTCCATGACTGATCCTGTGCGCTTGTTGAACAGCCGGTATGCTCGATTGTTTGAAGAATACCCTAGAAAGAACCCCTCATCACTCTTTGGATCCAACTTTTGTCGGTACTCTCGGTTGTTCAGAATGTAGCACTCACTTCCAAAAATGTGGAAGTATTTTACCGTGGGCTTCTTTCCTTTCCAAAGTTCATAGCACGTCTTCTCCGTTCCAGTGCGTATAGAAACTCAATTTATGATGTGACATGCTGTATTCATAGCTTCGGACCAGAACTTCAGAGGAATCTTCTTGGCATGGATCATCACCCGGGCCATCTCTTGAATGGTACGATTTTTCCATTCCATAACTCCATTCTGCTGAGGGGTGATTGCTGATGCGAACTGATGAGCAATCCCATGTTTCACACAGTAGGTTCCTATAGTAACATTCTTGAATTCTGTACCATTGTCACTCCTGATAGACACCCGTTTTTCTCCTTTGTCTTCCCTTTCTTGTTGGATCAGGGTAGCAAGTTCTATGAATTGTTGAGCAGCTTCAGTCTTGTCCCGAAGGAACCTTGTCCAAGTGAATCTGGTAAAGTCGTCAACACAGACCAGAACATACTTCTTCCCACCATAGCTCTCAGTTTGCATTGGTCCCATCAAGTCCATATGGATCACTTCCAGTGGTCTGTTGGTGCTGATTTGAGAGACCTTGGGATGTGATGCTTTGGTCTGTTTTCCGATCTGGCATTCTCCACACACCACGTCCTGATTTCCTTTGACATTTGGAATTCCTCTGATGAGTCCAGATGAGCGGAGTTTCTTCAATGTCTTGAGGTTCAGATGACCCAAACTTCTGTGCCAAAGGGACATCTCATCTGCTTGGCTAGCCAAGCAGGCTGTTCCAGAACCTGTTCCAGCGGAGTCGATGAGGTAACAATTGTTGGCAGCTCTGCTTCCTTTCATCAAGATCCCTCCATCGTTGTCAAGAACTTGGCATGAGTTGTGAGTGAATTTGACATGATATCCCCCGTCGCAAAGTTGACTTATGATGATCAGGTTCACTTTCAGTCCTTCAACTAAGAGAGTGTCTTCGAGGATGGGTAGATCTGGAACCTTCAATGTCCCACAGCCGATCACCTGTCCCTTTCCTCCATCTCCGAAGGTAACGAACTGCTTCTTAATAACCGGTCGGATCTGCGTAAGAAACTTGGAGTCTCCTGTCATATGGGCAGAGCATCCGCTATCGAAGAACCAGCGATCTTTCTCCATGTGACTTGAAGAGCTGAATGCAACCATGCAAACATTTTTACTTCTGTAAGTCTCCGTGTCTTTGTTAACCGACTTCAAATCAACGATAGCTTCACTATGTAGATTCTTCCGGATCAAAAAATCCTAGCGTCTGTTCCACGCTGATCATGAGTACTAGGATATGTTCGAACTCCCCCTGAACTCCTGCTCGAACTGTCTAACTCTGTTTTGCCAAATACATGCCACTCAGAGGGAACATCAATTTTACCTAATGAGAGGGCAAATATATTAGAATTCATTAGAGATGCTAAGTATCGTTATGGATATGCCGGTAGTTTGAAGAACAAAATCAATGTGGAAGACAAAAAGTTTAATGGGTTAAAAACTCATGATTGCCATGTCATGTTACAGCGTCTACTTCCAGTGTTCATTAGACCATATTTTCCACATTATGTAGTCGAGCCCCTTATATCATTATCACGATGGTTCCAGATGTTATGTTGTAAGGAGTTGACGGTCAATGACGCAATGAAAATGAAAGATGATATAGTCATCATCTTATGTAAATTGGAGATGATTTTTCCACCTGCTTTCTTCACCATCATGGTGCATCTATTGATCCATCTTCCAGATCAAGTTATGCTTAAGGGACCCGTACACTATAGTTGGATGTATCCTATTGAGAGGTTTACAACTTTTTCTTCATGTGAACCATTTTTGTTCAAATGTATTGTTATACTTGTAAACTAAATACGATTTATTACTCTTGCAGGCAATTAGGTGAGTATAAGAGATTTGTTCGGAATACCAGATATCCGGAGGGATGCATCGCTGAGCAATACATCACACATGAGTGTGTGACGTATTGTAAATTGTACATTAACGACCAAGTGGAGGATGAATCACCAAATGATGCTATATTATATGTCCTGAACGTGTACTCACCTTTAATCAAGGTTAGTGGTCATTGTCGGAGGATCAAGTTGAGTCCGAAACAACTTGATATGGCTCATTGGTGCGTTTTGGAACACTGCGTACAAGTAAAGGATTATATTGCCAGACATGACAAAAAGTTTGCCTTGGAATGCCCAACGATCGAAGAAAGAACATGTTAAGCATTTTATCAAATATTTCCATGGCTGGGTATGAATACTAAATTGTGTATCTACTTTACTCATTTGAACCTATATACATGATTCTATTTTTGAACCACATGCAGATGGACCTTTTGGAAAGGGAGTGCCGCACATCATATTGTCCCGAATTGCATACTTTAGCACGCATGCCTCAAGTATATGCGTGCTACTCTCAGTGTTATGTTAATGGTGTGAAGTTCATTGTTTAGGATCGAGACCGAAAGAAGAGGACTCAAAATTCTGGTGTGATGGTCGAAGACGGTGATTTAACCTATTATGGCATCATATAGAATATTATTCAGTTAGAATACGCAAATGGAATGGCGGTGGTAGTTTTTGATTGCACATGGTTTAACACTGATCCTAAAGAGAGGGGAAGCACAAAGAGGGATTATGGACTTATTTCTGTAGACACATCCACAACTTGGTATGAAGATTGGCCTTATTGTCTAGCCACTATCGCAAGACAAGTGTTTTACTTGGATGATATAAAAGAGGGTGACAATTGGAAGGTTGTAAATGTTGTATCACATAGAGGGATATATGAAATACTGTAACCTGTTCAAGGGACTATTTGAGACAGACCTAGAACACCTTTGGAACAGTACAGCATGTAGAACAAGGTAGGAGCACACACAGAATGATACCCAGTTCAGCTACGCCTACTCTAGGGGGTTTTCCACACCCTAAAGGGATATAAATCTTTATTGAACAGTACAGAGCTATTCGTGGACTTACTCTTACGATCTCCCGAATTAAGATGCCTAGCCTCTATCACTACTTCAATCAGATTTATCATCTCGGCTCCTCCCCGATCCCCTTTGTTCGAACACCTTGTCCAAACGTGCTCGATCTTCTCCTCAAGCTCGGTGACTTTCTTCTGAAAGCCGGTTGTGATCACTTGGTGTGTGCAGTGGTAAGCTCAATCACAGATAGTCTGGACACCACACTGAATAAACTGTATCAGTGCCGTTGGTATTCCGGTGAGGAATAGTCAGCCGGCCGTCGCTCTTCTTCTCCAATCTCACAGATGCACTCTCGTGTGTGTCTCTCAGAAAAAGTGATCCACATGTGGATGCCCTAGTATTCTATTTATATGAATGGGCGAGATCCAGATCTGTTTCAGATATCCTCATCAAATATTCCTAAATATTCGATGTATATCTTAAACCAATCTTTGGGAAGATCTTGATAATTCTTCCACGACAAGTCAGTCATCCTTCTTCAAACGGATGAGAAGATATTTGTTTGAATATCTGAAGTTTGAAAACTTCACTGGCCGACTTCAGTTCGAAAATATCTTCGATTTTTAGAACATTCTGGATTGCATTCCTGCATCTGCTCCACGCTGTACTTTAGTTCCAGATTATGTTCGAACTCACCCTGAACTCCTGCTCAAACTGTCTAAAGATGTTTTGCCAAATACATGCCACTCAAGGGAACATCAATATATAATGACGCCTCCCTTGCACGAGAAGATGAATCTGAAAGAGTAAATGCCGAAGAAAATGATCCTTATCAAGAAGAAATGCCCACTTATGTTACAAGTGATGTGCAACCCGCAGCTCGTTTGAACTCGAATGACGACGACAATATCGATCACAATCAAATTCCCAAAGTGAGAAGGCAATTATACATGGATGAAGAAGACGATGTTAGCGAAGCAGGGGATGATGATGATCATCTATGTGATGGAGATGAGGAACCGTTCATGGAAATAGAAGATGATCAAGTGGAAGGAAGTGACGATGAAAGTGATGATTCAATGGGGCAGTCCAATTATGAAAGTGGAGATGATGCAATGGATGAAGATACAACTTCTGATGATGAGTAATTTGTTTGATGAAAACTTGTGCTGCTGAGTTTGTTTGATGAAAACAATGTTCTGTCATGAATTTGAAGATGTGTTTTTTGTTTGATCTGTTTCTGTGTAGTTTATGTCACAGATTTATGTAACAAAGTCGCGTAATACTATTCTGTTTTGGGGGCAAAAGCAAATTTCGGATTGGAGGGAAATGAAATTTTAGTTTCAATTTGTTTTCGGTAGCTTTAAGAGACAATTTTGTAACAAATAAGTCGCATAATGATAAGGCTTGGCCCAAATGTCGATGGCCCAAAGAAGAAACCCTAAGTTGATGCCTTTCCCCTATTCTCTCTTACGTTTCTCCTCTCCGGCGAAACCAGAAACCCTAACTCTCGTCTTCATTCTCCGCTCAGATCTGTTCCTCAAACTCCCATATCTCGTAACTCATGGCAAAATCGAAGAACACAAATCCTACTAGGCGTCCCAATGATGTCGAAGTTAACAGTCGGAAGCCGAAGATGAAACTCCAATCTCCTTCACTTCGTCTACTAACCAAGAAGTTAATGAAGACTCCACCGCCGAAGCCAACCACCGGTGCTGTTGTGTACGCTGCGTCGCCAGAGCTGTCGTCACCACCGCCATCTCCCGAAAGGTCTAATCCGTTGCCTATGATGGGTTCTGAGGTTAGGCAGATGGAGCGGTCCAAAGCCATCCTCCATGCAATGGCGGATGAGTCAAGATGGGTGAAGAAACTGGATGCGATTCGTACTCCTCTGCCTCCCACAACCAAAGGAACTCCACGGAATAAGAAAGCTTACCATCTTCCAGTTCGTCACACTCCTCAGCGCAAATCAAAGAGTTGTCGCCAGCCCGAGTCACAACTGCCTGCTATTAATCCTTCGAAAAGAAAGAATGCCCCCGCCACACCTGCTATTGATCCTTCGAGAAGAAAGAATCCACCACCACAATTCATGCCCGACTCAGACCCACCAGAAGACCCTACTATTCCAGTAAAAAGGAAGATCACCACCACTGCAATTTAGAACCCACCGCCAAAGAAACATAGGAAAACCACAACTGCAAACAGTCATCCTCCCACTGCTACTTCTCAACCACAACCTATCATCAACAATCCTCCACCGCATACCCAAAAAAGACTACATTTGTAACCCATAGGTCCCCTAGGTATTTACAAAAGTCATCATGTCGGCCTACTAATTCCCAATCCTACAAACTTCGTCCACCTTCTCCACCACATCCTCCTCCACCACCAGCTATAATATTATCCCACCCTCCAGAATTACCTACACTATTGCCTATTGAAGAACTTCCAGCTCCAGATTTTGACCCAATGCACTCGTTCGTGAACAGAGTGTCAGATGATGATGATGATGATGATGTCGTACACAATTTGGCTAATATTCCGAGCATAAGATGCAAGAGCTCTGGTTATGTGGAACCGGTAATATTTTTGTTATATTGTTTGCCATTGATAATTAGGTACATTATTTACATTGTTTCTTATTGTTGTTTCTATAACAGAGGATTCATTTGGAGGGAAGAGGAGGGTACGTGGGGTTGTGAATGGATCAAAGGTGGCCAGTTTTAAGCAGACCCATAACAGAGGCAATCCGATCAAGGTAGAGTTTTTATCGACGGTACTGGGCTAGCTTCTTAAGAAGTGAGGAACCTACTTGTGCACGAGATCGGCAGTGCCGTTAAGGACAAGGTTCCAATGCTAGCCTCTTCATTTAGCAAGCTTGAGGAAAAGGATCGGCGTATTGTGTATGATCGCCTAAGAGTGAGTACTTTGTTTTTTTACTTTGCATTTATTCTCTTATAGTTGCCAAACTTTAACCATATTCATTATCTTCTTTGTAGCCAAACTTTGTTATTGAATTAGATGACGACCAGCTGTGGAATCACATATTCAAGAAAGTCGCGGAGAGGTATCGTGACTGGAAAGCCGACTGTAAATTCTTCTACCTGGAGCATGGCCCTGATGTATTGCCTAGAGAGTTTGTGGATAGGGATGATCAGTGGGAATGGCTTAAAAGCCACTTTAGCGAACCAAAAAATAAATTAAGGCATTCTGCTAGTTATTTACTCCATTTATAGGTAATTTAAATTATGCAGTAGTTTATAAGTACTCTTTAACTTGTATAATTTTATTATAATAGGAGAAGGGTAAGACGATGTCGGGCGTGCACAATAGGGTTAATAGAATGAACCACCGAGGCGGAAAATGCATGTTCTACATGAGGGCTGCAACACTTGCTGCACAGGGAGAACTGGCCCAGCATATAGCCACGTTCGCCCACGTCTATTCTGGTGATCCCATCGGTGCTGCCCTTGCTGTTAGTTTCTTTCTATTCCTTTGCATACACTTGCTATTTATATATGTTCATATTTGGTTGCACATGTTCAACAAATTTAACAAATATGTTCATGTGTAGGTCATATCGCCACATGTTCAGCTATTTGTATATGTTCATGTGTTGTTCTTGCGAAACATATGCTCTTGTTATGTGTATGTTCAAGTTTCCCAATTGTTTGGGTCGTGTTCATGTTTTGTGTCGTGTCATTCATGTCGACTTTATCTGGGAACTCTTCATGTAATTCATGTGCGGTATTGGCATTTTATTTATACTTTTCAATG
The DNA here is from genome assembly GCA_033675215.1 of Rhodiola kirilowii. NCBI lineage: Eukaryota > Viridiplantae > Streptophyta > Magnoliopsida > Saxifragales > Crassulaceae > Rhodiola > Rhodiola kirilowii. The sequence continues at coordinate 38,379,331 of CM066198.1, forward strand.
TGTACATGTAGGCAAAGATGCAAGAAAGGGTTCGTCAAGTGTTGCAGGGGTAGAATGGTGATGAATCTGAACATAGTGTCCTCGATGATGATCGTGAACCTCTTCCAGTCGCTACTCAGATTGAAATCATGACCGAAGTGTTGGGGCAGCAGCAAGGAACTTATGTTTTCGGGACTGGTAAAGCCTTCAAAAGACCACTTCTCCCAAGAGGGGGCGCAAGGAACTCGAGACTGAAAGTTGAACTTCAAAATCAAAGAAACGAGTTTTAGGAAATGAAGGCTGCACTTGAGGAGAGGATACGTATTCTAGAGGACTTGGTGGTTCGAGGTGGATTAGCTCATTTGTCAAGCCAAAATGCTTCTGAAGGCACGACAAGCTATGTGCCAGATCAGTAATTGTTGCTTAGTATAAGTATGATCATGATATGCAAAACTTTTGTTCTTTTTGGATGGGTACACACCTGGACTATTGGCTGTGTTACCGTTATGTTTATGTTTTGTTCTTGTTGTGCTTGTTGGATAGATTGTCGTTGGTTTGTAGGATTCTATTTTGTTGGAATGAAAACAATTTCAGGTTTCGTATGATCAGAATTAATCATGTATATGCGACAATAGATTGTTTGCAGTATTAGTCCTATATGTCAATTTAAACCATAATGTAAGCTGTCATGTATGCAACATATACACTATTATACGACATATATATGTTCATTATAAGTCGCTTAATCATATATATACGACAAGCATATGTTCGATATTAGTCGCTACACATTGTTTATGCGACATATAGGTCGTCCATTTCATCGCGAGAGACCATTTATAAAACACATGTATGTTCAACATTAATCGAAAGACATTTTTTACGACAATTCCGTATTCAATATAAGTCGGGAGTTGGATATTATACGACTCATCCATATTCAATATTAGTCGCTAATTCCTTATTATACGACATCTATAAATTCAATATGGGTTGCGAAACAACATTTATACGACACTATCATGTTAGGATTATAAAGCGTATGAAATATGATGCTCATATGAGTGGAACTCGACTCATTGATTACGGAACTAAATATAACAATTGCCGCATAAGCGTTCAACTTAACGCGATATGTGCTTTTTTCGTTTGTCGCGTATACTTTTCGCTACTTCGATTTTGCAACCTTTTTTCGCGACACATTGAAAGTCGCATAAAGTATATGCGACCTTTTTAGCTGTTTATGCGACGCGGGAAAAATGTGTCATAGGATGCAAAATGGTGTAGTGTATAGCGTATAGATGCAACTGGAAGTTTGTACTAAGAAATTAATTTTTGTGTGAAAACTGATAAGTATCTGTAAGGTACACAAACTACACGTAAATTGCTTGTAAGTCAACATCTGCTATAGCCCTATATCTGAAAAATCTCAAACCTCGCCGACTTTACTCTTAGGGAGGCACCAAAGTGAACAAATTAAGCACAAAATAGATTAGGAGGGCATTTGTTAGGTTTGTAATCCATTTGGTGTGATAGAACAATGCCCATTTGTGATCAATATGCAAGCATTAGGTTAGTTTTAGTGCAGGGTAGTTTATGGTTAGGCCTTAAGATTCCCATACCCTTAAGTGTTCCAGCCCCAGCCGAAACGACACAGCTTAGAGGAAGCGGGAGTTGAGTTTCAGATGCTTAAGTGGAACGACAGCGATTGTTCAACGCGGGAGGATTTGAAGCGGATGGGCATGACGTCGTTTGGAGAAGCACGAGATGAGATTCAAGTGAAAGGAAAACGCTGGAGTTTTCCTCGAGCTTCTCCAGTCAGAAGATACGCTCAGCTGGATTTTCAATTTGGGGATTAGGGCAACTATTTGAGCGAGAGAACACGAGAGTGATTGGCACCGCAATTCATCCCGTTCAATCTTGAAGTCGCATCCAAGAGGTTCGATGCACTATGACGCATCAGTGGATACCAGCAATTTGGTCGGAGATGACACAGTCGGCTGGTTGATTCGTCAGGCTTGTGAGAGGAAGGTGGAGTTGGTCTTTGGCCCACCGGGCGTCTCAGATCTTTCAAGGGAGTCTTTAATTGTCTCACTGTTCTTCTACTTGTTTCTGTTTGATTGATTAGTCTTGCGCCTATAGTTTGCTTTCTTGATCACGCATAAGAGCAGTGTGCCATATTGTAACCTTTTTCAACTTATAGTGGAACAATGGGTTGAGTCTCCTCGTCCCCGAGGCTCCGTGGAGTAGGGGCAGCCACCCGAACCACGTAAAAACGGATTGTGTCATTTACTTTCAGTTCCCAATCTTGTTAGGTCTTTTCTTTATAAAAAATCAATTAAGGTTATACAATTGGACTAAGAGAACTTAGGGGAATAAAAAACATTGGCTTAATCTATATTTACAACGTGGTAGCAGAGCCGTTAGGGACTGATCTTGAGAGTTCTTAAGAGTCCTTGAAGGTCCTGGCCTCTTTTTTTTTCCTTCCCCTATCTTTTGACCTTTGATCCTTCACTTAGGATGGTTGATTCTCTTAAACTGAAACCCTTTGATGGCACTTCTGACTTTGCTATGTGGAAAGTCAGAATGAAGGCTATTTTAATAAAAGAAAGGTGTTATAGAGCTATCACTAAAGAGTGGATAGCTCCCACCTCAGAGCAACAACAAAAAGACTTAAAGGAAATTGCTCATTCTGAAATAATGATGAGGCTTACCGATGATGTTGCCAGGCAAGTCCTGCAACATTATGATCCCAAACTATTATGGAATGCTCTTGAAGACATCTATTTGGCTAAATCCCTACCAAATAAGATCTCACTGTTATGTAAATTGTTTACATTCAAGATGGATGTTTCCATCAGTCTTCAAGAGAACCTGGATGTTTTTCTTAAGATGACCCAAGAATTGAAAAGATGTGATGATGAAACTAAGAAGGATCATCAAGCTGTTATCCTTCTTAATTCCATTCCCCCTCAGTTTGACACCTTGAGAGATGTCATACAATATGGTAGAGATGATTTGACTGTCTCTAAAATAATAGAAGCTCTTAGTCAAAAGAATGAAATCTTAAGGGTTTTCAAATCTAAAAATGGCTCTAAAATTGATCCTTAAACTGAGGTTATATTTGTTAAGGATAAAAACAACTATAAGGGGAAATCTAAGAAAAATACTTATAGAGGTCCTCATCAAAAGTCTAACAAAACTCCTGAAAAGAAAACTTATGATAAGTCCTCTACTCCCCTGAAGTTTACCTACTGTGGAAGGTTAGGTCACACTATTGGCTATTGTTTCAAGAGAAAAGAAGAGAAAAACACTGAAAATAAAACCAGTACAAGTAATGTGTGTGAAAAAAGGCCTCAGTACAATGAGGAACTCCTTATGGCTACCAATGATGATGCTGGTAACTCCTGGATCTTGGATTCAGGGTGTACCATGCATGCCACTCCTCACGGGCACTTGTTCAGCTCCTTGGAGCTGCGCAATGCTAGTGGTGTCATGCTTGGTGACCAAACCACACTGCAAATTAAGGGAATTGGTAAAGTTCCCTTAAGGATGCATGATGGTTGATCATTCGATAATATAGTGTAAATACTCAATAAGAATATCGAATACTTATGCTAATCACGGTTAATCAAAACAATTTGTATTGACTTGGGAAACCCAAGGTCGTACCCAAAAGATAGGTGTTTAAACTAATAATGCTAAAGATTAAATCTAGAATGTTTATGGGTTTGGGGGGGTTTGTTCCTCGAAAGAGGTTGATAGCAATGATTTACTATCCAAAAGGGAGATTCTAACAACGAAAAAGTAAACAATCAATCAAAGATGACTAGGGATTACTTCCCCACCTAGACAATTATCGTGACAATGATATTGGATGTCAATTATGAATTTGCATGCACATGAGTAGATTATAGCCATGTAACATTCAGACTAAGTTCAACTCGCGCTACAACCTAGGATGAAGCGGTTACACCTCGCATAGGACCTCACACTCGCGCTCTATTAGCCCTATAGAACATGCGTTTCTAGTCTCACACTCGCGCTCTATTGACTAGATAAACACATTCTTGTTAAATTCAAACCAATCTCATTAGAATTCAAGTGTCGCCATGTAACACAAAAGTCCTAATGCCTCTCCATTCATTTCATTAAATTCATGTTGATCAACGTGAGCTACATCAAACATGAAATTAAGCTAAGTTCCCATTGAGGACATTTCACAAACACCTTATGGGCAACTCTAAACATTTAGTTCAAATGAAGAAGATTCACGTGCAAACTCATTCAATATCAACATCCATTGCATTTACATCATCACAAACATGTCTAGGGGATCAATAATCCCCAATCAAAGTCACTACTCACTCATAGTGAGTTTACAAGCAAAAACAAATGAAGGAGATGAAGTTTAGGAATCCAAAACCAAATTGTGATTGAAGAGTATGAGAATCCTTGTTGTTGATCTTCTTCTTCACTCAATCCTCCTTGGAATTCGTGCTTGATCTTCCTAAAAATCAGTGCAAAAATCCCCAAAAGTCAACTCCCAAAAATGGATCTCAAACTTTCCATTTATAGCCCAAGTTAGGGTTTTCCGGTACTGTAGCTCCAGTCGGTCGACTGGCGGGAGCTGTTTTTCTCAGTCGGTCGACTGGCGCTGGAAATGTGGTTGATAAGGGATTTGCCAGTCGGTCGACTGGCTGGTCCAGTCGACCGACTCGATTGAGGCGCTTGCAGGTCCATCTGAGGTGCTGAGCAACTCGAACGACTGGAGGCCCCAGTCGACCGACTCGTGCCTTGTGCTCTGCTAAGCTTTTCTTCAGTCGACCGACTGGAGGTGCCAGTCGACCGACTCGATAAGTGTGATTGGAAGGCCACCTGAGGCTTCGTCTGACTCGACCGACTGGGGCAGGGGAAATTTCCCAATCGGTCGACTGGAGCACCTTTCAGTCCAAAATTGCTCAAATCTTCGATTTTTCCCCGAATTTTCATGTCAAGGTCCTGAGCTCAATGAATGGTAGCTCCAAACCTGAAATGCAAGGAAAAGAGTCAAATGGCATCGCAATAGCATCGGGAATGGACCAAAACTCTTCGTAAATGGGTTATGTAAACGAGTCGAGAATTCGACTCATCAAACACTCCACACTTAGAGTTTGATCGTCCCGAGCGAACAATAAGAACAAGCCAAAAAGAAACAAAAGGGTAAACTTTATTTCTAACTACTCTAACACATACTTACAATCTAACTCCTTTTCGTAGGTGTGACGAGTGCATTTAGCATATGCACTAAGCCTTTAAACCCCTAGGCTACCCTAGTGGACGAGTTATAGTCTCGTGAGAGTTTACAGAAAAGGGAATACTCACAAATCCCAAGTGCACTTATCCCATGAGAATTGAATTCAAGAGCGTTTAACCAAGGCTATGATTTCTCAAAACAAATTCCTCACCCCACGCTAGGACTATCATCACAATATCATCAAAAGAACTTTCGAACCATTTTGAGTACCCTTGAGGTTGTGCATTCAAGGTCATCAATACTAGAGCTATCAATCGTCTCATCCAAATGTCTATTCATTTTCAAGGTAATACAATAGAAATTGAGCTTTTAGTTTGCACAAAGAAGTGTCAATCGCTTGCCTATGCTAGCTAGGGCTAGTCCACGGGTTTGCGACATGGAGCTCATTCCCAAGTTTTAGGCGCTTAAGCCGTAATCCATAAGGGAAGAAGAGTTCGACACGAGAGTTCTTTACAAACAAGTTATAAACCAAATGAATACTCCCGTGCAAGCACATGGGTCGTCCAAGAGTCATTCCAACTAGCACACAATACAAATGATGCACCCGCACAAATGAATAATGATGGATGAACATAGAGTCGAGTTTTAAATGCTTCTTATTTTCTCTTCTTTGTTTTTATTTATTCTCAAAACTGCTCTCACTCATCCTCGTCCTTTTGACACGAGTCAAGCCGAGGGTTGCTTGTCTATTTTCCCGGCTACTTGGACTAGAGATTGGACGATGTGTGCCACCATCCCACCTAACCGCATAAGTACCGCAGAGGCGGAGCAGAATTTTTTTTTTGTAAACTCCACACTTAAAACATGACAATATGTTCAAGAAGTGTATGGAATGTGCGGGGGACAAACATAAGCAAGGCACCGTGTTAGAGAACTCGAGTCACCAAGGAATAATCAAGAGATCTAGGTTTTTCACGAAGAATTTTTAGAAGTGCTTGCTATAGCTTGATCCAAGGTATTTCAACGAAAATACTTGGAGAATTAGATAGACGAGAGATAGCAATGATATTGGTTTTCAAGAATACACATTCAATGGACTAGGTCGGTTCTAAGTTCAAAATCCAATAAATGTGGCAAATAGGCTAGATGTGATTTATAGGAATTGGAATTGATAGTCACAAGCCTATATGGTTAAAACTCTCTCATGTAGGGATAAGGTGCAAAAGATGCAAGTGTCCATCAAAAATGATATGCAAAGCATGCAATCATGTGAATTATGCGCATAAAGCCACTCCACACTTAACTCAAGCTTAGTCCCTAAGCGCAAAGAATCATAAAACAAAGGTAATGGCACGTAGGAACTCCCCTCGTTTGAAGCAACGTTGACAAAACTCATGCGAGTGAGAAATACCCTTTTGGTTGCAAACGAAGATAAGAAGGTGAGTTTTGAACAGGAGAATAATATGTATGTGCACGTCCTGTAGGAAGAACAGCAAAAATGGTAAACACCTTCAATATCATATAAGGTGAAGCATACAACCAAAAGAAAGTAAAGGGCATGTCACTCAAAATGTCAAACATCATCCAAAATTGTGCTAAAAGGGCGACTTATCATCCAAGTACATGATCAAGACAAGAAAACAAAGACAAGAGGTAGAACAGCATGCAGTACAAGCTCAAGATGTAGCCTCATCGTCTCCTGGGCTGGATGCTCTAGCAGAATCTCCAACACCTTCCTCATTCGGAATCGTGGCACCAGTGTAATGCGAACTCTCCTCTCGAATGGGATCCTCATGCACAATCGTGCCCACAGTGAGTGGTGTGCTTGCCTCCTCGACTCTGGAAGCTGGCGTGGTAGGCAAGGGGGAGGCGCCACGAGGAATGGAAAACTCTGGAGCAGCTGGAGAAACAACAGGGCCACCAGGACCTCTGACCATGGACATGATTGTAGCCCGGAGCCAATCCCACTCCTGGCGAGATCTCTGCGCCTCAGTTCTCACGAAATCATCAAGGCTAGCCAGACCACTCCTCAAATCAGCAATCTCAGCAGAGGTCCTCTGTCTCCACTCTGTCAGGTCATCTGTGGCAGGGGGAGGTCTCTCCACAGCAACATCAACGGGAGGCAGGTCCTCAGGATGGAGCGGCTCCTCAGGGATAGGGGAATCAGGACCGTCAGCCGGAGGAGGGGAACGGATAGGGGAGGCAAGAGGGGAAGGGGTGAGATGGGTACTGCAGTAAAGTGGGTTCACCCTCTTGAACACCCGCCTCCTATACACGGCATTAGAGATGAGGTCCGGCTGATGTGGCTTCATGTCGACCTCCCAAGTCTTCCCATCCCTCTTCACGATGTGCATACGCTTCATAGTCTTAAGAGTAAGGGTACTCTTGGAAGGCTTGGGGCATCCCTCATGGCCGAAGGTGAAGTTACACCTAAGGGCAATCAAAGTAATCAAAGAGCCTCCTCCTAAAGCACGGTTCCTCGCACCCTTCTTCACAATGTTCTTGAAACGAATAGCAAGGGTGGTGAGCCAATCAATGCGCTCCTCCTGATCAATAGCAAGCATAAGGTCCATGTCCGGGAGAGTGAATGAACGAGCCTTCACCGTCCAGGTGTTAATCCCAATAGCAATGAGGTGATGTATGATCTTCCACATCAGGTCGGTGATCGCCGATGAATCATAAGAAGAGATGAACCACTCGTTCCTCCCGAAAATACGCTTCCAAAACCTGCTCTGAACATGCTCGGTGTATTTCCGGGGTATGGCATCATATGGAGGGAATCCCAACCATTCACTAATCAAACTCTCCTTAATCGCAAAATTTCGACCGCCCAATACAAACTTCCAAACATATTCCCTCATCTCCCCCCTCTCTATTCTGATCCAATCAAATGAGCTAATGAACTCCTTCACAACTCTCTCGTAGCAACCGGGATTAGCATTCAATAGAAAAGTCAAACCACAACGGGAGAGGTGCGAATGTACCTCATCAGTGACCACGCTGTCAATGCCTCTGAGGAGTCCCATGTCGGGGAAAAGAGTAGGGATGACGGCCTTCCCCTTCCTCTCGATTGTGGCAAGGTTGGTTTGGTGCGTCTCGTCCGTAAACTCAAGTGGCACCGAGAAGGGGTAAGGAGTCGGGAGGGGCAACGGTCCATCAAAGGGGCCCTCATTAGGCTCAACCGGGACAATGGCGGTGGAGGATGGTGCTGCAGCTGGAGGGAAGGGCGCTCTCGGAGTGGGAAGCACGTGAGCTTTCCTCTTTTGCACCGGTTTCTTTGGTGGAGCCTTGTTTTTCTTCGCAGGGCGAGGGGTGGGAGAAACCGGTGTGGTGTCCAAGTCCTCGTCACTTTTGTCTCTCAAAGATGGTCTCATTAGTTTCCGTTTGTGAGAGACGAGAGGCATATCTTCATGGTCGGACTCTTCGAACTCATCGATTTGATCTAGGATTGAGGGCTCATGAGCTACCCCCTTTCCCTTTGATGTGGATTTGGACGAAGAACTGGCACGAGGCATGGTTGAAAGTGAGAGTGAACGGATGAATAAGCTGAGGAAAAACTGAGCAAAAATCCCACTGAGCTTCAATTAACTCGACCGACTGGCGCAACAGGGGAATTTCAGTCGGTCGATTGGGATGGGATTTCTAGGGCAAATCGAGGTTTTCTGAAATCGGGCAAGGAAACTCAAATCGATGGTTGGGGTTTGTTGGCGAGGCTTAGAGGAGAGGATTGGGCGGTTGAAATCGGTCGGAGGACGCCGGAATGAGCAGATCGGCCGGACTTGAGCTTTCCGATCGAAGTCGGGAGTGTGGGAGGTTGGCCGGTCGGCTGGGTTTGCAGGGGAAGGCGGAGTGATGGCAAGATGATGGCGGGCAGGCGGCGAAGCGTGGGTGAGCAGGCGGTGAAGTTTGGCGAAGGTCGGATTTGGGTGGGTGTCTGGCGATTGGATAAGGAGTGGGGATGAGTGAAATGAGATTTGAAAAGAGAAAGAAGGGTTTGGATAAGTGAATCTCAGTCGGTCGACTGGGATGCGAGTCGACCGACTCGATTGGAGCAGAAAATGTGTCCCGCTGGACCAGCTCCAACTCGACCGACTGGCCTTTTGGTCTTCTCCCAGTCGGTCGACTGGGGGCAAAAACATGCTTCAATGAAATCTTTCTTTCTTTTTCGAACTTCCCCACTCCACACTTAGAAATTTTTTCTTCGCATCCCGAATAAGCAGCATAGAAATAGCACAAATTCAAAATTTCACCAAGAAATCATTAGCATGAACATGCTTTACGACCGATTGCATGCTAGGATCAAAAACTCCACACTTAAGATATCACCATTACCAAAGTAATTCATGCAAGCACAAAACCACACCGAGCACACCCACTCATGCATTTTGGAGCACACAAGCACCGAGTTCACATTCATAGTTCAATGTACACATGCCAAGCATATATGGAATTAATTGTGTATAGATGGACGACTCACAAGCCGGGCTACCTCCCGTAAGGGCCTAGTTTAACGTCTTGGCAAAGACCGAGCCGAGGCTCTGGTATGAAGAGAAGCACGCTAAAAGAAGTCCCGAGCGGGATCCCTTCTCTAGCGGCATTGGCACTTAGCACTCAAGAGGGAGCTTCCAACATGTTTTGGTCTCCATGGTCGGCGTGATAGATTTTGACTCTTTGCCCGTTTGCTTTGAATAAATTCCCTTGATTATCAACTAGCTCTAGGTGGCCATCGTCGAAAACTCTATGAATCCTATATGGTCCAAACCACCTAGACTTGAACTTCCCGGGAAATAGCTTGTATTTTGAGTTGAATAGCAGAACATTGTCCCCCACTGAGAACTGCCTCTTCAAAATGAGCTTGTCATGCCATCTCCGGGTTCTCTCCTTGTAGATTTTTGAACTCTCGTAGGAGTCCAATCGGATTTCATCCAATTCATTAAGTTGAAGGAGCCTCTTTTCCCCCGAAGCTTTTGTGTCGAAATTCAGCTCTTTTACTGCCCACATGGCTTTATATTCGAGTTCTACTGGAAGATGGCATGATTTGCCATATACTAGCCTATAAGGCGACATACCAATCGGTGTCTTGAAAGCAGTCCTATACGCCCAAAGCGCATCGTCAAGCTTCAATGCCCAATCTTTTCCCGACTTCCCAACTGTCTTGGTCAAGATATTCTTTATCTCTCTATTAGACACCTCGACTTGACCATTCGCTTGGGGATGATAAGGGGTGGAACACCTATGGAAAATCCCAAATTTCTTAAGCATGGACTCAAATCTTTTTTCCTTAAAATGGGAACCATTGTCACTTATCACCGCTCTTGGCATTCCAAATCTTGGGAAGATGATCTTCTTGAACATCTTGATCACCACTTTAGCGTCACAAGAAGGGGAAGCGATCGCCTCAACCCATTTGGACACGTAGTCCACCGCTACTAGAATGAATGAATTCCCTTGAGACGAAGGTAGGGGTCCCATGAAGTCCACTCCCCATACATCAAAAATCTCCACTTCTAAAATTCCCTTTTGAGGCATCTCCTCCCTTCTAGCTATGTTTCCCATTCGTTGGCATTCATTACAAGCCTTGACAAACTCGTACGTGTCTTTAAACATACTCGGCCAATAGAATCCCGGCTGAAGAATTTTTGATGTGGTCTTTGAGGCCGAACCGTGGCCACCATAAGAAGAAGAATGGCAACAAGCTATGATTTCTTTGAAGTCCTTCTTGGGCACGCAAGTTCTATAAATCCCATCCGAGCATAGCTTGTATAAAAACGGATCATCCCAAAAGTACCTTGAAACGTCATGCAAGAATTTCCTCCTTTGGTTATGATCGAGGTCATTTGGGAGAATGTTGCACGTCAAATAGTTCACATAATCTGCATACCATGGGGCATCATCTTCGGCACTCATCAAATATTCGCCGACAAAAGAGTCTTGGATAGGCGCCGAGAACCTTTTTGAATCATATAGCTCTACTCTTGAAAGGTGATCCGCCACTACATTCTCTACTCCTTTCTTGTCCCGAATTTCAATGTCAAACTCTTGTAGGAGGAGGACCCATCGGATAAGCCTTGGCTTAGCATCTTTCTTCGCCATTAGGTACTTGATAGCGGCATGGTCCGTGTAAACAATAGTCTTCGTTGCAACGAGATAAGGCCTGAACTTTTCAAAGGCGTAGACTACCGCTAACAACTCTTTTTCTGTGGTAGTATAATTCATCTGGACACTATCGAGCACCTTGCTCACGTAGTATATCACATGAAGCTTCTTCTCGACCCGTTGTCCCAAAACTGCCCCGACGGCGTAGTCACTTGCATCACACATTAACTCAAAAGGGAGATCCCAATTTGGCGGTTGCACAATGGGTGCCGATACAAGGTTTTTCTTCAATTTTTCAAATGCCTCTAGGCACCCTTCATCAAAATTGGATTCCACATCGTTGCAAAGGAGATGAGTCAACGGCTTTGCGATTTTTGAGAAATCCTTGATAAACCGCCGGTAAAAACCGGCGTGGCCTAGAAAACTCCTTATTCCCTTTTGGTTTTTCGTTGGAGGAAGTTGCTCAATAACCTAAATCTTTGCTTTATCAACTTCTACTCCTCTCTTAGAGACCAAATGCCCTAGTACAATTCCCTCTTGCACCATAAAATGGCACTTCTCCCAATTGAGCACCAAATTTGTCTCGATGCACCTAGCAAGAACATTAGAAAGATTAGCCAAACAATCATCAAAAGAGGATCCATGGATAGAAAAATTGTCCATGAAAACCTCAATGCACTTCTCAATATAATCGCTAAAGATGGACATCATACAACGTTGAAAAGTCCCCGGTGCATTACACAAACCAAAAGGCATACGCCTAAACGCAAAAGTTCCATATGGGCATGTGAAAGTGGTTTTTCCTTGATCATTTGGCAATATAGGAATTTGGTAAAAACCACTATATCCATCTAAGAAGCAAAAATAATCATGCCCCGCTAACCTTTCTAGCATTTGATCTATGAACGGGATAGGAAAGTGATCCTTTTTGTTGCCTTATTTAATTTTCCGATAGTCAATGCACATTCTCCACCCATTCACGGTTCTCGTGGGGACTAATTCCCCTTTTGCATTTTGAACTACCGTGAGTCCTCCCTTCTTAGGGACGACATGGATGGGACTTACCCATTCCGAGTCCGGAACGGAGTAAATGATGCCCGCATCTCTAAGCTTGGTGATTTCTTTAAAAAATACCTCGCTCAATTTAGGATTCAATCTTCTCAACATTTCCCTAGAAGGCTTCACATCATCATCTAGATTAATTCTATGCATGCAAAGAGAAGGGCTAATCCCCGTTATATCATCAATGGAATATCCTAAGGCTTTTTTATTAGCCTTCAACACATGCACTAGCTTGGATGTCTCATCCTCATTCAATGTAGCACCAACTATCACGGGAAATGTAGCCTTGGACCCAAGAAATTCATACCTTAGATTCGAAGGTAGAGGTTTTAACTCTCCTTCGAATTCCTTACCTCTTGGGACCGGGTCTTCCTTAATTTCATGATCATCTAAACCTTGCTCACCTTCTTCTAGAGTGATGTCGCCCATATCCTCATCTTCCATATTCATTAGAGAGGCAAAAAGTGTACTAGAGTCGTCTAACTCCATAACTTCACTTTCAAAAGACGTTAGCCCGAAAGTTTCACAAGAAATATCAAGCATATTGCACTCAATGGATGAAGTAGGAGCTTTCATAGCATTTTTCAGAAAAAATTTGAGTTTTTCATTTCCTATCTTCAATTCAATTGACCCTTCACCACATTTGATAACCGCTTCAACGGTATTTAGAAAGGGTCTCCCTAAGATGACGGGTGTCTCTTGTTCACTATCCATATCTAACACATAGAAGTCCACGGGGATGAAAAATTTCCCAACTTTAATAGGCACATCCCTTAGGACTCCATTAGGAATTCTAGAGCTCCTATCGGCTAGTTTCAAAGATATAGTGGTGGGATGTAGCTCACCCATGTCAATCTTTTCATACAATGAATAAGGAATCAAAGAAATACTAGCACCTAGATCACATAAAGCTCGATCAATTTCAATTTTTCCTACGGAGATAGGAATAGAGAACGATCCTTGGTCTTGCATTTTTCTAGGCATGCGGCTTTGCACAATTGCACTACATTCGGCGTTTAAAGCTACCATGCTAGACTCTTCAATCACCCTACGGTTTGACACAATATCTTTCAAGAATTTGGCATAAGTAGGGTTTTGTGTGATTACCTCATGGAAGGAGAGCGTGACGTATAACTTCTTTAACATCTCCACAAACCTTTGAAAGTGAGCATCGAGCTTGCTTTTGTTCAATCTTTGAGGGAAAGGCACCATTGGCACATACTTTCTCATTAGAATTGGCTCTTCGTGCTCCTTTTCCTCCTCTATGGGAGCTTGAGGCTCCTCTTCCGAATTTTCCTTGGCATTTTCTCCTTCCACTTCCTTGCCCTTCAAGCTAGGCTTCCCTTGAGGGGTAGGCAAAACTTTCCCACTCTTCAACGTAATAGCTTCAACGTGCTCAATGTAACTCACGTCCGGTTGAGAGGGAAGTTTCCCTATTTGCTTCAATTGGGTATTCTCCCTAGCAAGTCTTTTGTTTTCGGCCGCTAATTCATCCAATTTTGCTTCCATTCTTCGGGTGCTCACCTTGCTCTCTTTGTTATCCTCCATCATTTGCGCCATCATAGTCATCATAGAATTATCTTGAGAGTTGGAAGAAGAATTCCCTTGCTCATTCATATTGGACTTAGCTTGATAGGGCCTTTGATTTTGATAATTCCCTTGAGAATATTGAGAATTTTGATTTGAGCCTTGGCCTTGACTCGAATAAGAATTCTGCCCTTGGTTTGAATAAGAGTTTTGACCTTGATTTTGATTAGAGCTAGAACCATACGCTTGCCTTTGATTATTCCCTTGATAATTGCTTTGATAATTTCCTTGCCCTTGAGGTCGTGAGGTGAAGTTAGAATCATTGGAAATTCTCCTTTGCGGAGGCTCATAAGTTCTAGTGGTAGGATTCGCATTTTGATTGTAGTTTCTTTGTTGGTTGACAAAGTGCGCCTCCTCATAGCCATCATCATCTTCTTCATATTTCCCTTCGGGACAATTTTTGGTAGAGTGTCTTGTACTAGAACACAAGAAACAAGATTGTTGCGCCGAAGTTCTCTCTTTATCGGCCTTAGGCTTAGTTGCCTCCACAGAATTCACCATACTTATCATAGACTCCATCCTCTTTGATAACTCATTAATTTGCTCTTTCGTTGCATAATTCGAGGAATCATCTCTTGACTTGCCCATCTTCTTGTGGTCGACTCCTTGATATTTATCGGAGTTTGAAGCTATTTTGTCCACAATTTTGAAACCTTGGCTAGCTGGTAGTTCCATTATAGCTCCTCCACTAGCCGTATCCATTTGATTCTTAGCCTCCTTACTCATCCCCAAATAGAAGTAACACATTAGATCGGCCTTTCTAAAATTATGATGAGGGCACTCCCTCAAGTAGTGTTTAACCCGATCATAAGCTTGGTGGAAGAGCTCGTTGTCCCTTTGAGAGAATGTTAGAATAAAGTCCGTGAACTTCTTGGTCCTAGAGGGAGGGTAGAACTTGTTCAGAAAAGCCGTGGCTAAATGGTCCCAAGTACGGAAAGTGCCCGGTTCATGATTTTGAAGCCATTCCTTGGCGTCCCCATATAGCGACGAAGGAAATAATTTCAAGTAGACATATTCAACGGGTGTATTCCTCGACTTATAGGTCCGGCAATATTCTTGAAAGTTAGTTAGATGATTGGAGGGATTCCCGGCCCCTTGAAATTGATCATTGGTAACCATGTGCACTAGGGATGATTTAACATCGAAATCAAAAGCGTCTTCGTCGGGAGGCATAATAACCGAACCATTTCCCTCGAGGGTGGGAGTCATGTAATCTCCCACGGGCCTCTCATCCTCTTCCTCTTCGTCATATCTATAGTTTCTCTCTTCTCTACGAGGGACACGAGGATTCCGAAAGGGACGTCTATCCTCATCATTGTCATCTCTAGCGGGAGGGTCTTCTATTCCATCCCCATCAATTCGACGATCACGGTTATCCCTTTGAAGAACCGGGCGGTTCTCATTTTCATCTTCCATAATAAGTCCTTGTCTTTGATCTTGGATACCCGGTGGAGCAATAGGGGGTAGAGGGTTCTTGCGAGGCCTACCTCTCCCTCTTCCTCTATTAGCGGTTGGGTGAGAAGTGTTAGAAGAAGAACCGATAGCCACATGTTTCTTTCTTTGAAACCTCGTGTTCATTCAAGTGCCTGCGAGAACAAAAGAAATTCTTAGCAATGAGTGGCAAAAGAAATAAACACAAACAAGATCAACACAAGCAATGGCTACCAAGTAAGGAAAAGCAAACAAAACTAGATAATCTAATAGCACGATAGTTAAAAATTAGCTCCCCGGCAACGGCGCCATTTGATCATTCGATAATATAGTGTAAATACTCAATAAGAATATCGAATACTTATGCTAATAACGGTTAATCAAAACAATTTGTATTGACTTGGGAAACCCAAGGTCGTACCCAAAAGATAGGTGTTTAAACTAATAATGCTAAAGATTAAATCTAGAATGTTTATGGGTTTGGGGGGGTTTGTTCCTCGAAAGAGGTTGATAGCAATGATTTACTATCCAAAAGGGAGATTCTAACAATGAAAAAGTAAACAATCAATCAAAGATGACTAGGGATTACTTCCCCACCTAGACAATTATCGTGACAATGATATTGGATGTCAATTATGAATTTGCATGCACATGAGTAGATTATAGCCATGTAACATTCACACTAAGTTCAACTCGCGCTACAACCTAGGATGAAGAGGTTACACCTCGCATAGGACCTCACACTCGCGCTCTATTAGCCCTATAGAACATGCGTTTCTAGTCTCACACTCGCGCTCTATTGACTAGATAAACACATTCTTGTTAAATTCAAACCAATCTCATTAGAATTCAAGTGTCGCCATGTAACACAAAAGTCCTAATGCCTCTCCATTCATTTCATTAAATTCATGTTGATCAATGTGAGCTACATCAAACATGAAATTAAGCTAAGTTCCCATTGAGGACATTTCACAAACACCTTATGGGCAACTCTAAACATTTAGTTCAAATGAAGAAGATTCACGTGCAAACTCATTCAATATCAACATCCATTGCATTTACATCATCACAAACATGTCTAGTGGATCAATAATCCCCACTCAAAGTCACTACTCACTCATAGTGAGTTTACAAGCAAAAACAAATGAAGGAGATGAAGTTTAGGAATCCAAAACCAAATTGAGATTGAAGAGTATGAGAATCCTTGTTGTTGATCTTCTTCTTCACTCAATCCTCCTTGGAATTCGTGCTTGATCTTCCTCAAAATCAGTGCAAAAATCCCCAAAAGTCAGCTCTCAAAAATGGATCTCAAACTTTCCATTTATAGCCCAAGTTAGGGTTTTCCGGTACTGTAGCTCCAGTCGGTCGACTAGCTGGTCCAGTCGACCGACTCGATTGAGGCGCTTGCAGGTCCATCTGAGGTGCTGAGCAACTCGACCGACTGGAGGCCCCAGTCGACCGACTCGTGCCTTGTGCTCTGCTAAGCTTTTCTTCAGTCGACCGACTGGAGGTGCCAGTCGACCGACTCGATAAGTGTGATTGGAAGGCCACCTGAGGCTTTGTCTGACTCGACCGACTGGGGCAGGGGAAATTTCCCAGTCGGTCGACTGGAGCACCTTTCAGTCCAAAATTGCTCAAATCTTCGATTTTTCCCCGAATTTTCGTGTCAAGGTCCTGAGCTCAATGAATGGTAGCTCCAAACCTGAAATGCAAGGAAAATAGTCAAATGGCATCGCAATAGCATCGGGAATGGACCAAAACTCTTCGTAAATGGGTTATGTAAACGAGTCGAGAATTCGACTCATCAATGGTGTTATTAGAACTGTGCAAAATGTTGGTTGGGTGCCTAATTTGAGAAGGAGTCTTTTATCTGAATCTGAGTTTGATAATCTAGGTTGTCACATTAATACACGTAATGGGATAAGACATGTTATTAAAGATAACAAACTGTGATAAAAAGCATTAATAAAGGTGGTCTATATCATGTGGTTTTGTCACCTGAAATTAACACTGTTAATGAACAAAAGGCTTTAAAAGATACTCATAAATGGCGTAGCAGACTAGGTCACATTGGTAACAAAGATCTTTTACACTTGTATAAATCTGGTCTGATTGATTCTCAACCTATTGACTTGAAATTTTGTGAAAACTGTGTCCTTGGTAAAAATACTTCACATCCCTTTAGTAAATCAATATTTAAGGTTAAGCAACCTTTGGAATATGTTCACTCTGATCTGTGGCGGCCTGCTCAGGTTTCCACAGTAGGAGGAAGGCATTATTTCCTCTCTTTAATTGATCATTTTACTATAAAAGTGTGGGTCTATTTGTTAAAAACTAAGGATGAGACTTTTGAACATTTTAAACTGTGGAAAACTAAGGTTGAGAGTCAAACAAACTTGAAACTAAAATGCCTAAGAACTGATAATGGTTTGAAGTTTTGCAACAAAATATTTGATAAGTTTTGTTCTAAAAAAGGAGTTAGGAAGCATTTAACAGTCCTTGGTACCCCTCAGCAGAATGGGACTGCTGAGAGGATGAATAGGACCCTCTTAGAGAGGGGCTAGATGCATGATGATCACCTTAGGGGTCAAGCCCTCCTTGTGGGGGTGAGGCAGTGATTACTGCTTCTTATTAAGTCAATAGAAGTCCATCATCTGTGATAGACTTTAAAACTCCCCTGGAACTATGGACTGGTAAACCACCAGGCCTTGATCATTTGAGACCTTTTGGCTACACAACATACACCCAAATTTGCCAAGGGAAATTGCAGCCAAGGGCTCAAAAGGGGATCATGATTGGCTACCCTGAGGGTGTGAAAGGCTACAAAATACTGTTAATCCAACCAGGAGGATATAAGGTTATTGTATGTAGAAGTGTTACCTTTAATGAAGATGATTATTACTTCAAGTCTAAACTAAACTGTGTTGGTAACCTTGTTGGCACATCTGAGAATGTGACCAGTTTTCTCCCACCAGGTCATCCTATTTTCTTTCTAGTTGATGATCCAGGTGATCCTCCAGGAGCTTACTCCGGCTAGTCACTGGACTTGGAGATGCTAGAGTTGGAAAATGAGGTAACAAGTGAGCCCCAAGGTCACTCAAACTCACCAGGTAATGTGCATCCACACCAATCAGGTGTTGTTTACATTTGAAAATGTTGAACACTGTCTCCCCTATCTATGTGTTGTTTTATGTTGATGTCATTCTGCTCATTTGTAAGTCCAAGTCTGCCATAGAAACTGTTAAGAAAAAGCTCAAACAAAATTTTGACATGAAGGATTTTGGAAGTTCCCAAAAGATCCTTGGAGTAAAAATAATCAGACATATAAAATCTAGAACCATTTGCTTGTCATAAACTGATTACATTAATAAGGTCTTAAATAAGTTTTCTATGCTAAATGTCAAACCTTCCCTGTCCCATTAGGAGGGCATCTTGAGCTCTCCAAAGCTGATTGCCCCTCTAATGAAGATGAAAAACAATTAATGGACTATGTAACACCTCAAATTCTGAACGACTATTGTCCCACATCGAGTGTGAGTAGTGTTCGTGCTAGCTTGATAAGTTAGCCTACTAGTTAACATGTCACCAATCTACCATGGTTTTTGTGATAGACTCTAGGTTGTGGTGACCTAGGGGAGGGCGGTGTCATGAAAGCTAGGACAGGCTAGGCTTATAACGGCTGGTATCGGGTCCTCTGGTCGGGTCATTACAGATGGTATCTCCCCTATGATGTTTCAACTGGGTTAGTCATGTATGCCATGTTGTGTACAAGGCCTAACCTGGCGTTCTCCATCAGTGTTTCGAGCAGATTCATGTCCGATCCAGGTGAAAAACACTAGTTGGTCATGAAGTACTTGCTCAAGTATATAAGTGAAACTAAAGACATAGGCCTAGTTTTTCAAAACTATGATCCAAATGCTGGCTTGGTAGCCTATGTAGATTCTGACTATGCTGGAAATAAAGACAATAGAAAATCTACAACTACCTTCTTTTATACATGGAATGGAAACTGTGTGAGCTGAAAATCCTAGCTCCAACCCACTGTGACACTCTCCTCTAGTGAGGCAGAGTATGTTGCTGCCACTGAGGCAGTTAAAGAAGCCTTATGGTTTGGTGGCATTGTGAGTGAGATTGAGGGCAAAATCTCAGTCCCTCATCTTCACATGGACAACCAAAGTGCTCTTTACTTATGTAAAGATCCAGTTTACCATAAAAGATCAAAGCACATAGATGTAAGATATCACTTTATAAGGGATGAAATTGACGCAAATGAAATTGTGCTAAAGAAGATTTCTGGTGACATTAATCCTACAGATTTTGGAACAACAATTGTTCCCACTGATAAATTTATTTTTTGCAGTAGGAAGCTTCACATTGATGAAGTAGGCTGACATGTGGAGTGAGCCAAGGAAGGGACTTGTGTGACTTGGTCCAATGATCCATTGTAAGTCATTTAAAGGTTTTGGCACAAAATAGACTAGGAGGGCATTTGTTATGTTTGTAATCCATTTTGTGTGATGGAACAATGCCCATTTGTAATCAATATGCAAGCATTAGGTTAGTTTTAGTGCAGGGTAGTTTTTGGTTAGGCCTTAGGATTCCCATACCCTTAGGTGTTCCAGCCCCAGCCGAAACGACACAGTTTAGAGGAAGCGGGAGTTGAGTTGCGGATGCTTAAGTGAAACAAAAGCGTTTGTTCAACGCGGGAGGATTTGAAGCTGATGGGCACGACGTCGTTTGGAGAAGCGCGAGACGAGATTCAAGTGAAAGGAAAATGCTGGCGTTTTGCTCAAGCTTCTCCAGTTCGAATACACGCTCAGCTGGATTTCCAATTTGGGGATTAAGGCAACTATTTGAGCAAGAGAACACGAGAGCGATTGGCACCGCAATTCATCCTGTTCAATCCTGAAGTCGCATTCAAGAGGTTCGATTCACTGTGACGCATTTGTGGATACCAGCAATTTGGTCGGAGACGACGCGGTCGGCTAGTTGATTTGGCAGGCTTGTGAGAGGAAGGTGGAGTCGGTCTTTGTCCCGCCGGACTTCTCAGATCTTTCAGGGAAGTCTTCAATTGTGTTACACTATTCTTCTACTATGTTTCTGTTTGATTGATTAGTCTTGCACCTATAGTTTGATTGCTTGATCACGCATAAGAACATTGTGTCATTTTCTAACCTTTTTTGACTTATAGTGGAACATTGGGTTGAGTCTCTTCGAACCCCGAGGCTCCGTAGAGTAGGGTAGCCCCGCGAACCACGTAAAAACTGATTGTGTCATTTACTTTCAGTTCCCAATCTTGTTAGGTCTTTTCTTGATCAAAAATG
The DNA here is from genome assembly GCA_033675215.1 of Rhodiola kirilowii. Classification (NCBI taxonomy): domain Eukaryota; kingdom Viridiplantae; phylum Streptophyta; class Magnoliopsida; order Saxifragales; family Crassulaceae; genus Rhodiola; species Rhodiola kirilowii. The sequence continues at coordinate 38,400,046 of CM066198.1, forward strand.
AATTAAGGTTATACAATTGACTAAGAAAAATTAAGGGAATAACATACATTGGCTTAATCTATATTTACATGGAACTTACCAAGTACTCTATAAGTGTTACAAACTTCTCATACAGAATAGGGAGATGCAGTGTTGTGAAAACCGGACCCGACCGATCGGTTCGACCGGTTGGACCGGGAACCGATCCGGTGATCGGTTCGGTTCACTCATCGAATCGGTTTGGAGTCAAACCCGGTTAAAACCGGTCAAGATCCGGTGTTGACCCGATTGACTCGGTGTTTCATTAAAATCGTGATTTGATCGGTTCAATCGGTTCGATTTGGTCTGAAAAAATATTTATTTAATTTTGACTTGGACAAAATTCGAACCCAAGCCCCTCTTAAAAGTTTTTCTCTTTATTTCCACTAGGCTAAAGATGATTGTTGTTTTATTATTTGTTTCAATAATGTATATTCATTTATCAAATCTATAAAAGTTATTACTTATTATCAATTTAACTAGAAACTCAATTAGTCTTATAAATCCCTTATTGTTGTAACTTGCAAATTAAGACTAAAATTGTTATTGTTGTATTGTTAATTTGTACTTTATCAAATTCTAAATTTGTTATGGTATGTTGTTATAATCGGATCATAATCATGTAATATTTATTCAAGTCATAAATATGTTAAATTATAATATCATATATAAATATTTTATTTTATTTGTTAAATTGAATCCCATCTTTGCACTAAAATTGCAATTGTTGTTTTGTTATTTTCTTATTAATGTATGATATTCGAATTCTAAATTTGTTATGGTTATAATATTGTATACAGGTTAAATTTTATTAGGTTACAAAACAAGTAAATAAATATGCATATATATATAAGTTATTTTATTATTTTTAATTCGTGCGGATCAAATCGATTCAACCCGGTTGAACCACTGATCCATTTACCCAGTGACTTGACCGGTTCGGTTTTAATAACAGTCGGGTGATGGGTCATATTCAATTCATTGATTAAGTTGTCTGCTTGTATTAATTCTTCAACTTTGCAGAAAATTTCATTGATGACTCTGCGACAGACGAATAGCTAGTTTTAGAAAATGCATTACATATGCCCCACACCAAGGGTATTGTCAAAGTCAAAGCGACAAACTCACATTTTCTCACGCTCTCCTTGCACCAGGAAGTCGATGATGTTCCTAAATGAGGCATAACACTCGCAGATAGCACATCTCATGTAGTTATCTGTGTTCAATCTTTTTCTTAACTCGCGATCTCTTCCGTTGCTATCTTTCACCATACCAATCGCAATAGGCATCTAAATCGATACGTAAGATACTCTTATAAATATCTTTACATGGTACACTACTAACAAAATATATTTCTCAAGAGCAGAAAAGAATACAGACCTTGCTAGCAAGTAAGAATGGAGGCCATTGTATAAGATCTAGAGCACGGTCCGCCCAGTATGGAACAAGCAACAAGTCCATTTCTCTGTAAGTAAACAAAGTGTACGATTTGTGCGCGGATCGAAACAAGCACAAATGATTGAAAAACAACGACAAACGATATACCCTGGTTCGGCACCTCCTGTGCCTACTCCAGCAACCAAAATGAGAGTACTTTATTGAGCTTTGATCGAATTACACTTCAGGACTGTTACACGATGTTACAAGGAATCAATGGAACCAATCTCACTAGCTAATTTCTACAAGAATGAAAAACCCCAATTCTTTCATTACCCCTAGCTCAATCGAAGAAGATGAAGTGAGTTCACCAGGCGCTCGTACTCAGATTTTAAACCCACTGCAAAACGACTGCACTCGGACTGACCTCCTGGACCAACGAACATGACGGCCTGCACATGTCAGCCATGTGCTTCGCGCTCCATTTGCATATCACAAGAAACGACGTCGTAAAGCCCTGTCCAGAAATCCCAGTTTGATCTAAACTGATTCATGCCTTCCTGCAAACATCAAACTATACTCCACTGATCCAAAACAACACGACTCAACCAACCATTAATAAGGCTCAATAAACTCAGGCAATAACAAATGGAGGTTAAACTTTATAATCTCCACCTTGAGCTCACATTTGTTACTCCTAATCCTCTCTTGTTTGGCTCACCTGCTACTAACAATCCTTTAACTGAATTAAGTCCAGGCATAGCCTGAACGTATCCCAGTTGACAGGTTTGGTTAGCATGTCCACAGGATTTTCCTTAGTAGCAATCTTCTCAATGCATACTTCTCCAGACTCAATGATGTCCCTCACAAATGCATTCTTATATCGATGTGCTTACTCCTCTCATGAAAAACCTGATGCTTTGACAAGTGAATTGCCCCTTGATTATCACAAAACACTTTAACACTGCTCTACTCAAATCGCAGTTCACCCAACAGGCCCTTTAACCATAATGCCTCCTTTACTGCTTCTGTAATGGCAATATACTCAGCCTCTGTGGTGGACAAAGCCACAACTGGCTGAAGAGTAGCCTTCCAACTGACTGCAGTACCAAAGACTATAAACATTATGCCTGAATGAGACTTCCTTGTATCAGTGCTAGCTGCAAAATCTGAATCACAATATCCTGTAATCATATCTGATTCATTTCCAGCTCCACCATACACCAAGCTCTTTCTAGAACTGCCATTCAGGCATGTGAAAATCCATTTGACTGCTTGCCAATGCTCTTTCCCAGGATTAGCCATAAACCTGCTCACAAGACTGACTGAGTGGTCAAGGTCTGGCCTGGTACAAACTATGAAGTACATCAGACACCTAACTGCACTAGAGTATGGAACCTCCTGCATTTGCCTGATATCTTCATCTGACTGAGGACTTTGACCTTTATGCAATCTGAAATGCTGAGCCATAGGAGTTAAGACTGATTTTGAAGAACTCATGCCAAACTTTGAGATGATCTTTTCTATGTAGTCTTTCTGATTCAAGAACAGATGACCTTTCTTTCTATCCCTTATAATCTGCATACCAAGTATTTTCTGAGCTGACCCCAGATTTTTCATCTCAAATTCTGAGCTGAGCTGACCCTTCAAATTCTCTATTTTCTTCATACTCTTGTTGACTATCAACATGTCATCAACATATAATAAGAGATACACCATTGTACTGCTGACTGATCCTTGCTCACATAGATGCAACAATCATAGGAAGACCTGCAGTAGCCTTGGGTAATCATAAACTTATCAAACCTCTTGTACCATAATCTGGGAGACTGCTTTAGCCCATACAATGATTACTTCAGTAAACAAACCTTGTCTTCTTTGTTGCCAACTACAAAACCATCTGGCTGTCTCATATAGATTATTTCATCCAACTTCCCCATGTAGAAAGGTTATCTTTACATCCAACTGTTCCAGTTCCAAATCAAACTTTGCAACAATTGATAGCATCACCCTTATTGATCCGTGCTTTACAACTGGACTGAATATTTCAGTGAAATCCACACCCTCTTGCTGAGTAAATCCCTTAGCTACAAACCTTGCTTTCAACCTTGGTTTCTCAACTCCTGGTATGCCTTCTTTTCTCTTGAATATCTACTTACTACCAACTAGTTTCTGTCCCTTTGATCTGCCCACAAGATCCCAATTTTCATTCTTCATTAAAGAGTTCATTTCCTCATTCATTGCCTGAATCCACAATTCCTTATCAACCGATGATATATCCTGCTGGTAAGAAGTAGGTTCATTACCTTGAGGAAAAAATTTGTGCCAGCTGTCATAGGTAGTAATGTGAATTTTTTTTTATGGGAGTAATGTGAATTTTCATAATAGCTTTTGTTGGGGAAACAAGAGGCCTTATCTACAATATGATGGATTAGAGGTTAGATCTACAATATATATAACATACTCAAATATAGATAAATATTAAGAGCAATACATGCAATATATGACACTGTCAAACAAAAAAAATTATGGGATCAAAGGTAATGTTTAGGGTTTGCGAACAGATATATGAGAACGGCCAATATAAACAGAGTCGGTGCTGATGGGCTATTCCTAAACCATTGCTTTATGGTTTGTGCAAACTCTGGAGTGTTTTTCCAACTATAGGCATATGTTACTGGCAGGTGGCAGGTAGGCCTCAGCATCTGGCCCAATGCCAAAAAGGCCCTATCAAAGTCCGATGATCCGAGATCCGGCCCGACCCGAATGCTGGGCTGAATTTCACCCGACCCGACTTACTTAAAAATGGGCTAGGGTCCAACATTCAAAACCCGAACCGGCCCGAAGGCCCGACCCGAATTTAGCCCGATATAAATATATAGTATCTAACGAAAAAAAACCCTACCCTAATTCAAGAGATGCAATACTCAGCTGCCGCACCTCTCTCTCTCTCTCTCTCAAGCAATGAATTTCTTTAGATTTCAGACGATGAAATCTCTACCGTCGTCGTCATCCAGCTATAGGTTCATCCAACTATCGGTTCGTATCTCATGGATCTAGATATTTTGTAGACTGATATGTTTTCAATTTTCTAAATTTTTATTTTTTTGATTTTTTTGCACTGACATGAACGATTATGTGCAGATCTGTCATTATTATGTACTGTTCGGTTGATTTCACTCATGCATGTTTAGATTTGTTAAATAGCACACTTGTTCGAATCCGTTTGAATATGTGTTAACTCTGTGCATCTGTGTAGATTGGTTCAGATCTATATGTTTTCATTTTGTTGCTAATTTTTTTCATGTGTTTATGTATTTGAAAACTAATATATTTGAAACTGTTTTCTATTCTCACAGAGTTGTTTCTTTTCTTTCAGATTCGCAAAGGAGATGAAGCCTGGATCTAAAGCTTTATATTGCAAGTAAATTAGACTTAATGGTCATTTTATCAGTTTGACAGAAATTCTCATTACTTTGCAGTATGTTTCTATTATGTTTAACTGTGTAAATAAATGCATATACATGAGATCTGTCATTTACATATTTGCTTTGTAGTTGATGCAAGTCTTTTTGAATGGTATTGAGGTGGCTGAAGGCAAGGCTGTGTTTTAATACTTTGTATCACAATGCATTTATAATCATTCATTGTATGTTTCTCAACCTTATCTCAAGTCAAATATGTTCGCTGTTTTTTATTTTATAAGTTTTCGAACACATTTTCTGTGTTTCCAAATGTTTCAGGTATCAAGAAGTTCTCTTTTCTTGTATATTATGTGATCAGCTTGTAATGTACATGTTATGTTCTTGTTGTAATTTCAATTGTTTAGTGATTTTTATTGCTTAATTCATATTTTAGTATTTATGAAAAATTGTTGTACAAATTATATTATAATTATTTAATTACATGTATTCTTTAAGATATCTCGCCCGACTGAGCCCAAAAATAGCCCGAAATATTATGGACTTTTTGTAGCCCTAAGGCTTTACAATTTTAGTGAAGCCCAACCCTATCCGGCCCTATGAACAGTAACATGTCTTCTGTTTTTTTATCAGGTCGGGCCTGGACTCAATCCGGCCCATTGCTGACCCCTATCTCCAATGGCTCACTGATAAATGGCAGTGACCTTTATGCGGTTTTTGACCTCTAGACCTATATAGCATTTGTTACTTGTTACCACTGCAGTTGTTAAATCATATACTTTTATTGAGTTGAGTAACTTCAACAATTTCACCCCCATTTCAGATGTCCTTGACATCATACTTAGCTGTAAAGAACGGAATGGCATGTCCATACATGTGCTGCCACTAGGGGTCAGCAATGGGCCGGGTCGAGCTAGCCCGGCTCTAGATTTATTGAGCCCAGGCCCGGCCTGATCAAAAAATAGAAGGCATGTTACTATTCATAGGACCGGATAGGGCTGGGCTTCACTAAAATTGTAAAGCCTTAGGGCTACGAAAATCCCATAATATTTCTGGCTATTTTCGGGCTCAGTCGGGCCAGATATCTTAAAGAATACATGTAATTGAATAATTATAATATAATTTTTACAACAATTTTTGATAAATACTAAAATATTAATTAAGCAATAAAAATCACTAAACAATTGAAATTACAACATGAACATAACATGTACATTACAAGCTGATCACATAATATACAAGAAAAGAGAACTTCTTGGTACCTGAAACATTTGGAAATACAGAAAATGTGTTCGAAAATTGATAAAATAAAAAACAGTAAACATATTTGACTCGAGATAAGGTTGAGCAACATAAAATGAATGACTATGAATGCATTGTGATACAAAGTATGAAAACACAACTTGCCTTCAGCCACCTCAATACCATTCAAAAAGACTTGCATCAACTACAAAGCAAATATGTTCTATAAAAAAAACTTCAAAGCAAATATGTAAATGACAGATCTCATGTGTAGGTGGTGGAGCTCGGCTGCTTGGGGTGAAAGCTTAAGGCGGTCGGCGGCGATTTCTGCAACGCGTGGGGCTCGACTGTCTCTTTTCTTCCCCTCTCGCTGATCTCGTCGGCGAATCTCACCTGATCGGCTTTGTTGTCGATGGTTGGGGTGGCTTTGGCGGGGTTGGGCGGGTCGGTTTTTTCAGCCGATGCGGATTGGGGGTGAAGATTGGCGGTGGGGTTGTTGATTTTGGCTCTTCGGGGCGCTGAATTTTGGGCTGGGGTGCCGGATCCGATGGCTGTGGGTGTCGTCCAGGTGGAGGTGGCTTGTGGCGGCATCTTGAGGCTGTTGCAGCTGGCGTCCGGCTGTGGAACGAGGCTAGTCTACGATGGTTTTGGTTTGAGCTGCTAGGCTTCAGTCGGTGCGACTGCGGGTGGAGCTGAGCGGAACTGGCCGGACTTGCCGTTTGACTAGGTGGCGGGTCCCTTGTGGCCCGGTTTGTTTAAGGTTTTCTAGTGTTGGCCGGGTATAACCGGTCGTTTCGGCAGGAGGATATAGCGTAAATGCTTCCCGTTGGGGTCCTGTTTTTTACAAGCTGTGAATGACGGGATGATGTGCTACGCCAAGGCGAAGTGGAGCTGCAGATTCCCGTTTATTCACGTTTTATTTTGCTTTGTCTGTAATGTTCCCAGCTGGTTAACTTGTCCCAGCTTTAAGACCTCGGTTCGCCGTTGTCTTGTTGTTCACAGCTTTTTTTATCGGAAAAAAAAAATGTGTATGCATTTATTTACACATTTAAACATAATAGAAATATACTGCAAAGTAATGAGAATTTCTGTCAAACTGATAGAATGACCATTAGGTCTAATTTACTTCCAATATAAAGCTTCAGATCCAGGCTTCATATTCCTTTGCGAATCTGAAAGAAAAGAAACAACTCTGTGAGAATCGAAAACAGTTTCAAATATATTAGTTTTCAAATATATAAACACATGAAAAAAATTAGCAACAAAATGAAAACATATAGATCTGAACCAATCTACACAGATGCACAGAGTTAACACATATTCAAACGGATTCGAACAAGTAAGTGCGCTATTTAACAAATCTAAACATGCATGAGTGAAATCAACCGAACAGTACATAATAATGACAGATCTGCACATAATCGTTCCTATCAGTGCAGAAAGCCATGTTCTAAGTAGTTCCTATCGGAGCACTAGTAGGGAAGTAAGCCGTGTTCTAAGTAGTTCACAGTTTAGTATGTAGTGGGTTAGAGTAGTGGATCATAATTTAGGGTACAAAATAGGAGTCGGTGTTAACAAGTAGCAGGAATGAATGATTAAAGTTGCATCTAAGCCCATGTTCTGATGCTACCGGAAGGCAATGAAAGGAACCAGTCGTTCACCGAGTCAATGAGGGAAAAATAGAAACTTGAAGTCGTCTACATTCACGCCATTGGGTTTTAGGTTTTGGCAAATGCCGTGTAAGCGTTGGAGATGAGTTGTTGCTGATTCTCCACGAGTTCCTGAGAACTTGGGCAGGTTGTGGACCACTGATGTGTTGATGGCGATGTTTTCTATCTCAGGGCCCTCGTAAATGCACCACGGCTGATTTCTGAAATCCGGTGCCGACAGTTCTCCCATAGTAGGTTCGTGATAGTCGTTATCCCCATAGTAGTTATCAAAGACGGGTTCTCGCCTTGGCATTTGTCGAGGTTGAGGGGGTGGTGGATGTCTAGGGGGTTGTTGCACTGGACTAGTTTCATTTCGGTCCTCGGGCAGGCCTTGGTTTCTTCGGATGGCCTCCCTGTCACGAGCTCTTCGGTTTCGGATGAGTTGCTCTGGATCCTCGAGAATTGGAAATGGAGGCAGCGCCTCATTATTTTGATCGAACAGATTCATCTCGTCGTCATCCTGATAGTCATGGTGGCTTCCTTCATGAGACATGGTTATGCAGAAACGGGTACAAAAGAAAAGAACAACTAGTCAGAAAGCTAACTCCCCGGCAACGGCGCCAATTTTGACGGCGCGCACTGCACTATCGTTAAGGTGCAATGTCTCTGTGCAAAAATAAATTTATAAGTCCGCTACTCGTACTCTACTGTTGGGTAGTAAAGCGGTAAGTAGGGGTCGAACCCAAGGGAATTAGTTGATAGTTGTTCTTTTGAAAGTGGAAAATAAGACAGTTGGGGGTTGGTTGTGATTTTAGTACTGAAAGGTAAATAACTGAAAATAAAGTGCTGAAACAGTCCAGTTCAATATCAACCACAAACACACTTTTGGATTGTCGCGCGCTGTGTCTCAAGCGTGTTGCGCACCAAAGTTGTGATGGATTGATGTTGAACAAGTCTGTAGTAAAATTAAAGTGCGAAAATTAAAGTGCTTGAAGGACAAGACTTGCGGAAATTAAAGTGCTGAAAGTAAGCAGTTGATAATGGTACTGAAAGTAAAGTAACAGGTGATGTCTTGATTAAAGGAAAGATTCGGTTTCGGGGGCCTTGTATCATATTTTCGTTTATCATCGACCTCTAATGATCATACTAAGTGTTCAAAAGTGTATCAAGGCCATTTCAAGCACTTGACTTGCCACACTGTCTAGCCCATTTCAAGGCATAGAGCACTTGTTCTATTTAGACTAGCACCTCATTTCAAGGTATACTAGCCTATGTGCATCCACCTGATCAATCATTTCCGATCAACCAAGTGGTGTTTAAGAAAGGTTGAACTCCACGATTAAGCTTTGCCATTTCAAGCATCCACTTAACCGTGTATGTTCACGAACCCCATGGAAGAGTTTTGCCATTTCAAGCATCCACTCAACCATGTGTGTTCTAACCGAATATATGGCACATAGAACAAGTTTTGAACACAAAGAGGCACTAAGAGAAGGGTCTAAAACATTTTATGATACAAGTACACCCCTTCAACCGAATGAAGGGATTAGCTACGAATATCCATAGAGGTGGATATCATAGCTAAGTACTTGGAAAAGTAAAGGTTTTTGAAAGACAGTAAAGTAAAGTTTTTGAAAGTAAAGACAAGGAAAGTAAGAGGGAGAATACTCAAGAACCAACAGGAGTAAACTCAAGAACAGTAAGGAAAAGCTTGAGTATTTCAAGAACCGACAAGAGTACTCAAGATCAAACTTCAATATCAAAGTAAAGTGTTTACATGATTGTGCCCAAAATCTAGAGAGAAGTGAGAGCATGTGGTATGAGATGATTGTTGTGAATGGGATGATGATACAAGGAGGTGAAGGTCTCTATTTATAGGCTAGGAGAGGCAAGGAGGAGGCAACACTTGGCAAGAGATGAGAGGGGGAAGGAAAGCCGCCGGAGGGGAGGTGGCAAGGCCAAGAGCCGCCCCCCCATGTGTCATCTCCATGGCCAAAGCCGCCGGGCTAGGTGGAGGGGAGTGGGTGAGAGCTTTGTGATCTTTTCCCCAAAAGCCATCGGGTCCTTTCAGCTCCGGTCTGACTTTGGTTGCCCTTCGGTTGGACTTGTTTGAGTGATTCCCGGTTAAGATCATGAAAGTTGTACAGTTGGAATCTGGTCGTGTCCTGACTCGTAATCCATTTTCAGCTTTAAAACTCCTTTTTAGCTCGTATCATCTCGAGACCTCGAAATAGCCTGTAGAACAAAAGTGGAACTAACAAGCAAAAGTTAAATAGACAAAGAGTCTAATTTGGTGGGTTTAACTGTCTTAATGAATCATATAAATATGGTCCATCAACTGTCCTAGATACTGTTTGCTAGGGTGTTCAACGTTTGTCTGAACACCATCTTGAAGAATAGCTTGAACAGATAACAGTATTTCTCACGTCAAAGAGGTACCTTCGCTATGGTGTCATATATATAGTGGGGTTACCACTTTTTTCAGAAAAAGCCTCTTCTTCACCACCATATGCTGGCATTATGTCCTTAACTGAAATATGTACTTCGATACCATTTAGCAGAATAGTAACAATGTGAACTTTGTACAGAATAAGCTTTGATGGGGTCAGTGACTCGAGAAAAAAGGCGAATAACGGTGAGTTCTCTTGTTGGATCTAAGTGTTAGCGAAATACGATAATCTATCAGACGGAAATTAAGAGTTGATTATATATTGTTTTCCGTTTGATAGTTAACGTAGCAGCGGAATATTGATGCAGGAAAATAACAGCAGAAATAACAACACAAGGATATATAGTGGAAAACCTTATCAAAACTATGATAAGATTAAAAACCACTACCTTTCAGTTTCCACTGAAAGGATTTTCGAAATCAGATTATTCCTTTTATTCCCGATATGCTTGTAGGGTTTACAAACTAGATCACACAGATTCTATTTGATGACCTCTACTCAACCGGATGGAATAATCGATTCTTACCACAAACCTCCGTGTGTGCGACTTCAGCAATCTTCCTCCTGGAATGCAGTCGCTCCGTTCTTCTCAAGAGAACTCCACGCCTCAGTGCGTGCAATGCTGGCGGTGCTGCTCCTCTTCTTATGCAAGAGCTTGATTCTCCATAAGGTAGCCGCAGTTATTCTCTCTCTAAATCCGCCGCTCAGCATCCACAAGACATTTTGTCAAACCCTAGCTCTTTATATAGAGTTTGTTATGTCTTAAACTCTGGGCCCAATATCCTGGGCCAGCTCAACTGTCCAAACCCTAATGGACTTCAGTTCAATAAGACAAGACTCCTTCTAGAATCTTCCTTTCTTCTCCAATCTTCATTTAATCTGTTTATCCATCAAACAGAACTTGCCAAATCTGATCTGTAGAATATTCTTCTCCATATTCTGCTAATCAGATATCTTCTTCTTGATTTCCAAATCTGTGATTAATCTTCACGAATTATCTTCGATCTCAACACGCCAACTCGCCCTAGTTGCGTGGTTCTCAAGGCTCTTTAATTGGTTCAATTCGAATCTTCTTGAACCGCAATTCGTTCGTCCCAACTTCAAACTTCAATCAATGTTCGCATGCTTGCGTTTCCTCACCTGAAACTTGCAACAACAAATCTGCCCATGGATTTCTGCACACTTAGGCAACACATTAGCTAAGTGTTTGTAATCATCAAAACCAAAGGGTTCCAACAGATTCCCCCTTTTTGATGATGACAAACACTTCTTCAATAAAACAGAAATCCATCACATGTAATTCAAACCATCACTAATCTATCAGACAGATTCATCACTAATCCAGCAGATAGATTTTTTCAGTCAGTTTCTGATAGACAGACACTTCTACGAACTCATGACAGTTCCCCCTTAAATAGGCATTAGATTTGAATTTCAGTAGTGACTTCCCCCTCAAGTGGTGCACTCATGTTATCTTCCCCCTTTTGGCATCATTAAAAAGATCACAATTTAAGAATACCCGGGTAATGGAAGAAAAACTGCAAATTGTATTATCAAACAGGCAAAAGTCCCCTTAGGGACACACAGCAAGCAGACAATCAAACAACTATCAAGCAGAAGGGAGCAAGTCAACGAAGAAAGAGTCACAAAAAAAATTTAAGGATGATGTGGTGGGGATTTCAAAAGAGGGGGAAACCATGAGACAGAAACCAGGCTAATCCTTCACCAGTAACTTCAACTGGTCAACCAGTTCTGTGCCCACAAACCTCAACTAACGGTTTAGCTCCTTTATCTCCTCCTTGATTTGAGTCCCATGAATCATATTTATTTTTGCAGACTCCTCCATCTCCTTCATCAGCGCAGGTAACGACTCAATCGCTTCCATCTTGGCGCGCAATTCCACCTCACAGCCAGCAACAGATTTCTTCACCACCTTCTCATATAACAACTCCAAATTTGCTACTTTCTCAGTTAGCAACACCACTTTCCCAGACAGACTTCTCAATGCCTCAATCACCGCCGGTGATCCCTCGTCTGGAAGCTTGTCCAGAGGATCCACCTCATGAAGAGCGTCTGTCAGAGGAAGTGCGGGTTCATACTGGTCGTTCTTCTACCCAGAACAGAGTATAGATTCACTTCCTTTTTCGGCACATACAGCCCAAGGTGAACTAGTATCTTCTTCACAATTCCAGGGTATGGCAACCCATGCTTATTACTCGCAGCGCAGTATTTCATATACTGTAAAATCTGCTTGGGAAGGCTGATAGGCTCTTTGGCTCTTAACTTGTCAATCAGGAGGAAATCCTGAAAGTTGAAAATTCCGCCAGCTGGTGTGTAGCTAGAAACTCCCTATCGATTACCAATTCCGCCACCACGGATCTCCTTTCTAGATAGCCTCTGCAAAGCCTCAATCACGTCGGGTGACCCCTCATCTGGATGCAACGGATGTTGTTCCAGAGGATCAACCTCCTGAGGTGCTGTGGGGTGGTTATCCGAGCATTCTACCATCACATGGCTTCAACAAACGTCCAACCAATATTGTCAATGGCCTCCATACCAGGAACAGTAGACATAACATTCTCCACTTCTAGCTGATGGGTGCCAAGATCCGCCTTTGCTTCTCTTCTTTATACTGTGAGAAGCCCTAGAAATTTCCTTTTATTACATCTTCATAGCCATCACTCCACTTCAAACTGACCGCCTAACATGAAATCTTCCTGGCAACGGCATCACATCCGAGTCTCATTCGTGCCATTATGATCTCCTTCTTTGTCAGAATAAATGCCTTGTAGCAGCGCCAACCTCTCACAGATATTTCATCAATCATCTAGCGTGCAGGAGAACTGTCACCATCTAAAGCAGTCTGCACAACAGACCTGTGATCATAAACAATGAGCTGCGCTGCATGCTCACTGATGATAAAGAATTTTATTCATTCGACAACTTCACATTTGAGCATTGTCATTTTTCTCATCCACAGTAGCAAGGACACGTTCTGGTGAAGCCATACTAGCCAAGGCCAACTCCCCTCCAAATTCAGACTTAGGCAGAAACTAAACCGCCTCTTGCAGTTCCCAATTTTGAATTTGCTCCACAATTTTCTGCCACATGGCCATCTGCAGGTATTAAGTGTTGCGGACTGTTCATGTACCAACACTTTGCTGTTTTTCCACGCCATAAAGACAACAGCAGCATCCATCATGATGACGAACGAGCGGCAGACGCAGCTCTTGCTTTTCTCCATACATGTCAGTTTAATCGCGATAAATGTAGCACTTTGAATTTCTGTTCGTGCTGGCAGCCGCTAATCCTCCAAACGGCACTTCAATCTTGAAAAATTGAATTTAGATACGCCGAATCAATTTGCGGATAAACTTCTCTCCAATTTCAAAGAGTAATTGCCAACTGCCTCGTAACTCCCCAATTTTAGTGGATTACTTCCACGTGTCCAGCTGGGAGAAAATCTGCTTTAATTGCTTTGACTACACACCTTTTGGTTTGTTCATCTTCCTATGTGATTATGGCAGTCTGCTCTGCAGTTTCTTATCATACCTTTCTGTCCAATCACCATAAGTGCTTCATTTCTGCTTTAAGGCTAGGAGCAATTAACCTTTTCAACCTTTATTCACCAACATTTGCTTATTGAACCAGCCACATCCACTGATTGAACCAGTCTGAATCAGTTTGGAATTAACCCCGGTTCTATCTCATGGTTTTCACAAGGATTGTGGTGCTTTAGGTTTACCCAAGAGGTACAATAAAAACACCACTCAATTATGAAGCAAGCAATTCACCAAGTCAAATCAAAGCAATATCATGCGGTGTGGAGATAGCAAAAAATATGTGATGTTTCATAATCAAAGGGCTAAACAACCAACAATCAGTCTCCACACATTATAGGCTTGGGTTGGTCTTAGAGTACTTCCTTGGCATGTATTGAGGGTTCAAAATAGGAAGTCTCTTTTGGGCTACAAAGAATTATGTGCCATGCTCAGATTCTGCTATCTAGTAGTCTTATTTATCAAGCATGCAGGGTGAGCTCACAGAGAAACTTTCACACAGTTTTCAATTTCATAAGCAGTAATTCCATACCATGGAAACTTAGCATGCAACCTAGTCTAGCCAATCATTGGAGAAATCTAACATGGAATACAGACTAGGTAAGGGATGTCATACCTAATTCAAGCCTTAGCTTCTCATAGGGCTCCCTGTGCAGTGCTTTCGTAAAGATGTCTGCGATCTGCTCCTTAGTTCTGCAGTATTCCATGGCTATGGTGCCTTTTTCTACACAATCACGCAGAAAGTGATATCTGATTTCTATGTGTTTAGTACGTGAAAACTGTACCGGATTTCTAGAAATATTAATGGCACTGGTATTATCACATAGAATTGAAACACATTCAAGATTAGCACCGTAGTCACTTAGCTGTTGTCTTATCCATAGGAGTTGTGCGCAACAAGCAGTAGCTGCGATATACTCGGCCTCAACGGTAGATAAGGCAATGGAGAACTGCTTCTTGGATCCCCATGATATTAGGCATGGTCCAAGGAGTTGTGTCATCCATGACGTAGACTTTCTGTCTGTCTTGCAGCTGGCATAATCAGCATCTGCGTAGGCCACCAGACGGGCTTTGTTCTTTTCGAACTGGTGCATCTCCTCTTGCATGGCATTGACCCATTCTGGGTCCTTGAGCGCTTCTGCTACGGTCTTCAGTTCTGCAAGAGAGACAAAAGAGGCAAATCCACAAAATTGATATAAGGAGTTAAGATCTACCTGTTCCTGAGAGATATAGCACTGGTAATTCTCTAGTCTAGCTGGTCGATGAACCACTCGTCCATATCGTGTGGTTCTGAGTTCCCCCTCAGGGTTAGCAGGAGTAGGTTCAACGACCACTTCTTCCTCTCCAGGGAGCTCTTCGCCAGCTTCCACCACAGGGTTATCATTATCATTTCCACCTGGTGGATCAGCTATTTCATCTTGATCTGCCTAATGGTCTGGTAGTACTTCATCTCCCTGGTGGATATCCATGTGAGGTATTTCAGCAGTGGGTGCTGGTGGAGGTTCCCTGTCGGGATCTGACTCATTGACAAACCGGAGCTCCCCAGCATCAATCATAGTCGTAGATGAAGAATCTTGTATTAAGTGACCATCCATCACCGTCTTATCGAATCTTACATGCACACTTTCCTCAACTTGCTCTAGCCTTAGGTTGTAGACTTTGTAAGTCTTGCTATGGCTGGAGTATCCAACGAACACTCCTTCATCTCTCCGAGTATCGAACTTACCCAAGTGTTCCTTACCGTTATTGTGGACAAAGCACTTGATCAAATGTGCTTTTCACCTTGGGTAAGCCAACTACCAATTCCAACTGATGGAGTTTGTGCAGCAGCCTCATACTTGCATGACCAAACTTCCTGTTCCATGAGATGGAGGCTTCTGCAGTACTTGATAGACACAGTTCTTCCTCATGGACAAAATCTGGATCTACGGTGCAGATTTCGTTCACACGAATTCCTCTCAGAACTGTCTTCCCTGTCTCATTACACCTCAGAATACAGTCATTAGAGTTGAATATAACTTGATTTTTATCATGTTGACACAATTGAGACACACTTATCAGGTTGTATTTCAAGTTTTCAACAAACTTACTTGCCCGATTCGGATAGTATCTGAAATTCTTACCTCTCCCATAGCTATCACATTTCCTTTGCTTTTGTTTCCAAAGATTTTTCTTCCTCCGGAGTGTTTATGGAGCGAGTCGAACCATCCTGGATTCCCTGTCATATGCTTTGAGCAGCTGCTATCTAAATACCAGGGATGGGACCTCACTCCTTCCTGCAAGAAAAGATCAGTTTTTCCGAACCCAGACAAGCTTGGGCTTACTGGGTTTAGGAATGAATTTAGCAACAGGAACATAATAAGATTGATAGTAAGCATCATGGTTAGTTATATCAATCTTTCGCATGGGCGTGCTCCTTGGTCTACCACAGATTTCTGGATCATAGTGGGGGCGAAAGTGATCGACTCTCCCTTTCTTTCTATATGCACTAGCTTTCCTTTGATAACTAGCTTCTGGATGGTGGTCTTGGGTGTCCAGCCAGTTGCGGTTCCTTTCATGTGTCTTCCTTAGTCTTGGACATTCAGTTCTATAGTGTCCAGATTGTCCACAATGCCAGCATGATCTGTGGCATGGAAGATCAATATATTTACTTCTGCCAGGTGGTGTGGATGTTCTTTTCTTCCTTGCTTGAAGGTCTATCTTTGAAGGCCTACGACTAAGGTTCTGCTTCTGCCAGATTTCATAGGCTTTCCTAGCCTTGTAAGGGACTGAGTCAGTATCATAGAGGTGACATCCATCCTGTGGACTGGCTTCCCTTCTAGTCTGTCTGATGGTCCGAGGCCTTCTATTCTGCCGAGAGGATTCACCTTCTTCCACCACCACAACGCCTTTTCCTTTAGTAGCCTTTTCTTGTTCGAATCCAAGGCCTGGTCGAACAAACCTTTTCTTGTAATCCTTCTTTTCTTCTTCAACTTTCTTAGCTTGCACTTCTTTAAGCCACTCTTCTTTTAAGACTTCCTCCTCGCGTCTGAGGTTTTCCACTGTTTGAAGCAGCTCCTCATTGTTTCGCCTGAGGTCCATCAACTCATCATTCAGCCTTTTAACTTCTGTGTTGAAGTCAACTATTTCATCATTTTCTATCCTCAAGCGTTTCAGCTCATCACTTAGCTTGCTAATCTGTCTTTCTCTTCCATCACAGGTACGACACTTGCATACATGCTCTGCTATTTCTGTCTCAAGGCGCATAGCTTTGTTTGCCCATAGATTGTTCTCTTCTATGTCAGCATGATGATCCTGTTGCATTTCTGCCAGTCTGTCCTCCAGATCTTGATTTTTGTCTAACAGCTGAGCTATAGTTTCTGCAAAATCAGATTTGGTAAATACTTCATCAACAAGGGAGTTAGTTTCCATTACCTTACTAGATGTGGAATGAGCCATCAAGCAAGGCTCCTTGGAACACTTTCCATCGTTACTATCCTCATCCGAGTCTCCCCATGCGGTGAACATGGCATGAGCTGGCTTGGGGATGGATGCTTCTCCTCTCTGGACGGGTGGCTCTCTTTTCTTTCTGCTGTAGCAATCTTTTGACAGATGCCCCTTCTTTTGGCAGTGGTGACATGTTCTGTCTTCTTTTTCTCCTCGGTTTCCCCCGTTTTCTCTCGACGTATCACCTTTGTTTCCGCTGGAGGAGTTACCACGACTTCCTCCTGATGGACCTCTGCTGAAGTTTTGTCCTTTGCCGATATTGGCCATCGTGAGGGCTCTTGTTAATCGGGCTATGTCATCGTCCTCCTTTGGTGACTCATTTCCATGTGCCAGATCGAGAGCCTTTTCTACCTTCAAGGCTATGGCATGGGATTTGTCTGATTGTCTCCTAGCCATCTTTCTTTCCGTGATTCCGGCTTGGCTCTGAAGGTTGGCAACCAGTTCCTCTAGTGTGATGTCCTTAATCCCCTTTTGAGCTTGCAGCGCTAGTGTCACGTGATCCCACTTTGAGTTCAAGGCTTGCATGAACTGGTGTGTGATTTTCCATTCGGGGAGCTTCTCGTTCAAGTATTCCAACTGTCCAATTATGACTTGGAATCGGGTGAAGAAATCTTCAAGGGATTCATCCTCCTTCTGCATAACAGATTCATAGTCCTTTATCGCAGCTAGTATTCTGTTTCTCTTGATATCTTCATTTCCCCCAAATAATCTGACCAATCCATCATACATCTCCTTCGCGGTTTTGTGCATCGCCACTTTAATCTGATCTCCGGGAGAAAGGGCCATATATAAGACTTTCTTTGCTCTAGCATTCTTTTCAAGCTTCTTGTAGTCCTCATCCGTATATTTATCCTTAGTTTTCTCCACTGGTTTTTCAGCATCTGTTGTGTCCAGTGGGATGATAAGAGGACCCATCTCGAATATGCTCCATAACTGTCCATCCAGCGAGCAGACGTGAGCCTCAAACTGGTCTTTCCACCAGTCAAACTGTCCCGGCTTCAGAAGCGGCGGTTTCCAGAACGAATCGCTAATAGACGACATACTTTTCCTGCAAAGCTAACACACAAATCTAGAACCTTCGGCTCTGATACCACGTGTTGGATCGAAGTGTTAGCGAAATACGATAATCTATCAGACGGAAATTAAGAGTTGATTTTATATTGTTTTCCGTTTGATAGTTAACGTAGCAGCGGAATATTGATGCAGGAAAATAACAGCAGAAATAACAACACAAGGATATATAGTGGAAAACCTTATCAAAACTATGATAAGATTAAAAACCACTACCTTTCAGTTTCCACTGAAAGGATTTTCGAAATCAGATTATTCCTTTTATTCCCGATATGCTTGTAGGGTTTACAAACTAGATCACACAGATTCTATTTGATGACCTCTACTCAACCGGATGGAATAATCGATTCTTACCACAAACCTCCGTGTGTGCGACTTCAGCAATCTTCCTCCTGGAATGCAGTCGCTCCGTTCTTCTCAAGAGAACTCCACGCCTCAGTGCGTGCAATGCTGGCGGTGCTGCTCCTCTTCTTATGCAAGAGCTTGATTCTCCATAAGGTAGCCGCAGTTATTCTCTCTCTAAATCCGCCGCTCAGCATCCACAAGACATTTTGTCAAACCCTAGCTCTTTATATAGAGTTTGTTATGTCTTAAACTCTGGGCCCAATATCCTGGGCCAGCTCAACTGTCCAAACCCTAATGGACTTCAGTTCAATAAGACAAGACTCCTTCTAGAATCTTCCTTTCTTCTCCAATCTTCATTTAATCTGTTTATCCATCAAACAGAACTTGCCAAATCTGATCTGTAGAATATTCTTCTCCATATTCTGCTAATCAGATATCTTCTTCTTGATTTCCAAATCTGTGATTAATCTTCACGAATTATCTTCGATCTCAACACGCCAACTCGCCCTAGTTGCGTGGTTCTCAAGGCTCTTTAATTGGTTCAATTCGAATCTTCTTGAACCGCAATTCGTTCGTCCCAACTTCAAACTTCAATCAATGTTCGCATGCTTGCGTTTCCTCACCTGAAACTTGCAACAACAAATCTGCCCATGGATTTCTGCACACTTAGGCAACACATTAGCTAAGTGTTTGTAATCATCAAAACCAAAGGGTTCCAACATCTCTAGCCTGAAACGAGTTCCAGCCGCTTACAAGCCAGTCAGTAACCCGCCTTGCTCGTAAGTACATCTATCTTACATACACTGATTTCTGAAGCCATCAATAAAATTAAAATTTGCCCCTTGTGATGATCAGGCAATGTGGAAAACCATTTAAGCCGGAGAAATTGCATGCACATATGAAGTCATGTAGCCGAATGAAGATATTAGCAAAGAATGCAGCATCGGGTTCGGGAGCGAAGGACAAGGGATCTTTCTGGAGATCAACATCGTCGGATAGAGAAATAACCGATCAGAGTAGCTTATTGTGCCATTGAGAGCGTTCAAATTCATTATTATTATTATACATAGCAAATCCTTTTTCCAGAGCTTGAAAAAAATGCAGCTAGAGATATATGACATTATATATTTAAGGTATATATATACCTCGGTCTGCAGTCTTTCCGTCGCAGCAGCTTTGTCTTCTGCCTTGATCAGCAGATACAATTTCCCCACAGTTGGGGTGGACCGTAAAATCTTTTCGATAAACACTGCAAAAAAACCAATAGTAAAACTTGACAGTACTTCACATCTACTTGAGATAATTCTCTCATGATCATTAATATAATTTTTGAACATTAACTTTGATGAACTTTGTTTGAAGACAATATAACTCATATTATCATCATGTTGGACCCTTTGTGTTTTGATGATAACAAATACTTAGCTAATGTTTGACTTGAGTATGCAGAAATCACACTGTCTGACAAAAACGATAACTGGACATCTCTGAGAGAGTTTGGCGCTGCGAGAGAGATGAGATCTGCGTGAGGGACGAGATCAGCACCGACATTGTGACGAGATCAGATCAGCGAAGATATACTCGATACGAATTGGAGATATACAAGTATATAAGCGAAATAGTTGACAAGAGATATTGATATGGAAATATATACAATATATACGACTCGTATATGTGATGGGAATATACGCGCCAGATTTGGAAAGGAAATAAGTGATGTGGTTAAGATATGAAAATATCTTAACCAAATCATATTAGCAGGATAGAGATCGGATCTTTGACAGATCACAACTGCAGATTGGAGGTCGACTATAAAAGCAAGAGAAGCTCGACAAAGCAAAGTTCGACTTTTTGGAGAGAGCAATCGGAGATTGAAGCGACGATCAACTCCGGAGCTGACGAAGTCCTGCTGTGTGCGGACAAGAACAAGATCGAGTTATTTGGTATTCGAATTGAGTAGAACTTGTTAATTGACACTGAGTGAGACAGATTGTAACATTCTACAAGCATATTCGTTAAGTAATAACATCGATCTTGAAGCCCTTCTGGAACTGTCCAGAAGGCAAGTGGTTTTCAGCCTGTTGCAAGGATTGTAATAAGGTTTCCACTATAAATCTGTGAGCATTTACTTTCCGCACTATTTTCTGTACTTGAGATAATTTCCGCTGCCATCTGTCTGAGGGATACCACTCTGTGACCTCCCTCACATAGACGGCTAACCTAACGATCCAACAATTGGTATCAGAGCAAGGCTCTAGATTGTGTGTTAGCATTTGCAGGAAATCATGTCTGCTGGAAACGATTCCTTCTGGAAGCCGCCGGTGCTTAACCCGGGAGAGTATGACTGGTGGAAGGATCAGTTTGAAGCTCATGTTTGCTCGCTGGATGGGAAGCTGTGGCACGTATTTGAAAGGGGCAACTTCCCTATTCTGGATGTGACAGATCCCGCCAATCCAAAAGAGAAGGAGAAAGACAAGTACACAGAAGCTGACTACAAGTCTCTCCAGCAGAATGCCAGAGCTAAGAAGGTTCTGTACATGGCCCTCTCACCAGAAGATTAGGTGAAGATGACTGTGTACAAAACTGCGACAGAGCAGTGGGATGGCCTAGCTAGACTGTACGAGGGAAACGAGGATATAAAAAGTAACAGAATTCTAGTAGCCACGAAGGACTACGAAACAGTCGAACAATGAAAGGACGAATGGAGGACTTCTACACCAGATTTCAAGTAATCGCCGCACAACTGAACTCTCTAGATGAGAAGCTTCCACAGTGGAAAATAGCCCATCAGTTCTTGTAAGCTCTCAGCTCCAGATGGGATACAGTGACTACAGCTCTCCAGGCTCAGAAGGGGATCTAAGATGTCACTTTGGAAGAACTTGTGACGAATCTGCAAAGTCAAGCTGGGATAGCAGAGAGAAAGACGGCTAGGAGGCAAGCAGGAAAATCTCAAGCCATAGCCTTGAAAGTTGAGAAGTCCTTGGATATAGCACAGGTGAGTCTGCCATCTAAAAATGAGGAGGAGGAAATTGCTCTCCTCTCAAAAGCCTTCAAGATGTCAAACACAGGAAGGTCGCAGAACTTCAACAGAGGAAGAAACCCAAAGGGGAATAGAGGAGCTACCTCAGATAAGGCAGGAGCAAAGAAAGAAAGAACCTGCTATCACTGCCAGAAAAAGAGACATCTTGCTAGAGACTACTACAGCAAAAAGAAGGGTGAACTGATAGAGATTGAACCAAAGCTCAACAAATCTCCAAGTTACGCAGCGGGAGTAGAAATGAATGGAATATGCGGAAGCGATGGATGAAATATGTTGGAAATGGAAGGAAAGTGATGCGGTTAGGGACGTGTATGGATGAATGACAAGGGATCGAATGATTGTATTGAAGAACTGAATGGAAAAGACAAGGATAGGTTACTACAATAAGGACACAATGCACTAAGTTATCCTTTGTAGAGAAAGATAACTTAGGCCCCAAAGGGTGCTACCCTCGACATAAGCTTGATGACCAAAGATAACACTTCTTGGATAAATTCTTTGATGATGAAATCTGATGTGCCTCGCCTCCTTATATAGTGCTTGCTCCTTATTCGAAATTCAAATGAAAAGTAACGAAAAACCCATTAAGGCACCGGGCGTTACTCTTTGACTAAGGAGTCCAAAGAGTAACGGTTCACCATTGATGTTTTTGTAACCGCCGGCAATTGATGAACTCCTTTTGAATTTGAAATGGAGATGTATCTCTTTTGTGGGCTGGTCCTTCTTGGGCGTCGTCTTCTCTTTATTTGACTTCAAATACTAGTAACCACCCTTGCCATTAGTGCCATGAGTTACTCTTTGACTTTGGAGTCAAAAGAGTAACGGCTCCCCATTGAAGCACAAGTAACCGCCCGATATTGATGAGAAGCTTTTGAATTCGAATATCGTACATCTTTATCCACATCTTGGGCTTTGTCGTAGTGGGCCTCGTCTATGCCAAGATGGGTCGAGGTCTTCTCTTGGTTGGGTGACGAGTGGGTCTTAACGAAGCCAATGTGCCAAAACCCAATAAGTGTGCGCAAGGCGCTGGTCATATCTCTCGATGGGGGCCTGCTAGGCGTGCCGAGAACTTTCATGCACGGGGGCTTTGGAGTCTTCGGGGCCTTGTTGCGAGATTTTGGAGTGGTCATTTTGGGAATCCTATCATTACCCCACCCCCGAAGTCCGACCTTGCCCTCAAGGTCGCCTATAGGTCTTCCTTTCTCCGTGTTGGCCTCGGGTGCTCGATAGGATTCCTTTTCTTGGCTTCTAGTGGGGCTCTGCCTTGTCTTCTTAGTAAAGTCATAATTCCCCCTGGGTCAAAGGGCTTGCTGGCATCTTTGCTCCTTCCAACGTATAAACGCTGCTCCTCTAGGCCCAAGGAGTGTTTCCCTCGATCGAATGGCATGAAACCTAAGAGGCATGGTGGATGATGACCTTGATGAAAAATGGGGCAGTGGCTCTCTCTCTTTCCTCCTTGGTCGGAGCTAAGCATCTCATATATGCCTGGGTCGAATGGTACTAGGCCAAAGTTGGCTCGCGGGAAACTTTGCCCTTGCACCAAAATCTGGGCATTTCGCCCAACTCGAAAATTCTGCACTTGAGGTTGCTGCTGCCATGGCTTCTCAAGTTGTCCTTGCTGCAAGAATTGCCCAAGGTCCTCGTCTTGTGGACAGCTTTTACTTAGTACTCCTTGCGGCCAGAATTTGCCTAAGGCCCAGGCTGCGCCTTCCTCCCAGTGTCTCCCCACATGGATCTCATGTCGCCACTTGAGTGTTTCGCCTAATGAGCTAAGCAGTACAAGTATGATTAGGAAAATCAAACTTGAACTAGTGGCTTGATACCTCGGGTTTTCGCCCGTCGTTATGTCCTTCCAAGGTTGGGGGTCTTTTCTCGTGCGGTTCTCGCCATGTCCCTTGGAAGCCTTCATGTCTTGCTCATTACCTCGGATGACTTGGGGCCTTGGCGCCATAAGTTTAGGCCCCGGCTTCCACCTTGCTTCTCGGTGGGTAGGGAACTCCTCTCGTGTCCCCGGATCGAATGGTTCACCTTGCTGCCTCAGTTGGAAAGGATCCTGGCCATGTTCTTTAGCGCTTTGCAATGACCTAGGTCCCGGATCCCATTGAATGTAGGGACCTTCACTCGTTACTCCCTGGAAGTGCGTGCCCACAAATGGATCCCTTAACATCAATCCCAACTCTTGGGCTGGTGACAGGTGTCGTTTATCCTGTTCAAAAATATTTATAATTTTCCGACTAGCAAGTGGTAAGTCGGGTCGAATCCACAGAGATCGGTTTGAGAATCTGTTTCACTAAGCACAAGAGTAACAATGGGGGGTTTGGTAATTCGAACAAGTAAATAGAACACAAGTAAGTAACAATGATAAATTGTCAAGAGATCAATTGTCACACGAATTCAAGTGTAATATATCAATCAAGGTGCAACACATATCCATAATCATACATAATCAAGTTTGTGAAATGAGCTCAAACGAAATGACAATACTAATGATGAACTTTCTTCCAAGTTTCCTTCTCCAACCGTGTGTAATGTTGTACCAAAAGAAGAGAGATTCCTCCTCCAAGCTTGTAACCGTGTGTGAGATGAGAGAGGGTTGTCACCTCCCTCCCCAAAGCTTGTTTTCCCAAGAACACATTGTGTTCCTTTTATCATTTTCTACATCTCCTTTTCTTCTTTGTTTATCTCCAAAGCTTGTCTTCTTCTCCTTCTTTCCAACGTGTGCTTTTCATCCCCAATAAACATCTATTCCCTTCCCTTTTCCAAAACACATGTGGTGTCCATATCAAGAACATTTATTTCTTTCCATTTCTTTTGTCTTTCTTTTCTTCTTTTGAGCTTTGTCATCTTCTCCAAGAGGCACACGATTGTGTGTTGAATATCCTTTGATTATTTCCACCATGTGTCTCCCCTCAAACGTGTGTTTCTTCTCCATTTAAAAGCTACAATATTCTTCTTCTTTAATTCTTCTTTTGTTTTCTCTCTACCCATGTGTTCTCCATCCCACTTCTTCTCTTGTTGTCTTCCATTTCAAGCATGCATATTCAAGAACACATGCATGTGCTCCTCACTAAAGCATGTGTTGTCATATCTCCGTGTGTGGGTGGAAGAACATGGGACATGGTAGCTTTTGGTTTGGCTTTGTGAATGGGGAAAAATCAGATTTTGGCATGAGTGACCGGTTCAAAAGCTCAGCAAAATAGGATGATTGGAGCACTTTTCTTAACCGGTCGGTTAAGGATTGTGCTTGGCCGGTTGGGAGCTTTTGGCAAGGGCTGGCCGGTTAAAAACCTCAGAAAAATATGACATTCTAGGCACATTTCTTAACCGGCCGGCTGGGGATTTTCACATGGCCGGTTAGACTGATGTTGGCCCTTTTTCAACGTCTTAACTTCCGATTTTGGTCTTGGCTTAAATTGAAGAGTTGTAGCCCTTTGAGTTAGCTTTCCACCAAGCTTTGAATCAACCAAATCGGACACCGGATGCGATCTTTGTGTCCAAAATAAGCCGCAAAGGTCTGTGATCATTTCCTCAACGCAAAACATCTTCTAATAGGCTCTTTTTAGCCGGTATTCATTCTATGGTCTCCGAATGTACCTGAGAATGAAAACTACCCAAATGTAGTGAAATAATATATAGGCAATCATTAAGAGACGGGGTTTTAACACATAAAATAGTCATACAATTACGACTTATCAGCTGGCTGTACCGTCCACTTCATTATTGTCACCTAAATCAGGATCCTCCTCTGAAACAGGTACAACCTCATGAGCATCATGCGTAAATAGTCCACGGGAACTCGAAACTTTAGGGCACTCTGCTTGACGATGCCCCATCTCTCCGCAGCCAAAACAACGAATACCACCTCCAGACCGAGTCTAGGGAGGGTTGGCAGCAGGTCGCCCCACCGGGGTCGCGGAACCACTGATGGCAGGAGCCGTGGTTGTGGCACCTGCACTTGGTGACTGATGAAAACCACCTAGCCCTCATCTCGCCAACTGCTTCTCAGCCTGTAAGGCACGCTGATGTGCTTCGGATACTGTGGCGGGATCAAACATGTTCAGGACATCCTGCAATTGAAGTGTTAACCCACCAATATAACGGGAAACCAACTGAAGCGGGGTCTCATGCACATCCGTGCGGGCCAGCAATTGGTAAAAATTAGTGGTGTATTCATCCATCGAGCGAACACCCTGACACAGATTCTGAAACCGTTGATATAGCTCACGCTCAAAGTTCAAAGGTAAAAAGGCCTAGCGAATATGTTTCACAAACTTCTGCCAATTTGCGATCTTAGCCTTACCCTCATGAACACGACTCTTCTTCACCTGTTGCCACCACGCCTGTGCCCTACCACGCAAGTGAAAAGTCACCAACGACACGCGGTGATCATCAAGAACGTCCTTAAAATCAAGGACCTCCTCCACCTAAGAAAGCCAATCAATAAACTCCTCGGCCTTGAGGCCTCCATCAAAGTAAAGGATATCAACCTTAAACCCAAGCTCCCACCGTCGGTCACACTGAATGTTTGGCTCACCCGCGAACGGGTTATCCTCAGCCACGACTTCGGCATCGGCACGATGGGCCTCAAGTTTGCCCAAACGACTAGTAAGATAATCAACCTGCCGGCGCAGGTCAGCAGTCTCACGATCTCTGAAATCCTCGATATCACGCTCCACAGCAGCAGCACCGCCTCTTGGTCTACCTCTAGCCATCGCGCAGGACCACCGTAGTCTGATACCAATATAATGCAGAGCAAACGCAGAGAAAACCGGGATTAGGAAAAACCCTAATTCTATTTTTTTATTATTCAAAAGCTGCTAATGAAAATTACATGAGTTTGCTTAAATAGGAAAATAAAATGAAACTCTAATACGAAAATTACTAAAAACCGAAAAATAGCTAAAATCATTAAAAATTTGAAATAAAATAGGAAACGACCCTAAATGCCCTAAAAAGCCCTTATATCACGAGCAAAGCTCATGATTTCTGACCGTCACGCCGTTCTGCTCAGAATAATATATTATGCACTGAAATCTGACATCGGCAACTCGAATCCTGCTAACGTGCACCACTTTCATGCTAACCTGCGCCACTTTCCGCCACAACCTCAGTTATCGCTAATCTGTCTGCATCATAAGCTCTTCTATGCATGACATAAAACTGACTAAGTCTGGTTTACAAAAACATTTTGACATGAAAGACTTAGGCATTGCTCAAAAGATTCTAGGGGTAAAAATTACAAGGGATAGAACAAATGGTGTTATCTGTTTGTCTCAGTCTGAATATTTTGCTAAGGTGTTAGACAAGTTTACTGTTGTGAATGTTAAGTCTAATGATATACCCTTAGGAGGGCATCTTGTATTTCTAAGGAAGATTGTCCTAAAACTGAGCAAGAAAGAATGAATATGATGAATGTACCCTATGATGTGGCTGTAGGTTCTGTTATGTATGGAATGATATGTACTAGGCCTGATCTTGCTTTCTCTATTAGTGTTCTTAGTAGATATATGTATGACCCAGGCACAAAGCATTGGGAAGCCATGAAATACCTGTTAAGATACCTGGTAGGGACTAAGGGGTTAGGATTAGTCTATAGAAACCATGAACCAAAAGCTGGGATTGTAGGATATGTAGATTCAGATTATGCCAGCAATATGGATAATAGGAAGTCCACCACAGCTTTCTATTTCACTTGGAATGAGAACTGTGTGTCTTGGAAGAGCCAGCTTCAGCCAATAGTAGCTTTATCATCCACATAAGTAGAGTATATAGCTGCCACAGAGGCAGCAAAGGAAGCCATTTGATTGAGTGGGATAGTGAAGGAAATCAGTGGGATTAGTGAGTCTCCTAGGATCTTTGCAAAGTGCCTTGTGTTTGTGTAGGGATCCAGTGTATCATGAGAGGTCTAAGCATATAGATGTAAGAATGCATTTTATTAGAGACATACTGGAGACCCAAACCATAAGAGTAGACAATATCCTTGGTGAGAAAAACCCAGCTGATTTCGGAACCAAAATTGTACCTGCTAATAAGTTTGTTTTCTGCAGGGAAAGCCTGCACATTGATGAGGTTGGATGAAGCTCCAAGTCTGAGCTGTTTGGAGCCTTAAGTGGCTGAGTTATACCTTTTCTAAACCAGGCCAGATGTACATGTCTTTCTTTTATTGTTCAACATCACAACTAGTCTTAGGAGGGCATTTGTTATGGTATATAAGCCCAGTTGTGTATTGAGTTCATATTGTGACCTTTTTATCATGTTTTGTCCAGTCCAAATGTTTGTTTAAGTTTGCAGGAATTTCTGGGTTAAGTCCTTAAGCCATCTGCCTGTTTTGAGCTTAAGAGCTCAAAACACTGTCGCTTTATTTGAGAGGGAAATCTGAAGTTTGAAGTTCGGCCAAAGCTGTATCGTTTTGAGAGATGCGGGAGTCCAGCTTTAAAGGAACGCAGTTGTTTGCGAGACGCGCGAGATTCGGTTACGATCGAAGACGACCGCGTTTAGCATGTAACGAACTCGGACACTTAAAAGGCTGTGACGTCGTTTCTCCCTCCTCTGCAGCTCAACATATAAGCATCTTCAATTGGGGATTACGACATGACTTGAAATCCAATTGAGCGAAACACAATCGAGAGCGATCAAGAAGCGATTCGGCCAAATTAGAAGCTCGGCGACGACATTGCAAGTCCGACGTCTACGGTGGTGACAACTGGATGGTTTGACTCCTATTGTAGAGAGTGGATCGACTGGGTTTAGCCAAGAGGACTGCGCAGCTCGGTTTCAGTTTTAAGTGAAGCTTCGACTGCGGATTCTCAGGGAAGTTCTCGAACTTGTTGCTTGGATCATAGTGCGATTGTTTTTGGACTGGATTGATTGTTGTAATTTGTTTGGTTTTTGCTTGAGTCAAGCATTGTTTGTAAACCTAACATTTGGTCCCTTAATCAATAATAAGAAAAGGTTTAACTTATTAGAACGTGTAATCGATCTCTACACAGCCGCTTACAGGCCAGTCAGTAACCCGCCTTGATCTTACATACACTGATTTCTGAAGCCATCAATAAAATTAAAATTGGCCCCCTTGGGATGATTTATAAAAAAAATTTACAGGCAATGTGGGAAACCATTTAAGCGGGAGAAATTGCATGCACATATGAAGTCATGTAGCGGAATGAAGATGTTACTTGTTAGCAAAGAATGCAGCTTCGGGTTCGGGAGCGAAGGACAAGGTATCTTCCTGGAGATCAACATCGTCGGACAGGGAGGGAAATAACCGATCAGAGTAGCTTATTGTGCCATTGAGAGAGTTCACATTCAATATTATTATACATAGCAAATCCTTTTTCCAGAGCTTGAAAAAAAATGCAGTTAGAATAATATATGACATTATATTTTTAAGGTAATATGAGGTTTCCTGATCAAACTTTACATTCCAAACACGTCCAGTTTCAATGTAGATGGTACAAAACATGAAAAGAAATTGTAAGCGCGCGTTGTGTTTCCACAAATTGATTTCATCAGAAGAGATTATGATAAAAGTGTGGCAAAATCATTGCATAAGAGATTATGATTTGTTGTGAGAGAATATGCTTTCGTTGCATTTCCCACATGATTTTTAAATTATACTTATTTGAAGTTTTGATTCGACATTTGCCATCGATTTAGAACACAACCATATTTCCACTCTTTGCTACAAAATGTTTGTCTGTCAAAACTATTTTATTATCAAACTCTCAGTGGGCTCAGTTCTTTACACAGAACATATTGCCATGCACGAATCACTCATAGAGGTGTGATAGGATGGAAGAAGACGCTCAAGAAAAACGCTCCTAAAAGCATCTCCACCATGACTAAAAACAATTTTTTTTTTGATTGGGACTAAAAACAAACTATTGAAAAACAATAGTTTAAACAAGATCTTACAATCATAGTTAAATGTCTTTGTTTAGGTTAAAACTTCAAATCCTAAATGACGATGGGTTCGGATAATTCTGATGTGTTGATCATTGAGTTGCATGCATCAGTTATTTTTGAGTACATGTCTCTTCAGGCCGGGAATATGCACGTTCAGAAAATAGTCCTCCCAGTTGATGCTCCTCACATTGAACCCAAACATCCTCTGCTCTTCAGCCGACATCATTCCAAACAGATTCTCAGTGTTTGAGTTATCGAACCTGGCAGTGAAAAAACAACTTGCAATTAATTATTCATCTCTAGACATAAGCGAATATATACACATGATTTGATGCATACCATCCTTTATAAAACATGAAGGGTTCGTATATCTTCGCTAAATTGAAGAAATGCTCCACTTTCTTTCTGCATTTAGTCTCAAGCCTTTCAGGCAACTGGCGGGTTGGAAGTGTAGAATAATCTGAAGAGCTGCTTAATTCGTGACGTATTATGCCCTGAATGTAAGAGCTGAAGTTCTCAACTGAACTGAAGTACTGCAATCTTTCTACATCTATCTTTTTTCCCCTCGTGTCGAGTAATGCAGAGGTTGTAAAGTGAGCATGAGAGTAGCTAAACACATCCTCAAATACCAGAGGATTAGCAACAGATGATGATATGTGGTAAATGCTTAGGCTTGGCTTCCCTTCCTTTCCGTGCTTTGCCAAGGCTGCCAAGGTTGCGTTCACAACCATGTCCGCTGGAACCTATAAAGCCCAAATAAGAAACAAGTGAAGTTTTACCATGACCCGTCCTGACTGGTGGGAGAAAAAGTCTCTGTCTTAGTGTATATGTTGCACAAGGCTTCTTTGTTGTTTGAGATATATCAGGACACACCAATATATTTGATTATGTGTATTATTTGATTTACATATTTAGTACTATTATCTGTAGTTATCATTTCTGTTCAAATTTACTATATATAAATGTTGTTCATCAAAAAAAATGTTGTTTAGCTAGCTATTATCAATGACAAAATGTTCTGTTCATAACACTTACCACATCTATGACTGCTTGTGGATCCATTGGAAAACCAGGTAGTCGTCCTTTTCCATAAGAAATGATTAAAGGGTCTAGCATCCTGGTAGTGATTCATCATCAGCCTTACAAAGTGACCTTTTTTATGTACAAGAAACAATACCTAACAAAATAATTTTTTGTGTTACCTGTTTCCTTGTATCCAACCAGGAACAGGATCTTGGGCAATGCACTCTATGACACTTGGTCGCATAATGACTAGAGGTATGTCCCCTCTCATGCTGCTCAGCACCATCTCTCCCATGGCCTTGGTAAACACATACGTGTTTTGCCATCCGTAAGCTTTAGCCCTGTGATTGATATATATAAGGGTTTCAGGACACTTTGAGAAATAAATAATTAAGTTGTTCAGATTGGTAAGTACCTTTGTACACCCAAGTCTTTCATTTTTTGACTCACATTAGCTGTAGAGTTTGCTACAGTCGAGGCTGCCAAGCTTAGCTCGGCCTCAATGTCCAGCATAGGCATGGATGATCTTTCAGCAACGGATCTCGCTCTCTCTGCAGCAATACTTTCTCCCATCTTGAACGACTTCTCAAACACAACTCCTTCCCGTTCCCCGTTCACGTAAGCTAGATAAGAAAAAAGAATAATGCAAAGTTATTAGCCAGTTCATGTTAAAGCTAAGCCTATCTCTAGCTTATGAGGTTATATAGTTAGGCTACCAGTGGATACATGCATGAACATTTGCAGTTTCTTGCACAATTTTGCAAAGCTCAAGAGCCTGTAGGGCCCCATAGTGTTGGTATTGAGTGCTACATCGTACCTACGTATTCATAACAGCATGCACCAAGTCAAGTGAGTGGAACAAAGAGAAGAATCTTGAAGAGACCTAATTAATAAGTATGGAGGTTGCAGTAGTAGTAAACCTTTCGTCGAAACACGTATTGGCTGCTGAGTTGACAATCACATCCACCTCACTTGCTATCTCTCCTGCTAGATCAGCATCCATTCCCAGATTAGCTTCACACACATTCCCTAGTACCGGTACCAACTTCTCTATCATGATGTTTTGATATGAGTCACCAAACATTTGTTTCAGGCAAATGAACAGCTCAGAGTCTATGATCTACAAACAAAACAGGCTACTAGTTAATAACAGTACACACTTTACATGCCTCACTGATGGATCGGATGCAGTATTATATATTGCAAGATTAATCGTCGAAAGCGGTATTTATATACCTCAGTCTGCAGTCTTTCCGTCGCAGCAGCTTTGTCTTCTGCCTTGATCAGCAGATACAATTTCCCCACAGTTGGGGTGGACCGTAAAATCTTTTCGATAAGCACTGCAAAAACACCAGTAGTAAAACTTGACAGTACTTCACATCTACTAGAGATAATTCTTTAGGATTTACATAATTCTCTCATGATCATTAATATAATTTTTGAACATTAACTTTGATGAACTTTGTTTGAAGAAAATACAACTCATATTATCATCTGAAATGAAAACATGCATTCAATACAAAAAAGCTTGAAAAAAAAACCCAAAGGGACAAATTGTTTGCAGCAAAATTGTCACTACAAATTTTCACTGTGGGGTAGCTGTGCGAAAACATCCTTTGAGAAACATCAGGGGTGGAGGTGGAGCCAGCGCTAAATTACCAAATATTTTTTTTGAGGTTTGGTAAATGGTGGGAGGTTAATCTTGGCATATCTTTCATTATCACACAATAATCAAAAGCAATTTACAAATTACAATGGAACTTAAACAAGTCCTTTAAACTATACATATTATTCAACTAGTTAAACAAGTCGAATAGACAGAAAATATGCTTGATGGCCTAGTTCTCAAGAATAAATCATCAATACTCAAAAATTTAAATAGCTGACAACAGTAATTAATTGGCAAGGCCATCAGTAAATCAACCACACAATCCTATTTGACAGACCATGAACAACTTCAACTTCACAAGCAATCTAGGCCTTCCCTAACTCAATCAGCAAGACAACTATCTACACACTTTCAAACAAATTTAAGAGCATGTCACAATTGCGAAATCTCCATTCTTTACCATCAAAATCAACAAATTTAAGAGCATGATCGTCACTGCCTCGGGCAACAAGTTTCTCATCGTCCGGCGCCTACAACACCTACGGCGTCCCGCCTCACTAGCCATGGACATTTCGACCAGGACGTCGTCCTCTCATCCGACGTCCGGCCAGTTCGCTATGTCCGTCTCTGGGATCTCGCTACTGTAGTCTCCGCCAGAAGATTCGTCGGGCACATACTAAGGATGTGTTGTGGGTTTCATTTTCGATCGATAATCGCAAGATCGTGTCGGCTTTAAGAGATTG
Organism: Rhodiola kirilowii; assembly: GCA_033675215.1. Taxonomy (NCBI): domain Eukaryota; kingdom Viridiplantae; phylum Streptophyta; class Magnoliopsida; order Saxifragales; family Crassulaceae; genus Rhodiola; species Rhodiola kirilowii. Next base: position 38,432,986 of record CM066198.1, read on the forward strand.
AACGATCAAGCTGTGGAACATTTTAGGCGCGTGCAAGTACACGATTCAGGATGGCGATGCATACACGCGAACGCGATGCTAGTCTTGTTCAAACGTGAGAAAATTTATAAAAAAAAAACCCTAAAAATAAGTTTGGGCCAAGATTTCTATCCAATTGCGTCCGGTCAGCCATCAACTATTGTTGTGCGACAAAATTAAATAAATAATTTTTAGATACAAAATTTTAATTACATTTTTATAATAAGGTTCTATTTAATTTATTTTACATTTATTGTTTTTTTTTTGAGTAATTTTTCTTGATCCGCCATCTCGCATTCTCACCTCCACATGTCCACCACAATCCTCCGCCATCCACCGTTACACACTTATCTAAAATACACATGTTATAGTACAAACATTATTACTTTTGTTATATTTTTTTTGTAGATAGCTCTGAGACAGAGATAGACCTAGTACAAACATTATTACTTTTGTTATATTTTTATCTCAAATCTCAACCTTCAGAAATCAATATTCACATTTGTGCATTTTCAATTTATTATTGTGTGGACACGTGTCTGTCTATTCAATATTGAATTTAATGTCTTATCAAAAAAAATATTGAATTTAATGTAAAGTCAAAAATTTCAAGTTTGACTTTATTACATGTATCAAATATAGATTTAAAAATTCATCATAATCTAATGGTAATATTTATGCATGTTCTTAGGTTCTCGAATTTTATGGGACTCTCAACCGAACGCCCCTCTACAAAAATAAAAATAAAATAATGAAAATCATACTCATGCAAATAAGCTTAAAATAAGTTAAAAGATGTCATTCTAAAACACACGTACTATGAAATTAAATATTACGTGAACCTCCTTATATTGTATATGATCTGCAACTGCAAATGATTAATAGCGCTAAAGAAAATATATATGGGGTCCCGACTCCCGTGAATCAACATGTGTGTAGTGTCTCTAAGACTCTTAACTTTCATGAAACAGAAAATAACGTTTCCAATCAATCAATAATGTCTAGCTAATTAGCTAGTGAATATCATCAGGCAAAGTCTGTATGTATATATTGTTTAAGTACCTTTTGCGAGAAAGCCAGTTGCACCAGTGATGAAATAGTTTTTCCCTTCAAGATATTCAGCAATCCCAATGCAGCTGCCTGAAGCGGGCTTAGCCGCCGCTGGTTCGACTACGGCGGCAACATACTGATAATCATCTGTCAGCAGCACCTTATTCGACACAGTTGCCGGCTTGCTAGTGTTTTTCTTCATATTAGGGAACAAAGCTGTGGACGAGCTGCTTGTATAAACACCTCTCTCAACATTTTCTGAACCACTGCAGCTAATCCTCACGGACCTTAGGGTGGTACTACTGCAGTACTTATCATGCTTGATCATGAAGCTAGAATATGATGATGATGATGATATAAGGGTTTGCAGGTTAAGCTTGGTTCCTGAAAATGATTTCTCTACCAAAAGGGATTCCATCAGCTGAGAGAGTTGTTTGGTTATTTGGAGAAGAACTATATGCTGGTGTATCTTTTGCAGCTTATTGAGTATGGCTGTAGAAGTGGGATCCGTATATATATATATATATAGGGGCGCGCTCAAATGTTATGGGTTGTTAAAGTGTTATGTGTTACTCTATTGTGCACCTTTAGATCATTTGAATCTAATGGTCCAGATTACATCTTGCACTTTCGTCTTTTAGGTAAAAGACAAAAGTGCAAAATGACAAACAACTTTGTCTCTTTTTGACTTTTATTTTGCACTTTGACTTTATTTTGCACCTTTAGATCATTTGATCTAAAGGTTGAGATTGAAGTAACACATAACACATTAAGAAGGCCATAACATTTGAGCGCTCCTATATATATATATATATATATATATAGGGGCGCGCTCAAATGTTATGGGTTGTTAATGTGTTATGTGTTATGAAGGTTTTGATTGGTTGATAGTGGCAGGAATAGTGCCGGAATAGTGTTTTGGTAGTGGGATTTCACTGTTTGCTTTTTACTGTTGATAGTGGGTTTACTATTTGGACACGTGGCGCACCCACAAAGCACGGGGGGGTTGGATGTGTGGCTAAGATTGGTGTAACACATAACACATTAATTTGGATGTAACATTTGAGCGCTCCTCTATATATATATATATAGATGTGCAAATAGAAGATTGCTCAAATGAGAATTTCTAATTTTTTTTTGAGAATTTGAGACTTCAATCTTCATCTTTCAAAATACAAGATGCATTATCTAATATGCATTTTGGTGGTGACACGTGTTCTATGTGATTTTCCAAGATGCAATTAATGCAAAGTCAAAGCCATATTTTTTTACTTTGCTTTTTGTACATGTGTCACATGCATCAGTTTCAAAGATGCATCATGATCTAATAGTGAGATTTGGGTTCTCAAGTTCTCAAATTTTTAAGGATTCTCAACCGAGCGCTCCCCTGTACAATATGAATAACGCAATATTTATTAGGAAGAACTCCGTTTCAATCAACGTCGTTTTGTTTAAAATAATTTTTAAAACATATCAAAACATCATCATTTTATTGAAACAATATTATTTTCGTCCCTGCAGCATTTAGGTGTGCACCACCGTATCAAACAAAATCCATATGTAAGTAAAAACATCCACTAATATGCATATGTTTAGAGGTGGGGAGCTAGCGCTCGGTTGAAAATCCTTAAAAACTTGAGAACCCAAATCTCAACATTAGATCATGATGCATCTTTGAATCTGCATGTGACATATATGTCCAAAAAGTAAAGTCAAAAAATGTGGCTTTGACTTTGCATTAAATGCATCTTGGAAAATGCACATGGTTCACTACCAAAATGGATCTTGCTTTTTGGATGGTGAAGATTGGGGTCTCAAGTTCTCGAAATTTAAAGGGGCTCTCATTTGAGCGCTCCTCGTTTAGAGGTTATACGAATTCAGATTCCTTCAACTGCAATTAATGAGTTATAATTACAATAGTTAATCGTCCATATAAATAGAGAAGTGGGTTATAATTTGTCACCAAAAAAACTAAAAGTACGATATATTTCGTCAAAAGCTGGAAAAAAACAAGCAGAAATTCATGCTCGTGCTCGACTTGTTTAATTTCGAATCGAGTTTTGACCGAATTTGTTCACGAGTGTATCGACTCGTTTGCAGCCTTAGTAACTAATGGCACCCTTACCACAACAAGATTTTTGTTGATAAACTTACCACAACAAGTTGGTGCTCAAAACAATGAAAATATTTCAGCTGCGAGAAACTCCGAGAAGCTTCCACTGTTCATCGTCTCTTCGCCAGGTCTCAAACTCAAGCAATTCCACTGTTCCCCGTGTGTGAAGATTCTATAGCAGTTGATGTCCGCCTTGTCTTACACGGATTTCATTTTCCGAATTATCTGTGTTTGTTGGTTATATTGTCGCTGTTGTTGGTCTTTTCATATGTGTGATCGTGTTCCGCTCTTTGTACACCTTGTTCCATCAAAAAAAACAAAACAATGAAAATATTATTAACATACTAAAATTAAATTTGAGGCACGTGTGTTTTATAATTTGATTTGATGTGCTTTTGACAGGGATGTGCTTTTAAATAATCAACGAAAGTGAATTACCTCGATAGTATAAAAAATATGTGAGTGAGTGTCGTTAACAGCTTTGGCAAGGGGTCATTTTCACGTGGTAATGGATTTCAAAAAATGCTTTCAGTATGTCTGGCCCTTTAAAATATAAAATACACCCTTACCATATGTTCTTTCTCCATCAACATAGCTCTACAATCCAGTTTTTTTTTCTCTCAAAACAATTAATCATGAATGACAATTCCAAACTTATGCATTAATTATAACAATAAAATGCGGTAGCTAGTGAAGTTTTACAACTTTGATACTGAGTGGGCGTCCAGTAGAAATTTCATATAAAAAAATTGAATTAAAACAATAGTAAACACTAAATAATTCCTTATAAAATTTCATTGAAAAGCAAGTTTGTGTGAGTTGCATAATGGCACCAGAAGGCTCAATGAACTTCATAGACTGAAATCTGAATCGTCTCATAATTAATTAGAGATGCGCTAGATGATTCTCATGAAGGCCTGTCGCTCTCATACAATGCTAATACAAGTAATTATTTCTATGCTGACCCAATGAATAATTAGTAAGTCCATTCATCTCCTGCCAAACAAACAAATCCATCCAATATATGACGGAAACTTCTTGCTTAGCGTGGTAGTCCATGATCAACCAGTATTATACGACAAGAATGGCAGAAGTACATTACTGATGATCACTCCACTTTACAATACTACTCTAGAGGATGAACGCTAACTTAAACAAAAAGAAAACGTATTTCACCCCTAAAATATCATCTATGTACAAATAAATAATGTATAATGTGCTTCAACGGTAATTGTAGCTGGTAATGGGATTTCAATGGCAACTAAGTAACTATTTTTCACTTTATCATCATCATTATCAGCTGTAGGTAGCATCCATGATATTTGGTGTGGGAAAGTCCGGGGCAGTGTTCTTCTTTCTTAGGCTACATTATTAATAATAAGCCATCGCCCATGCTCCTGTCCTGACAATAAATATATAGTAATGGCACTCCACACTCCAAAAGAATCATAGATCACACTAATAGAGGCTCTGTCAGAGGCATGGCAATAACAGGAGTACGGAGATCCATGGTGTAGGTGATCACCACACCAAGAAGAGCACAAATACCCGGAACCAGACCCAACCCGGACCTTGTTATCGAGAAACAACTATACAGCGAAAAACATCCTTCAAGGTCTGGAGAAGTACCTACATGCCATTATATGGAAATTTTATTTTTAACAATAGCATTCACTTGGTAAATAGAATGACTTTAGTTCTTTAAATCTCAACTGTAGCTTCAAAACAACTACATACAACTTTACCTTGAGAGGTGCTGCAGATAGAAACAGAGATTTGGCAAATGTTATTGCACAACTAAAGTACCATGACCTTCTCAGTTAAGTTAAAAGGATGCTCATTCATCCCAAAAAACATGGCAACAATCACTTGTTATGAACCAGAATGTGAAGAATATGGTGCTAGAAGTCTTACTTTGATATGATTCCAGAATATACAAAGCAAGCCCACAAGACAACTTGTCCAGAAAGCTCAGTGATCCATAAACAAAGGCACAACCATGGTAATCTTTTCCAACAAGGACACTTTGCATGCTTACTCCTGTTACCTGTAAGTATGTCCCACAATGTCACATAAGTATTAGATTACTTCCTAAAATCTGCCAGATAATGCAGGTGAGGATAAATAACATTATCTATAATATGAATTTTATGTAAGAAGAATTGGTCAAAGACTCATGTTTCAAACATCAGCATGAGTTTTTACTTCTTATATATTGTCATTTTGCAACAAGGAATCTGGGACCTAAGATGGCTATCTTCTTGGATCTCAGCTTTATCCATATGAGCACTTACGGGCTACAGTTCTAAATGCTTAGATTCACATGTGCATCTAACTTACAAAATATATAATCAATATAATACTCATCTGCATACCGTCATCAACGCATTAGCTACTCCAATGAAGATTGATATGATGTACATCAAAGAATTCAGTTTCCGTGTCAGTATAAGGATTCCAGCTCCACATGCTACCCAAAGAATGCCGCCAACTGAATAAAACACCTTCAGGCGTCGACTTGTCCAAGTCATTTCCTATGGTGTAGACATCTAACGTCACAAAACATCGTATAAAAATGAGAAATACGCACAGTATTGTTAAAGTAGGCACCTGAAGAACGATGGATACAATGAAGCTGCACACATATATGATCGCAGGAACCTATATGTCATATCAGGTAATTTAAATATTAGGAAACCAACAACAATGCGGTAACTAAACCAGGGCACTCATTTATACAGTTTTTGCTTACCAAGGCTTTAGACGATTGTGACATTTGCAAATCATTAACGACATAGAATGCGAGAAATGCCTGCGAAGAGAAAAAACAATGTAAGAACTCCCAAATTCAAGAATAGGCGAAGAATTCATTAAGCATACTAGTTAAGCTTAGAAAAAGTTTATCATTAAAAAAGATCATTCTTAATGTCCGAAAAAAATACAAAGTCCGAGTATTTGTCTTTGGCTGCTGATTTCAATACAAGTGAACCTTATCAATCCATGAGGGCAACGACAACATTGAGGCATGAGTATTAACCTGGGAAACATTGGTAACAAGTCTGGTAAGCATATAGACCATAGCAACTTGGTAGTACAGTATTTTCTTGAACCAGTGGGACCATAATATCCTTTCTCTGGTTTTGCCTTCAAAATCCATCGTCAATCTAGACAGAAAGAAATTATATTCAAATTAGTTCTTCCACGCAGACTACAGAGAGTGAGACCTGAGACGTATTGATTAGGTACTCTACTTGGTAAAGTCTCTGTCTGATTGAAAACCACTTTAGATATGTATGCATCCTTTGCGTATAACTATAACTGCAGTTCTTAGTTTAGCAATGAAGTACTGAAAACTGAAACGGCGTGTGGTAAGAAATAACACACTACTCACCGTGGCTCCCTAGTTCCGAAATGGAACACAGCCACAAAGCAGCATCCAATGAAAATAGACAAGTAGGCAATCCAGCGATACTGTTCAATCACAATTGAGCGATGAAACTCGATAGTTGATACACATTGCTTTAAAATCCTATTAATGTGATTGACAATACCTGACTTTCTATATCAGCGGGACTACTTGCTCTGCTGAAATTGAACACAAGAAACGCAATTCCATAGAGGCTTAGGTTTGCAACCTACAAAATATTTGGTCGAGACTAAGTCACTACCAACGATAACAACGAATCAGTCAAATCATCAAACTTTGCTGACCATTGTAAAAGCATTACGACAGCTGGCAAGAACCACTCGGCTCGTAGAGTTCAGAGTGATGCAATTAACCATCGACCTTCAAAGACAATGAACAAATTCTTATAATATACAAACATCTGAGTATCTGACTCCAGTTTTTACATCCACTAATAGCTTCAAGTTTTATTTGTATGTGGAATTAGAAATTCATAGTAGCTAAGTATGGTAGGATGGAAACAAAAAGACGAGGAGTCCTCTTTTATAAGAATTAAAGAACGGGAGGGCAATTTGCAGATATGCAGATGAAGTGTGGAGGATTTACATGTGTGACACTTGAGTCGCAGCCCATCCCACATTGAAGATTGCCGCAAAGATGCTGTAGCCAACGGTTTGTAACGCCAGGGAATTACTCCCAAATATTTTGCAAGGAAGGCAGCCGCCAAAGACTGAAGAGAAGGAGACAGCGACTAAAACTGAGCCTGCAGCGTGCCACTTTTTAAAATGACCAAACCTGTCTATCTAGCAAGAAAATCAAAAGGGTAATCAGTGCTGACTTGATAGACACGAAAAGTTGAAGGTTAACATCATTGTACAAAAAATAGATATCGAATAAATATAATTTTTAGCAACTTATGAAACACGCCATATGTTTCACTGCCCTGATGGTTGCAACTTGCAAAGCAAGATCCCTGGAACTGGGCACTTAATTTAGTTCTAGCCTAGACTTTTCAGCTACCAAACTTATGAAGTACTTTGATGATATTTGCAAAATTTACCAAAAAGATAAAATCAATGACAAGAACTGAGAAGAAAAAACCATGGTGGTTAGTTGGATGAAAATATTTTACGTGAAGCATTACGATGAGTGATTCTTACCAGCTCTCCTGCAAATATGGTTGTGAATCCATCTGCTATTTGTCCTGAAAGCATGACAGCTGCAGCATCCCTACGAACCATGGATCCAAGAGCATAAGTATCCAAGCAAGAACAAGAAATGGTTTTCACTGGTCACGCTAAATTATATATGGAGCAAAATTATTCATAAAAATGTATCAACTTAAATGCCAGTCAAGGTACATACCTTGGTGACAGTCCAATATCTGTCAAGAATACTAAGAGATACGTAAACCAACAAGCAGATGTAATGTCATTGAGCATGTGTCCAACACCATAGAAGAAGACAGACCATCTCCCAAGGGGCTTATGGAATGCATCCTCACTTCCAATGCGGTGAAGCATTATAACCTGGAAATATGTGATTGCCGATCGCACAAAGTATCCCCTGGCTGAAACAGTTTTATCTCTAGCTCGAAGACAGATGACTTCAGCTCTGCCACAAAGGACCAACCCTTTGTAGCCCCTTAAGAAAAGAAATTTATCTGACCAAGTGAAGAAAGCTGGAAAAATGGAATAAACTATTTTACTAATAACTTGAAAAATTGACCAAGTAGCAAACGAAACTAGAAAAGCACAAATAAATAAGACTGATAGAATGACAATAATAAAACCATTGCGTAAACAAAAGCCTTACTGGCACTTCATTCCTTAATTCTCGAACAGTAGAATAAACACAAGGCATTAAACAGGCCGGAAATACACCTTAATCACAATTTTATTCCTTAACCAAACTTGCAAGAAAGCCATCCTCATGTTCAAACTTCACTAAAACTAGGTGTCAGCTGTTACATACTTTGTTTCAGAAAAATTAGGAGCCCTAATTATCGGAAACAAGCTAAAAAAATGAAACAAAAAATGCAGCACTGTAAATAGCAAATCCCAACGGTTTCAAACCTGGAGACCATACAGAGATGACGTTCAAAACAACAAGCAAAAAAAAAAGAGGAAGACCTGATCGGATGTACAAAGCCGGCAGAAGGATGAACTAGCAATGCGATTGGTTTCTTGCCGACTCTGGTGACTTTCACGCCTCGTTCGTATCTGATTTTCCTTTACTGGGAATCTTAAAGGTCCCTTGTTAGCTTTCTCCTCTCGCATCACGTCAAATGACATTTTTATCATCGTTTTTCGCCGAGGTTCGTTGAAACATGGGAGGGTAGATTGGGAAGTGCGTAGATATTTCCTTGAAATGTGTGATGCGTAGGAACTTAAGTTTGAACATTAGGTGAAGTGAAGAAATAGTACTATATAGCGTGAGAGTTTAAACTTTAAAATGCTTCGAATGGATTGATCCATTTTATGATACAATTATATTATTATATCTATCAAATCTTAAAAAAAAAAGTGTTTTTATACTCTTTCTGTCCCATTTTGTTTGTCCAATTTTCTTTTTGGGTGTCCCCTAATGTTTGTCCACTTTCCTTTTATATACAACTCAATAATCAAATCAATCATCTCTTTCCTACCAAATTTTTTTATTTTATTAACATAATTGTACTTTCAATGATAAATAACTAATAATTCGTGTACGGGATCCACCTCCACACCTCCTTTTTCTTCCCTCTTCTCTCTCTCATTATCCTTTATTTACTTTTCTTAATTCCCGTGAAAACTGTCCTTTTGGACAAACAAAATGGGACGGAGGGAGTATTACTTACCAAAGTATTTAATTGAAGTGAAAGAAAAAAAAAAGTTGTTGTCTTTTAATTGATATGTTTCTGTTATTAATTGGTACACATTTAATTCATATTTATACTATTAATAAAAAAAATTATGGATATGATTCTCCTATTCGCATCAACCATCAATATAACACTCTTAATACAATCTTCAAATTTATACCGTAGATATATTACGATGTGACTTAAACCCTTAATCTTATAAATAGAATTCAAGTATTCACACTACTAGATCACTGATAAGTTAGCTTATTAGTATTATCTCTTTGATGAATTGTGGATTTGTATTTCGTATTTGTTGAACATGAAAAAATTGTGGCTTGTGGGGGAGAATTAGTGTCGGGTTAGTTGGGTGGACCCGGTGAAAGATGCGACTGAACTCTGAAGCTAACGGTTTTGAAGTGGTGGATCATCAACAATTTAGTTTAAGGCAGGCCAAATTGAGTGGGTCGCCCTGGGCCCCTGACATGGAGATAATTGGTATTATTGGGCTTATATAGCTGCTTCGATTCTGTCCGTTGATGGGCCAATTTTGGAATGTCTTTTGATTAGCGTCGAAATTTTGTGGTAGAACACTCATCTTGTCATTTTTCTTCCATAATTTAATTGTGGATTTTCCTAGTTCCACATATGGTGTGGACATTTTCTTCATATTTCATGGATGTTTTCTCTCTTTCATTTTCTCTTACTCTTCCTCATTCCTTGTGGAGGTTTGTAGGTGTTATGTTCTATCCTTTCGTGGAAGCGTGTTTGGGCACTACTATGACCTTACCATGGAGGTATATGTCAACAAGTGGATTTCAAAGTTAGAGGTGTCGATTGGTCTGTGCTTCAACGAATGATTCGACGTTCAAGTTCAAATCGGGGCGGTGTCCTTTGTGTGCTATGTGCTTCAAATGGACTAGAAATATATGTGTACACAAAACATGCAATGTATGTGATGTCTTTCTAGATATGTTTCATCGTTAACTGACAATAAAAAAACAGTATAAAAATGCTACGCTTTATACTAATTCAAAATTTTAAAAATCAAAATTTTACATATTTTTTGTTTGAGTATGTAAATAATGTGAGTCAAAGATATATCGTCCTCCCCGTTTAATAAGGGTTGACATTCACTCAAATCTTTCATATTCGTTTTACACAGTTTACCGAGTCCTTTTTGGCTCGTCCTTGATTACAAAAATATAAATTGGTGCCCTTATAATTAGAGAGCACGAGTATTATAGACTTTATATTTTACAAGCGTGGGGAGTGTTCGGTTTAGAACTTTTAAAATTTGAAAACTTGAGAATTTAAATCTCATCATTTAAATTATGATGCATCTTTGAATCTGTATGTGGCACAAGTCCAAAAAGTAAAGTAAAAAATGTAGCTTTGACTTTGCATTAAATACATCTTAGAAAATACACATGGGACACGTGTCACCACCCAAATGCATCTTGCATTTTGGAAGTTGAAAATTGGGTCTCAAGTTCTCGAAATTTAAAGAAATTCTCATTTGAGCGCTCTCTTACAAACGTTAATTTAATAACAAGAATTCCAAATTATATCTCGGCTCAAAAATAAAAATATTGAGGCTTTCTAGAAACTTTATGAAATAATATGGTTGTATTATTTATGTATATAAAACAGTGAATTATCCAAGGGAGATATCACTTGCCCCTCTTGACTTAATTTAATAGCAAACTCTTGGCTGATTGCATAATAAAGATTGACTTGAAAGAAGGTCAATATATTACGGTCTTTGTATATACGTACATGGACCAACAAATGACGACGACTGTGAGGATTGAGAATAGCACGGTGGAAGTTGCTCACCCGGCGCCAAAGAGTGCCCGGGCTCAATTCCTCACCCTAATACCTAACAAATCTAACCCCCAAATCAAAAAAAAAAATGACGACTGTTATTTGTTGAGCAGTAATGTATGGGAATAACACTCATAATTAATGTCTTCTGCTGGAATATACGTACGGTTTTTCAAGTAACTCACAAATAACTGTTTTTTAATGTCTTCTTCTTCTTCTTCATTAGTGTCTTCTTCTTAACCAACAAATGACTTTTTTTTAAGTACCTCGCTCGCAAGTCCCATCTAAAGTAATTAATCGAATATTGTTAATTTACCAACACGCTCGATCATCAGACGTACGGCTGCGCAAGATGCATGAAAGCAAAAACCAAAATATACGTCACAGTTAACCTTAGTAATTACCAAGACAGGGCTAATGAATGATCTTTGACATGTTATGAAAATCGATCAATAACACACTGAAACGTTCAGTTATGAACAGTGGCGGATCCAGAGCTTCGTCTGAAGGGGGTCCAAATTTTTTTTCCAAACAACACTGATATAAGTCGGATCCGGCAAAAAAAAAAGTTCGTTAATGATTCGGCGATTTTTTTTCGAACAATAAGGTCCGCTTATGATCAGCCAACCTTCTGAAGCTCATAAAGGTGTCATCCGATGTCCATTGAAGATGATCTACATATGTATCGAAAGCTAATTGAATGTTCTATAACTTTCATATTTAACTGAAGATGACATTCGGAGGTTAAACAGATAAAAACAACGACCAAAGATAGATGATTAAGTGAAATTTACCGAAATTTAAGGGGTTTGAGCCAATCTTCTAAAGTTCATAGAGGCGTTATCCGGTATCCGTTGAAGATGGTCCATATATGTATAGAAATCTGATTGATTGCTCTACAACTTTCATGTTAACTTAAAGATGAAATATGGTGGTTAAGCTGATAAAAACAGTTACCAAAGATGGATGATTGGTAATTAGCCGAAATCGAGGGGGTCTGAGCCAACCTTCGAAAGCTCATAGAGGCGTCATCCGGTGTCCGTTTAAGATGTTTTTTATATGGGTAGAAAGATAATTGAATGTTCTATAACTTTTATGTTTACTCCAAGATGATATTCAGAGGTTACGCTCACAAAAATAATGACCGAAGATAGATGTTTGATCAAATGAAAAATATATATAACTTCATATGTAAAAAAATTTTTTACCAAAGTTGAGAGGGGTCCTGAGACCCCCCAGGACCTGGCTGGATCCGCCTCTGGTTATGATCACCATATATTGTTGGGATGCTCAATGTATAATGAAGACTTTGCGAACGCTAGGTTTATGCCTAGCTAGTTTAGGATTTTTGCATATATTTAACTGCCCTAAAAATTAAAATGCAGGCTAAAGCATCAAAACTCATCTCAATCCGAGACCATCCCAGCAGCCCACCATACTAAGTGAAACTATTTAATTAGGTCAAGTTTATTAACTTAACAAAGTATCTTAAGATTAATTAAAGAGAAAGACTTCAATAGAGAGGTGCCAAGATGCTGACAGATTTGTATTCTCAATTAACCAACTTGTTGTAACTATATATGTTATGTGATGAACTTATTATCATATGAAGCTTCCTGTGATCCAGAGTGCGCTGGACCGCTGGTTGGCCGATTATTTCGATCTATCATTTCACATTTCAATTTATTAGTAAAAACTGTACTTCAACATTCACGCGCGGCGATGAAAAGTAAGTTGAAGAAAATCTCACAAAAAGAACTCCAAGATTAGAACCCGAGGTTTAAGGATCATGACATAACTCTTAACCAACAGGTCACCATCCATTTTGGCATCAAATCACTATTATAGACAGGGGATTACGCACCGATTCCGTGTGTTTGACGTTTCGCATCGGTTTTGACATTACGCATCGGTTGGTCCAAAATTGATGCATAATCGTGACCTTATGCATCATCGGTTTTGGACCAACCGATGCATAATATTGACTTTATGCATCGGTTTTGGACCAACCGATGCATAAAGTCGAGATTATGCATCGGTTTTTGACCAATCGATGCGTAATGAGTACGCTTATGCATCGGTTTTACGTGAACCGATGCATAATGTTTTATACGCTTTTTTTGAATTCATTTTTTTGAATTTAGTTTGTTTTTGTTAGGTGGCATTATTGGATGTTATGTGTCATCTTCCCTAAACAACATATAGTGCATTGGCTTGATCCATCGGCAAATGATGAAGGAATAAACGTCGATGCAAAGGATTTGATAGACACGTATGTTTTAGACTTACTTTTATCTTGTAACTTGTATATTAACAATCACTAATTATGTGTTATTCATTTTAGGGGAATGTACCGATACTATCAAGGATGTATACCGAGAAATACACAATGTGTACAATGGAAGATAGTTGAGGTACGAAGTCTCATATTTACTATCTTTTTTAATTGCTTTAGCATTAATAAAGTGTGTGATAAGTGATTATTGATCGTGTAGTGTCCAAAACAACCGCCGGGTCACTTATGCAGTTATTATGTTTTTGAATTATATTCGGGACATATCCAGTATATACGAGCTAATAACGGAGCGGAGATTGATGATCTTAGCCAAGTAAGCTTTTAGACTTGTATTATTCATTAAAATTGTAGTTGACTTTGGTTGGTTTTGAACTCATTGGAACTGTATAGTATTGATTTAACTTTTCTCTTGCTTTTCATTGTTTGTAGTGTTTTCCTAATGGAAGTGAATCATACAAAGACTCGAAGATCGATGAAGTAAGGGAAATAAGCGATGCCTACTTGTATGACTATATAAGCGATCGTTACCCAGTCGGTATATGACATCAATTTTAGTTTTGTTGTATTGTATTACGAATATTAACTTTTGTTGGCATGTGTTTGTATGAAAGAAGATGTATTTGTATAAAATGATTGTCTTTGATCTTTGAAATGAATGTATGTCGATGTTGAGCAACAGTGTATTTGTAATTGAATGACAGGTTATTGATGTTTGTAAAAATTTCAAGTGGATTTGAGCTATTAGAAGCCAAATTTGCCAAATTTTTTAAGACATTATGCATCGGTTCCAAAAAATCAATGCATAAAGTCTGACCTTACGCATCGGTTCAGCCAAAAACCGATGCATAATGTCTGAACATTACGCATCGGATCAAAACCGATGCATAATCCCTTCAATAACCGATGCATATATAATTCCTTCAATAACCGATGCATATATAATTCCTTCAATAATAACCGATGCATAATCCCCTATTTGTAGTAGTGAACTGACAATTTGAATATCACATATTTAAACAAAATAAAATGTCATTTAAAACTCATTGTTAATGTTTCTGTGGGAGAACTGCATGCATGTTTGTTCCTAAATAGTAAATCTGATTTGTGAACTTTTATAGCTCATATTTTGTTAATTGGTATAGTTTTCTCTGAGCCAGATACATCTCATAATAAGTAGATTTTTACAAATATTATAATCATCAAAAAACAGAGAAAGATGATGTCAGATTTTAGCACATAGTTTAGCAAAGCTTATGCAAATACCGTCCCGTTTTGAACCAATGTAATCTGACATTTAATTATGATAACAGGTACAGTATATTATTACCTGCTGCTTCATATGAATGCATGTTTCTTCTTCACACAAATATTTTCCCATTTGCAACCTTGTAACACTTATTATATGAATCAACTAACATTATATTTCAACGGTTAAAAATTCCTACAAGTTTCCCAAAGAGTATTCACACTTGTGAACTATTTTTGTATATCGATCATTTCAATTGTCAGGTCTCTATTTAAACACTAAAACTGCTCTTTCTTTTTTCCAACCTAATTATCTCGATCTCTCACCCGCTCCCTCGATCGGTCCCTGTGAAATATATCTTCTAACTTTATCGTAATTTTCTGATTAGTTTTCTGCAAAATTTTATAGCATGGAAGATGAAGTAGTTCTGCTAAGTAGCAACATCAACAGCAACAGCAACAGCAACAATACATCATCGTCCAGTTACACGAAGATTATTAAGCGCAGAAACGCTACATCTTCGTTTTCTGCTATTGATCATCGAAAGAGTTATTGTTGCTATGGCGGCACAAACAAACGTTGTTCGAGGCTGATCACCAAGCACAAGCAGCAGGCACCCAAGATCAGAATTATCCACATAATCCCTCCTGAGATCATCCAAACTGACAAAGCCAACTTCAGAAATTTAGTTCAAAGCCTCACAGGCAGAACTTCATCATCATCAACTGCTAAAAAGCTTCATAGGCCACAAGTAAGCTCATCAAGTTGTCAAAACAAGAGTTGTTTTTCCAGAAACATCAGGCTTGATCGAAACGAAAGGTCATCCGATGATCAGTTATTCTATGAATTTGATCATGAAGTAGTGTCATTTACGGGTGGATTTCAACGAAATGACTTTTGGGATAAGCTGAGGATGACAAAAATCGAGGAAGATGAAATGGTGGTGGAAGCTGCTGTTGGGGCAAAATGGGAATTGAAGGACAAAACTGAATGTGGATTTCGCAGTGAAGGACTTTTAGAGTTGGGTGAAGGGTTTCTACAAGAAATTGACTATTCTCCGTTAATTTCCCCTCTCGGCTCCAACTGGGAGATTGATCTGTTTGGAGAATTCTGATTCAGAGGTTCCAGTAAATACTGATCATTATATGTGTGTTGCTGCACCATCAGCAGGAAAATAATGCAGCAGAATACAACTGCAAGTGCGGCATCATCTGCTCTTCTCTTCACCTCCTACATGTGTACAAAATGTAAAGTGAGAGAGTGCAACTGCAAGTTTTGTGTCTTAAACTACAAAATGAAACAGCTTCGATAAATGTCAGTTTCTTCATCAACATTATTAGACCTTGTGTTTTGATTACGATAGTTCGTAGTTGATATTGATCATACACACATATATAATTCATAGCCCCTCGAGAAAATATCAAGAAAAACTGCTTTATGAACTTCCCCTATAGAAATAGAAAGATCATGCTGCATAGGAGAATTGTCACATTTTGCAAGCGATCGATCTCCTCTCAGCTCTTTCCTCGAGGGTTGACATTCGCTATTTAATCCTCTGATCCAACATATATTATAATATATACATTTTACCAAGTCCATTCCAGCCAATGTGATTGATCAGAAAAATATACCACAGATAATAAATAACAAACTTTCTTCCATGAAGTGCTGACGAGTAGAGAACACGAGTGTATACTTTGGATGCAGTCTGAGAGATAGACAATTTACTGTCCATAAATAAAGCAACTTTGCAAAAAAAAAATAAAATAAAGCAACTTCAAAACCAAAAATATTTCAATTTTAAAGAAAATACTGCCAGAAACTTTTTGAAATATGCTTTCATGTTTGTACAATTCAGAAGCCAGCTTAAATGAGATAGTGAATCCAAAATATACTACATGCCATCTTGAATTTGATTAATACCAACCTCTTGGCTATTTGCATAGAAAATATTGACTTGTAGGTCAAAATACTATGGTCCCCTGTAAACATGAATTTTCTAACAAACATTGACATTTATTATTGGCTGTAGTACCACATTTGTTTATAATAGACAGCGACAAAGAAAATTGTGTAAAACCAATTATATACCATATGTAAATTACCAGTCCACTTTGGTCGGCTGCACGAGAGTGCTGAATAACGAAAATGAAGTTTTTTGGTACAGGACTACTGTTGAGACTTCATGTCTTTCCATTGAGACAGTGAGGGGTTACCACCTTTCTCTTTGTAACTGAATACTTGGCAAATTACCAGATCCATGCACTATTGTATTGATGATGTTTAAAAGTATGATATTTGACAGGAAAATCATTTCCTTGCCTGGATTCTTGATAGTGTGTAAATTGACAATTACCTAGACGATGTCATGTAAAAAATGAGAGTGATTTTTCAATTAATTACTGGCAGTTTTCCCATTTGTCACGGCTGCACCGTCGTCTCCTCCAACTGAGGCAGTGAAGTTACGCCGCTCATCTGATGTAGCAGTGATAACAGGCAACCATACATCAGCCGTGCTGCTCAACAAGGTCTGCACTTGTGGATCTGATGCCATGGCTGAGGATATCATCTCGTCTACATCGTCTAGTTTGGCTGATAATTTATCAAGCTCTTTTGCAATTTCCAACTACACATGTAGAGAGACACCCATGAAATACATATGTGCACGGTGACCAATCACATATGTATGCAGGAAGGAAAAAGAAATTTTATCATTTAATTACAGACAAAGCACCTCATCAAGATGTTGTGCTGCAATTTGAGGCACCTTTGTTACCTCCAAACCAAGGGCTTCAATCTTGGCACGCAGCTCTACTTCTTCCTGGTTTGTCAACGATTCAACCTGCAACACAGTAAGTGATAATCAATATTAACTAGTGTCGAGAATTCTCGCATCCAAATATTAATAGGGATAACATCGACAAAAGCCGATGAACAAACTGCACCATCTTGGACCTGTAAATGAACCTCACATAAGTCATAAAGTCAACAATTTGTCTCAATTTATTGAAGTGGCCATAGTTATAGGATGCAAACATTGTGCAACATCGACAGGTTCTAAATTAACAGAAAACCTTTTGCCTGTATGTAAACAAACAGAAGCAAGTCTGATGAAGACACTAGACAGTAGATGAAATCTCAGAAGCGTTCTTTGCGAGCCTAAAGCTAACTATTCTTCAGACAGATTTCAAATATCAATCTGATTACAAGATCTCAGCACAACACACTATTGACATTTCCTCTTTCATAAGAATTAAATCAAATCCACTAGCGCTTTCGATCTATAACACAACAAACTAGTCAACACAACTTTACAAAACAATTTGCCTGTAAACAAAAGCTCTCTCAAGGCTGAGGTATTCATAAACAGATCAGATTATACCAAAGTTAAACCTAAAGTTGATATTACAAACCTAGAAATGATTCGAAACCTCAAATCGATCGATTTTAAGTTTAACTACATATAGGCAAACATAGTAGTAGAAACAAATAGTGGATCTCGATGTAATTCGAAAACCGGTGGTAGACGCATAGTTACATTAAACAACAACAACAAGATAAGACGAAGATGAAAGTACCTCGTGGAGGAGATTGGATAGAAGCTGAAACAGCTGAGCGTCGGGCTTGGCTTGATCCGCCATTGATTTCTCTGTCAATTCCTCCTGATCTGATTGTTTCGTTTTGCTCCAATGTTTCAACTTCGCGTATCCACTTAGAGCACGCCACGTGTCGAAAAGTATTTGTTTCGTTTCTGGGGCCGAGTCTCTCCGCTGATCTTGACTTGGTTGTGGCAATGAGTTATGAGTGAGGACGCTCCAGAAGCTATTTTTATTGGACATAATTTTAGTTCGTTCGGTCATAAATTTTTCTTTTCTTTTTGGAATGTTCTTAAATTTGTTCCCTTCCTATTTAATTTTTATAATTTAATACCTAAATTTTTTAGATACTCCATCTGCATTATTGATGCATTTTCATTCGTGTAGTTTGTGGAACATTTTTTTTCTCTTTCAAATACGAGTGTTACCCATCAATTTTATTAAAAGGGTTCATATGACCTGATCCAAGACTAGTACAATGAGGCGCTGAAAGAAGTATAGGAGGAAAGATTACCAACCGAAAACATATGTTTAGATAAGGTAATTATGGAGATGCCCCTTGTGATTATGAGTAGCATTAGACAGTAGTCAGTAGTGCCAGGCAAAACAGGCTCCTCATGGTCGCAGCTGGGATCAGGGCAAGGGGCGGGATGATGATGCTTATAGGCCGAAAGGGCGACACGAACAGCTCTGGGGAGCTGAGGTGCATCCCGCGTCACTACACACGCTTAACATAAGCAAGAGCAGCATTGGGCAGATGCGCTGAAAGCAAGCATTCACATAGATGTTACAAACCCTCCGATGCAGGTAGATATGACGCCAAGGGGAGTAGTGGCTCCAGTATCTTGTGACAGGGTTCCAATAAGAGCATGCGAGCTTACAGGAGCGAGCAAACACCAAGGCCAGACACAGAAAATTGAGGAGCTCCTCACTCGGATCAGATCAAAGCTGCTAAGAAGGATCCATGAGAGTCTCTAAAGATGCCCCACCCTGAATGTTGACTGGCACCTTCCCGGATGGCACAACTGAGAGTGACACCAAAGTCACCAGGTTTCCAACTGATCCATCTTCAGGGGGATGGGGGAGCACATGCATGAAGCAGCTGCAGAGCCATGATCTTGTTCTCCAGGTTGTCTTTATAGTGAGCTTTGATTAAACCAGCTAATGTTGTCGCCCAGATGCTTTGATGTTAGAATCATGGCCCTCGTGTGAATGGCTTTGTGTTACGCGCTTTCTACACTTCCAGGCCAAGCTTAAGCGCCTGCATGCTTGAAAGGTTTAATCCAGGAGCGAACAAAGCCGCACCGTGAGCGAGGCCGAGGGCAATAGAACACTCGACTGAGAAAATCCCAGAGCTCCGACGCCCACACACCTGAGAAGAAAAGATGATTTCGGAATTTAGGGGCATGCACCTAGAGGCTAACGGTATACCAATTATACGCATCACATTCTCATATGTGGAAAGAGCATTCAAGAAAAGACGCCACAAAAATAATGTGCTATATTGTTATCATGTTATGTACTTTCAAGTAGAAGTTTATTCGAACGCATTCTTAATTTACGAATACATAATGTTTTGAGAGTTAAATGAGACACATGAAAGAAAGTGTTTTAAGGAACAAAATTGAGATTTTTCTGATATGAACACACATCTTGTCCAGTAGGATTAGACTAACATAAACAATCCTTTTGTTCAATGACCATTACAAGTCAAACTAAATTATTGCCAGATTCTCTACTATATAATATCAAAATAGTTCATTACGCCACAAGTTTCATTGTTTGCATAATTAACAATACACACGTTAGTCTTAGTAGCGTATAACTTACTATATTTATTAAGTACAATTTACAAGCCATTACTCATATAAGCAAACAGAGTGATTAAAGTAAACAACTTTGTGACCAAAATATCTCTACTTTTTCGACACCCAATTATTTTTTGGTCGCATGTGCTAGCTTGCCAACGCCATGCTATATAATATTTTAAGGACATTTATAAAATACCCTAATTAATTAAAGAAAAAGACATATCACGTTGAGAATGTGATATTGGATAAAACTGATGGGAAATTTATAAATTGGTTTCAAAACAATTTTCAACGGTTAGGAATATGAAAATAATGTGAATAAAACTGTCTTAATTGTAAATTTGAATATGTACATTTATGTTAAATGATAAGAGTGCGGTTCAGGTAAAAATCACTATTATATATGAAAACTAAAAATCGGATTTCAAGCCGACACGTGTCCAATTTCGTCAAAATCTCGGATATAACACGGAGGGGCATTATGGTCATTTCACATATCTCGGAATGATCAGACTTAAACAGCAATGATCATACTTAAACTTCAATGATCAGACTTAAACCATAATGATTAGACTTAGCTTGAAATAATCAGACTTAATAATCAGACTTAAAACAACAATGATCAGACTTAAACAACAATGATCAGGCTTAAAACAGTAATGATCAAACTTAAAACAACAATGATCAGACTTAAAACAACAATGATCAGACTTAAAACAACAATGATCAGACTTAAACATCAATGATCAAACTTAAACAAAAATGATCAGACTGAAATTAAAACAACAATAATCAGATTTAAAACAACAATGATCAGACTTAAACATCAATGATCATACTTAAAACAACAATGATCAGACTTAAACAGCAATGATCATACTGATAATTCGAGTTTTCGACTTATTAATACCCGTTTCTCACTATAGCTTTAGTTCGTTTCCGGCGTTAATTCGATGTCATTTGATCTCTTTTCGTACGTTTCAGGTACAAAACAGGATATCTCAGTGTCAAAGCCCAAATACGAGAACTCGGGGAAAAATCAGAGACTAGAGCAAATTTTGGACTGAAAAGAGGTCCAGTCGGTCGATTGGGAAGTTCCCCTGCGCCAGTCGATCGACTGGCTGAACAATCAGGAGAGGCGCTCAGCATCGCCCATCGAGTCGGTCGATTGGAACCGCCAGATCGACTAAAGAGAAGCTTAGACCAATCATACCACGAGTCGGTCGACTGGAACCTCCAGTCGATCGACTAAGAAGAAGCTTCAGGAGGCCCTCCAAGCTCGTCAATCGAATCGGTCGACTGGGCCGCCAATCGATCGACTGGGAAATCACTTCAACAAGGCTGTTTCTTCTCCGCCAGTCGACCGACTGGGATGCTACAGTACCGAAACCCTACCCGAAGCTATAAATAGAAAGAGAGGTTTTTGACACAAAGACTTGGCATCTTTGGGAGATTTTTCCAAAAAAAGAGATCAAATCAAGGGCATCCATCACCATCCAACCAAGGAGGATTGAAGATCAAGGGAGACAATCTAGGATTAACCATCCTATTTCTATTCCTCTTCTCTTCTCATTTGTTGTGTAAAAACCCTACTCACATCATGTTGTCTTACATGATGTGTGAGTAGTCTCCTTGTGTTTTGAGGGTTTTACAACCCTCCTTGGTACTCAATGATCATGTATACACATTCTATACGCAATCTATGGAGTTGATTTCATTTTACTATGCTCTTCATTTTAGACATGTTGCTAAGTGTTTGATAAAATGCCTAAGTGACATGTTTGCATTAGAACTATGATCTAAGTATCGAGAGAGCTTAATGATGGTTTGGATATAGTAAAATTGAACTCATCAAGTGTTTATGAGAGTAAATGCATGGATGTGAGGTTGACTAAAACTTAATGCCTATAGCATTTATTACCTTGGGAGATGTTCCAGGGATAATAGTGATATAGAGTGAATCAATATCTTTAATGGGTGAGATTCTAATTAGGATGGCTTGACTAGGATTAGACTCACATTATAGTTTGTCTATTTCTAGGCTAAGCTAGGTTTTAAACCTATCAACCCCTAAAATGACTCAATTCTTGTGTACATGATCGTTGGAAAATTGCCAAGGAGGGGAGTAACCACTCAAAACTCTCTTTAATTGAATTGAAACCCCTTTAAAACCATTTCATTACTTGTTTCTTGATCGATAATCACCTTAACAATTGAATTTGAAGGAATAGCCGAGTTAAAATTTGATTCCCTAGCGTATAATCACGTTTGCTCCCTTGGATTCGACACCGGTCTTACCGGTCAAATTAGAAATATCTTTTGACTATACAAAATTACAGTTGTCACATACATAAAACAACAATGCTCAGACTTAAACAGCAATGCTCAAACTTAAACAACAATTTTTAGGACGATTATACACTCGCATCTGTTATATATTTTTAAATAAGTCCGTTTTAATTTTTTTATTTACAAAAAACGCACCGAATTAGGATTGGTCGAAATATAATATACATGTGACCATATTTTATTGAATTTTTAATTTTTATTTATAACTGTGGTTTGTATTTGATCCGTTTCCAAATGATAATATGTAAATAAAGTTGAATTACTTAATTTTTGAACCATAAAATTCTCAATTTACGTAGGTGTAGTGTAGTCCTTCACTAACTAATTTATACGCAGTTAATGTCGTTTTAAAGTAAATTTTTGAGTTTCCACCTTGACTATTAACCAAACATTAATAAAACTTTGATGAGAGTTTAAAAGATAATGAAAGGCAGTAAATTAGTTGATTAAAATATTAATCTGTAAATAAATGGATGATGAAAATAACTGAAAACCGATTTTTAATAAAAAAATTGTATGAAAAAATTCAATTGTCCATTGTCCCTTATTTTTGTTTCGAATCTTGACATAGAATAAACTAATAAAGATCACATGAGAAGAGGCATCTTTCATGAGAAATGAGAAGTATTAATGACCATTAGATTATTATTCTGATGGCTGTGTTAATCAATATTAATCTATTCACACAATCACGTTTTAATTACGGTTAAAAGGTAACTTAATAATTTGTTAAACCTAATCGTTATATAATTTCCCCGGCGTTCGCCGTCAACGCCGAGTCGCCGTTCATATGCGAAAGAGGACAACACAGTGATGGCCACGATCGGAGGTGTCACATTCGTCATCGCCGGTCTTTCACCTTCCCAGTCGACGTTTGTGTTTAGTTGACGATGAACAGTAATCGTACATACCGCGCACTCAGCTTTTACATTAACTTGTTAATGTTTTCTTTGGGCGCGACTCACTTAATGTAAGCGTGGAGCGCGCGACTCACTTTTGTAATTGCTACGCATTCTTCTTTGAAAAGCTATGCATTTTGATATCTTTTACTACAAATAGTATACTACGAATTATAATGTGTAGCAATTACAAACAAAATTCGTAACAGTCATGTTTTGGTGTTTAATGACTAATATACGTAGCAATTACATACAAAATTCGTAGCAAGCATGTTTTGGTGCTTTGCGACTAAAATGCGTAGCAATTACATCCAAAATTCGTAGCAGTCATTTTTAGTTGCTTTACGACTAAAATGCGTAGCAATTACACACAAAATTCGTAGCATACTATTTATAGTAAAATATATCAAAATGCGTAGCTTTTCAAAGAAGAATATGTAGCAATTACATACAAAATTCGTAGCATACTATTTGTAGTAAAACATATCAAAATGCGTAGCTTTTCAAAGAAGAATGCGTAGCAATTTACAAAGTGAGCCGCGCGTTCCACGCTCACATTAAGTGAGCCACGCGTTCCACGCTCACATTAAGTGAGCCGCGCGTTCCACGCTCACATTAAGTGAGCCGCACCCAAAAAAGACATTAACTTGGCGCGGCTCACTTAATGTGAGCGTGGAGCGCGCGACACCCTCGTCATCCTGAAATCGGATCGCACTGGTTTCGGATGCCAGCGCAACGCCGGACAGGTTCGGCTGATCGATTGGCTGCGAGGTTCACGACATTGATTGGCAGCGCAACGTCGGACAAGGTTGTCGGAGGTCGACGGATCGAAGAAATTAAATCAACATCTTTGGACTAAACTACCCCTAATTCGTATATTAATCTACTAATTAGTCGTGATTTAATTATATTTAGATTTCAGATTAATTCTCATTTCTCACCAAACTCTCACCGAAACCGAACTCTCATCAATTAAATGAGATGTAAGGCTGAGAATAATTGGACTCTCTTGACTGACATAAGCCAAAGGAATACTTCATTTAATTTTCCTTTTCCGAAAAACAAAAGGGCGTTCCATAAAAAAAAGGTGTAAAAAAGAGAAAAGAAAAGGCGATTATTACTTTTCGTCTTCATTTCTTCACTAAGCGGTAAGCAGAGCAAACCTACTCTTCATCGCTTTCTCTCTCTCTTCAATTGGCTCAGTAGTGCGATTTCATGATCCACTTTGGGTAGTCTACCGTGCTCACAAGCAGGTACTTGAACTTTCGATTCTCTTCCGCCGCATCTTTGGCTTTCTCTGTCACTTGTGTTGTCTGTAGTTGTACAGTGTTTGATTTGCTTGGATCCTGCAAATCTGGCTCCGGTAGCTTGAGTGCATGTGTTGGTTGAAATTTTGGTAGGAATTGTCAGGGAGCGGTTTGTGAAGAGTATTCTGTTTCCAGATTCGAATTGATTGCTATTAGATGCTTTGATGCTTTTTGCAGCTTTATTATTACTGGTTAAAATGCTTATGGGTCCGACTGTTGGATGCTTTGGGGGATTAATTGAGTGGAATTAATTAGAAAAGCTAGGCTGTTTATGTGAGTTTTGATTTCAGTGAGCGGCCTGTGTTGTTGGGTGCTCAGGATTGGATTTTAACTTGTTGAGTAAATTCTGACGTGGGTTTGTTACAGCTGGTTCTTAGGTCATCTGCATCAGTAATTTATTATGTCTTACCAAAGAGGGTCTGCCTCCGGGTCCGACCCGCCCCCACAGAGGCGGCTTATGAGGACCCAGACAGCGGGAAACTTGGGAGATGCTATGCTGGATAGTGAAGTAGTGCCTTCTTCACTTGTTGAGATTGCACCAATTCTTCGGGTTGCTAATGAAGTTGAAGCCAGCAATCCCAGAGTTGCCTATCTTTGTGAGCTTTGCAATTGATGTTTCCTTTTTTAGCCCTGAATTACTTATTTTGAAGCTGGTTTCTCCACTTGACATGTCTATTGTAGTCTTCTGTGCTCCAGTTAACAAATGACAATTTAGTACGCAAAGCTTGTATCCTACATTTCTCTTAATGTTTTTAATTAGCTCAGTTGCACTCCACTGCATTTCTAACCTGCAACAATGTTGTGGTATCAGGTCGATTTTATGCTTTTGAGAAGGCTCATAGACTGGACCCCACTTCAAGTGGACGTGGAGTTCGCCAATTTAAAACTGCACTTCTTCAACGTCTTGAGAGGGTAATTTAAATTGAGCATAGAGTCACTGATTCTTGAGGTTGTATCTTTTTTTGTGTGTGTATCCTGACTCATAGTAATGGCTATACTTAATATGTTGTTAGTTTATATCGGTATTCTTAGATATCCACTTTAAGGTGATATATTGCTAAGTTGCACTCAGTTTTCTTAAAAAGTCCGCCTAGTTTGGCATTGAGTTTGAAGATATTCCTTCAAGGTGAAAACAAGGCTAAGAAATGGTTTACTCTTTTCCATTAATATATGGTTCATGCTATGTACATCTTATCGTAGAATGAGACGATGTCATGCTGTTTCTTTGACCATATCATTTTTTCTGTAAGGCAATAAATCAGCTGCAAATGATCCTTACATTTTTTGATATAGAATTTCATGCCTAAACAAGGTTTCCAAACGCGTACATTCACAAATAAGTTATCATCTCTACACCTTCTTCCAGGAAAATGAAAGCACCTTAGCCGGAAAGCAAAAAAGTGATGCTCGTGAGATGCAAAGTTTTTATCAACATTACTACAAGAAGTATATCCAAGCCCTGGGAAATGCTGCTGATAAGGCCGATCGGTAAGAATTTATTGTGCATGTTGTTTCCATTAAAATATAACCAGGCCGACTTCCTTTCAAACTACTTTTTTTTGTCTGGAATCTAGTGCACAGCTTACAAAAGCATATCAAACAGCTGCTGTCCTTTTTGAAGTTTTGAAAGCAGTCAATTTAACCGAATCAGTGACTGTTGATGAGGAGGTAATATTGATATAGAGGCCTTTCATCACGTTTTATTGTTTTGGTGTTTTGTGGTACTTTTCTGTTACAGCAGTATTATGTGCATGGTGTAGCCACAAAAGCATATATGCAGTTGGAAGCTGACATGTGTTTTATTAAATTCTAGATTTTGGAAGCTCATACCAAAGTTGCAGAAAAGACTGAGATCTATGTGCCATATAATATACTTCCTCTCGACCCCGATAGTGCTAATCAGGCCATCATGATGTACCCGGAGGTTGACTTCATAGTACTATACTGTATAGATATTGATATTTTCCACCCATATGATTATTAATATACCAAAACATTGTTTCTTGTTTCAATACAGATTAAAGCTTCAGTGGCTGCACTTCGCAATACTAGAGGTCTGCCATGGCCCAAAGACCACAAGAAGAAAGCCGATGAAGATATTCTAGACTGGCTTCAAGCTATGTTTGGCTTTCAGGTGATTGTCTAGCAATTTGTCTGTGACATCTGCTTCATTGTAAACCAGAATCCATAAATGGATTACATTTTTCAATCTGCAGAAAGATAATGTGGCCAATCAAAGGGAACACTTGATCTTGTTACTTGCAAATGTCCACATTAGACAGTTTCCAAAGCCAGACCAGCAGCCGAAGGTAGTGGTCATAAGAAGGGTTTTAGTCTTCAAAGAGCAATACCAAACTATGTTAGTCATCCATGAAATATCAATTTTTTTTTGGTATAGCTGGATGAGCATGCGCTAACGGACGTAATGAAGAAGCTCTTCAAGAACTACAAAAAGTGGTGCAAGTATCTAGACCGCAAAAGCAGTCTCTGGTTAGGTTTCTGAATTGCTTATTTAAATTATTATTATTGTATGTATTTTGGGAAACTTGTATTGATTGATTACAAATTTCCGTTTATTACAATCTTTTGGATTAAATGTCCATTGTCTGGGAAAATTGTCACCACTTATAATAACTTTTCAATCAGGCTACCAACTATTCAACAGGACGTGCAGCAAAGAAAACTGTTATATATGGGTCTGTATCTACTCATTTGGGGAGAAGCTGCGAATTTGAGATTCATGCCGGAGTGCCTGTGCTATATTTATCATCATGTAAGCATATTTTTGCTCTTTAAATTGTTTCATAATATTCATTCAATTTTTTCTGTCACAGTATAGTTAATCATTATGTTTAGATTTAGTTTCTAAAATTATTGCTAATTTACATTTATAAAGTTTTAACATGCCATTTTTCTCTCTGTTATAAGAAAAACATACAATTATTCCTTGATGTATTTAAAGCCATCATCGACTTTATGTAAGGGAATCTATGAATTGCAATAAATGAAAAACTTGTTATTGATAGTAGGCCAATAGGCCATTGTATATGAATGTACAAACACAAATATGGCAAGCACAACAATGATATCAATATACAACGAATATACAATAACATATGATTGTATATCCTTTTACATCAAAGATGCTAGTAAGATGGAACTCGATGATAACTTCATTTGGAACCAAGGTTGTCAAGTCGACAAGTCGAGTCGAGTCAGTAGGGTTATCACTGGTCGACTAGTTGATTAGTCGTCGACTAGTTGACATATATAATTCATATATATATATATATAATATAAGAGGTGAAGGGAAAAAATGTAAAATTTAGGCTTATGGATCATAATCTTGTTCCGCCATCTACAAAAAAAAAGAATAACATTTAGCTTTTAAAAGCAGTAGATAAACATACAGCTCTGGCATATTTAGAAATATTTAAATCTGTTGTAGCAGATGTTTTTTTTCTTCATATTGGGCCTAGTCCAGCCCAAAATTGTTACTTTTACTAACTAGTCGCTGCATAAGTCGAGCAAGTCGGCCGACTAGTCGACTAGTCGACTAGTCGATGCGTAAGTCGAGCAAGTCGACCGACTTTCTCACAAAAACCAAGTCGAGCTTCCTAGTCGACCAGCGAAAAACGACTTGCTCGACTAGTCGCGACTAGTCGCGACTAGTCGAGCGACTTAACAACAGTGTTTGGAACTCGATGGATTCCGTAGCATATAACGTGTAACTTATTAAAAGGGTCATTTAGACCAATGGTTGATACAGTTCTGTTTAGTGTTTTGGGATTCTCTAGTTCGAATCTAGTAAAGTCACTAGCTTGCAACTCTTCACCTCAAAAGCTAACTACACTAATGTCACCCTAGATATTTGTTTTAAATGTAAGTGCCTGTAGTTTATATGACAGCAGGTACAATATTGATAGTCCACAGTGTTGGTTGGTATTGAGGAAATGGGGTAGTATTTCATATCGGTGCTGGCCGGTGGGCAACAAGTTGTACCACAATATTGGTGGACAGCCTCTGAAGTATCTTTCTGATTTAAGATTGAGCATCTGACTTCATTGCTGCTCAAATTATGTAGATGGCTTTTGAATTATATGGAATGCTGGCTGGGAGCGTCAGTCCTTTGACTGGTGAGAACATAAAGCCAGCATATGGTGGTGAAGAAGAGGCTTTTCTGAAAAAAGTGGTAACTCCAATATATGACACCATAGCGAAGGTACCTCTTTGTGGATTCTGATTAGTTGAAGCTTCACATGGTAATTTTCATCTAACGAGTTACAATCATGCTGTTATGAAGGAAGCTAAAAGGAGTAACGAAGGGAAACAGAGGCATTCTCACTGGAGAAATTATGATGACCTAAATGAATATTTCTGGTGATAAGCTTTACTTCCAATGCGATTTGTCTCTCTTATACAACATTTGATCATGTGTATTCACCATCAAGATTGGTCTGTTTGTAGGTCTGTTGATTGCTTTCGGTTAGGTTGGCCAATGCGTGCAGATGCCGATTTTTTCTGTGCCCCTATTGAGGAAAATCGAGGTGATAAAGATGAGGTAAAACACCCTTTTACATGTGATTTTCTTTGACACTAATTGATTTCATTTGCATTACAAAATTTCTCCCCTCTGCAAGTGGCAAATTTCGAGGCAAGAAAAAATTCTTTATTTCCCTAACTGGATATTTATAAAAGTTTACAAATAATACTCTCTTTAGTGCAGAAGACACGTTCGCTCAGTGTGGCTTTCAGCTTCACAACTGCATCGATCACGACTTTATTATCCATTTTGTCTACCTTTATATATCTACTCATAATTACATTCATTTCCAACCATTAGCTGGTTGATTTTTCCACTTGCCTGGTTGCGTATGTATTGAATCAGTATCAATCGCAAGAAATAATGTTGGCGTTGTTGAGTATCGCTTCACACTCTGTATTTTCGGTTTCTGACACAAATGTTATTGGTTTATTTGTGGGTGTTCAGGAAAAGAAACTGCTTAAAGGAGATAGATGGATGGGGAAGGTTAACTTTGTTGAAATACGGACATTTTGGCACATATTCAGAAGTTTTGATAGGATGTGGAGCTTCTTCATACTGTGCTTGCAGGTTGACACAATTACTTATTTGTACAAGAGTTTTAGGTTCTTATGATTTTGTAAAGTGATAGTTTTGCATTGCCTTTTATTGATTTAAGGTGATGATCATTGTTGCTTGGAATGGCTCGGGCGATCCGGTTTCTCTATTTGAACCAGATGTTATGCAGAAAGCGCTTAGTGTTTTCATAACTGCTGCGGTGCTGAAGCTTGCACAAGGTAGGCACAAAAAGTCTGTCAATGATGCCATAGTGTAACATTGTGCTCCAAATGACTGACATATGTGGTGACAGTTGGTGGTGGGCCATAGTTGTTGTGGTCAATGGCCAAATATTTATGGTCTCCATGGCTCACTGATAAGTTGCAGTGCCCTTTATGCGGTTTTTGACCTCAAGACCGGGCAGTTGTTACTTGTTACTTGTTACTTGTTACCACTGCAGTTGTTAAAACATATATTTTTATTGAGTTGAGTAACTTCAACAATTTCACCCATTTCAGCTGTCCTTGACATCATACTTAGCTGGAAAGCACGGAATGGCATGTCCATACATGTGAAGTTAAGATATATTTTGAAGGCACTTACAGCTGCAGCATGGGTTATTGTGCTGCCAGTAACATATGCCTATAGCTGGAAAAACCCTCCAGGGTTCGCACAAACCATAAAGCAATGGTTTGGGAATAGCCCATCCTCACCAACTTTGTTTATATTGGCTGTCCTCATATATCTGTCCCCAAATATGCTTTCGCTGCTGTTATTTATGCTTCCTTTTATCCGTCGGAGAATGGAAAGATCAAACTACAAAATCGTCATGTTCATGATGTGGTGGTCTCAGGTAAATGCATCTTCTTTTAATCGTTTCTAAAATCATCTATCTAGCTACTTTAAGAAATGGATGCATTTCACTTATATCTTTAATAATAATAACAGCCTCGACTGTACGTGGGAAGAGGAATGCATGAGAGTACAGTTTGTCTTCTCAAGTAAGTATAAAGTTTCAAGCTTCTGTCCTCTCTCAGGTGTTTGATTGAATTTTCACATTAAAATATTGTTCATTTCTTTTTTGAAGGTACACCATGTTCTGGGTTCTGTTAATAATGGCAAAGTTACTATTCAGCTACTACGTTGAGGTATGACTAGATAGTACTCTACATGCAATTAAAATTATCAGTCACATCACACCAATAAAAATAGTTTATTTAGATGTGTCATGTAAGCATGCCCTGAGTATAATTTTTACAAACATGAATTGGGAAACCCAACATCTTGTATACATAGTGTCCTACATATATATATATATATATATATATATATATATATATATATATATATATATATATATGTAGCAATGGGTCTCAGAGCCCTTCCGTTGCTGCTTTGCTTCTTTTGCTTTGTTACATGTATATAAGAGGATGATAACAGCGTATCTATCTGCATATTCTGTTGAAAGTTGATTAATTGATTGTATGAATCTAGTAGGCCGAGTTATGAAATTCGCTCTTGAGTGTAATAAAACTCATCTCCGTCTCGTATCGATGAGCGCTAGTTTAGTTAAGTACACTCACTCAGAAAACCAATTTTAAAAAAACAGTAAAGTGGGTGACACTAAAGTTTAGCACTTCGAGTATTACAGAGATTGGGGAGAGCACGGATTCATGTTTCCATCTGTTGAATACCATCATTCCTTTTTTTATTCAAGAGTTTTTTAGTTCAAATAAACCTTACATTTGATCCCATAATTTTTTGTTTGTTTGACAGTGTCATATATTGCATGCATTGCGCTCAATATTTATCTATATTTGAGTATGTTATATATATTGTAGATCTAACCTCTAATCCATCATATTGTAGATAAGGCCTCTTGTTTCCCCAACAAAAGCTATAATGAAAATTCACATTACTACCTATGACTGGCACGAATTTTTTCCTCAAGGTAAGGGTAAATTGAGAAGTGGTTGAAAGATATGTTATTTTCTGATCTCTGAAATATGTTTATCAATTTCTATCAAAAAAAGAAAAAGAAATATGTTTATCAATTTCGTTACCGTTGGCTTCTCTTAACAGCAAGGAACAATATGGGCGTTGTTATCGCACTATGGGCGCCAGTTGTTCTCGTAAGTTCATTATTTACACTTTGCTTACGGATAGCTATTGCATGATTGCATCCACATAAGTTAGATGTTCGTATCTACAGGTTTATTTTATGGATGCTCAAATTTGGTATGCAATCTTTCAAACGATATTTGGAGGCATATATGGCGCCAGCCGCCGACTTGGAGAGGTATGTTCATTACAAATGCAGTTGCTTGACATTTCACTAAGAGCAGCATTTTTGTGGCACATCTGTTATTTATTAGAAATCATGTCAATGAATTCATCATGGATAAACAAAAATGGTATATTATTTATACAACATATGAAATTGGACATTGCAATCCGCACTCTGTATGTAGTACATGTGTTGCTCACCATGTTGTTGCTCGCATTTTAAGTGTTGTACACCGTTTGTTATATCTTAAAGACTATTTTATTCAACACCCGTACATTTGTCTCGCGACCCTAAGATACATCAAAAAGTACCCGTTGGTTGCATTGCTAGTCGTGATTTATATGCTATTTTCAACACCAGATTAGAACTTTGAACATGTTGCGGTCTCGCTTTCTATCATTGCCTGGTGCCATAAATGGGTGCTTAATACCAGAGGATAGGACTGATAGGGTTAAGAAGAAGGGATTGAAGAGCACATTTTCCCGGAAATTTGAAGAGGTACACTTCATTCAGCACTACATAGTTTGTTGTTTCCTTTTTTCTGTACACTAACAATGTCCAGCATTCCAGATTGCTTCTAACAAAGAGAAGGAGGCTGCCAAGTTTGCGCAATTGTGGAATACGATTATTAGTAGTTTCAGAGAGGAGGATCTTATAAACGACAGGTAACTGGATATCATTGTTATGCTTACAATTCATGTATTGTACCTGCATAAATATATTGCATATATCATGACCTTTGGACCTACTTTCAATACCAAGTTGTACTCTCCGTAACAATATCAACACGAGAACATCTTTTTCCTTCCGGCTTGCTAGTTATTGTCTCTTTGCCATCTTTCACGACTTTGTTTACATACAGAGAAATGGACTTGTTGCTTGTTCCATATTGGGCGGACCGCGCTCTAGATCTTATACAGTGGCCTCCATTCTTACTTGCTAGCAAGGTCTGTATTCTTTTCTGCTCTTGAGAAATATATTTCGTTAGTAGTGTACCATGCAAAGACATTTATAAGAGTATCTTACGTATCGATTTAGATGCCTATTGCCATTGATATGGCGAAAGATAGCAATGGAAGAGATCGCGAGTTAAGAAAGAGATTGAACACAGATAACTACATGAGATGTGCTATCTGTGAGTGTTATGCCTCATTTAGGAACATCATCGACTTCCTGGTGCAAGGAGAGCGTGAAAAAAGGTGAGTTTGTCGCTTTGACTTTGACAATACCCTTGGCGTGGGGCACACATTTATGCAATTTCTAAAACTAGCTATTTGTCTGTCGCAGAGTCATCAATGAAATTTTCTGCAAAGTTGAAGAATTAATACAAGCAGACAACTTAATCAATGAATTGAATATGACCCATCTCCCCATTCTGTATGAGAAATTTGTAACACTTATTAAGTACTTGGTAAGTTCCCAGTTGAATTATTTCATTAGAAATGACATTGGAGGATCAAGAAACTGTGTTTCTTATTCAAGATGTTAATGCTGCAGTTAGAGAACAAAAAGGAAGACAAAGATCAGGTTGTGATTGTCTTGCTTGATATGCTTGAGGTAACCATAAGAGATATTATGGAGGATGCAGTTCCCAGGTACAGTATTGAGGAACTAAGAATAGTGTTAGTGATTGTTTATTTCATTCATCTGTGGGAATTTAACACCATATTTTTACCATTCTAGCCTACTGGACTCGAGCCATGGTGGGTATTACAGCAAGGATGAGGGGATGACTCTTCATGATGAAAAATATTTATTTGGTGCAATTGATTTTCCGATCCCTGAGACAGAGGCTTGGAGAGAAAAGGTAAAGTACAACTTCTGTTTCAGAAATCATATTTCAAGATTATGGGGCAATTAGTATCAAATTAGGAAAATATAACTAGGAAATACATTAACTCAAACAATGCTATCGCTATCTTTTGTTTATGCATTATTTATAAAATTTCAATTCCTTATTGGAAATGGCGACACATCCTTCATCTCCAGATTAGAAGGCTCCATCTGCTACTTACAGTTAAGGAGTCTGCTATGGATGTCCCTTCCAACCTGGAAGCTAGAAGGCGCATTACTTTCTTTTCAAACTCTCTATTTATGGAGATGCCAATAGCACCTAAAGTTCGGAACATGCTTTCGTTCTCGTAAGATTTCTTGTGGATCTTTTAGATTTTGTACTTCAAACAAAAACAAGTCAATCTCATAGCTGTAATTTTTTTTATTTGTTCTGGTTCAAGTCAAATATTGTTTTCGCAAACTATATTACTGATCATTGCATTATATAGATTGAAGAAGGCCATTTCTATTCACTTCATACTAGTTGAAAGATGTATTCAAATTCAAGGATTCTTGGATCATGATAATTATACATAAATCCGTACCATGCTGTATTCTTAAACAGAGCGTTCAGTTGATATTCAGTTTTGTGTCTTTGTTGATCCAGGGTCTTAACTCCCTACTACACAGAGGATGTTCTTTTTTCAATTGATGCACTTGAAAAGCCCAATGAAGACGGTGTTTCTATCCTCTTTTATTTGCAAAAGATATATCCCGGTAACACTGCTAATCTTTTACCTTTATTTATCCTCAAAATGAAGTGCTTATTCTTTCTGCTCGGGTCTTTGGATCTATATTCTTATGAGTTATAATATTAATATTAGATGAATGGACGAACTTTCTGGAGCGCGTGAAGTGTGAAAATGAAGAAGAACTTCGACTGAATCCAGATCTGGAAGACGAACTTCGTCTTTGGGCATCATATCGAGGTCAAACACTGACAAAAACTGGTAAAATGCCGACTCAGCTTTTACTTGTGTAAAATCTATGCAATTGAAGTTTCAGGAATCTTTTTTTATTCCGCAATCAGCTCAGTTTGTATTTTTGTTACATGAAAAATAAGTTCGAGGCATGATGTACTATCGAAAAGCCTTGGAACTCCAGGCGTTCCTCGACATGGCCAAAGATGAAGGTACTTTGGATGTAGTTGTTTCATTGTCAACATTGTTATTATTACATTAACTCTTTATGGGTGGCAACCGGCAACTAATACATGTGTACCGATGTTTTCAGAATTAATGAAAGGATACAAGGCTGCAGAACTTAGCACTGAAGAAAATTCGAAGAGTGAGAGGTCATTGATGGCACAATGTCAAGCAGTAGCTGATATGAAATTCACATATGTCGTATCATGCCAGCAGTATGGTGTACACAAACGATCTGGTGATGCTCGGGCAACGGATATTTTGAGGCTTATGATAGCGTTCGTATCTGATCTGAATCTTATGCTTACACATAGATGCTAAAAACTTCCATGCAATAAACAATAGGTTTGAAGTTTGAACTCTAAAGTTATTGAAGCTTAATAATTCATAATTTATCCTTGCAGATACCCATCTCTTCGAGTAGCCTATATTGACGAGGTTGAAGAACCCGGTAAAGACAAAACAAAGTCTGATAAGAAGGTTTATTATTCGACCCTTGTAAAGGCTGCGTTGCCGAAATCAGCAGATTCACTTGAGCCGACTCAAAAGTTAGACCAGGTACAACCTGCAGCAGTTTATCTATGTAGTCTGTTGAACTGATTGGGGCCCAATACTGTACTTTTGTTCACTTTGGTGCCTCCCTAAGAGTAAAGTTGGCGAGGTTTGAGATTTTTCAGATATAGGGCTGTAGCAGATGTTGACTTACAAGCAAATTACGTGCAGTTTGTTTACCTTACAGATACTTTTCAGTTTTCACACAAAAATTAATTTCTTAGTACAAACTTCCGGTTGCATCTATACGCTATACCGATAGGGTTTGTAGAGAATTTACCAGTAAGTATGTTCAATTCTAGTCATATATGATCTAAATAACTCGTCTTTTGAGTAGCAACTCTCGTATTCTAATTTTGCATACTGTTAGGGTGTGGAACCTCTCTCCTGCTATGATGTGAGGGGATTATGATACTTACTATGATATGAGATTAAGTGATTTGCTATCTTGGACAGGTTATATATCGGATAAAACTACCTGGTCCTGCTATACTGGGTGAAGGCAAACCTGAAAATCAAAATCATGCCATTATTTTTACCCGTGGAGAAGGGTTGCAGACGATAGATATGAATCAGGTAAGCTTTAGAAAAGAAAAACATGTACTTTTTGATGGGTTATTAACTAATGTGCAAATGATATCTAATTGAACAGGATAATTACATGGAAGAAGCCTTCAAAATGAGGAATTTGCTCCAAGAGTTTCTCAAAAAGGATGATGGTATACGGTATCCAACTATACTTGGGTTCAGAGAGCACATTTTCACGGGCAGGTAAGCCGGCTACTGCCTTGTAGCAAAGTTCAATGACCTACAATTTTTGTCTACATAACACTGACTTGTGGTTGAAACTGTGCAGTGTTTCTTCACTTGCGTGGTTTATGTCAAATCAGGAGACCAGTTTTGTGACTATTGGGCAGAGGCTGTTGGCGAACCCTTTGAAGTAAGAATTCATTTTATTGCAAGACTTTTGATGTGGCTCATACTGAATAGCAAAAGCCAGACTTCGTGTATCTTGTCTTTATGTGAACGCAGTAAATCCATTTGGAGTTGGCAATCAAGATGTTGTCCACTGTTGCTATTTATTTTAGTGAACACTTCAAATTTTCTATGTGGTCTCACAAAATAGACTCAACAAGCTTAAATGGTTTTTAATATCATAAAGATTATGAGCCCATGTGATTCACAAGTTACTTCACTAGAGTGAGATACACCAAACAATGGAAGTTTGTTGAGGTAGTTAATTAAACAGCTCTACTAGTTGGATGTTAACTATATAAAAATTAATGTTTGTTCAGGGTCCGATTCCATTATGGCCATCCAGATGTATTTGATAGACTATTTCACCTGACAAGAGGAGGAGTGAGTAAAGCCTCGAAGGTTGTCAATTTGAGTGAGGATATATTTGCAGGTAAGGGGAAAAATAGACATTTCAACATTTGTTTGGTTTTTCCAAGCGTATGGTAACAAAATTGTGTGGCTGTGATCGTGTTCAACAGGTTTTAACTCCACACTCCGCGAAGGCAATGTTACTCATCACGAGTACATACAAGTTGGTAAAGGACGGGATGTCGGACTAAATCAGATTGCCATGTTTGAGGCAAAGATTGCTAATGGTAATGGAGAGCAGACAATGAGTCGTGACATTTACAGGCTTGGACACCGGTTTGACTTCTTCAGGATGTTGTCTTGTTATTTTACTACGGTTGGTTTCTACGTCAGCACCATGGTATGTGATGACTCACCTTTTTGCGCCTTATTTTGCTGATATGATATGAGCAGATATCTAAATCGTCTTTATAACTTGTTTTGGCAGATAACTGTGCTCATAGTGTATGTCTTCCTTTATGGCCGCCTCTATCTTGTTCTCAGTGGGCTTGAAAAGGGGCTGAGTACTCAAGCTGCTATCCGTGATAACAAGTCTCTTCAAGCTGCTCTAGTTTCACAATCTTTTGTCCAAATTGGTTTTTTGATGGCTTTGCCAATGATGATGGAAATTGGTCTTGAAAGAGGCTTCCGCAATGCTTTAAGTGAGTTCGTCTTGATGCAGTTGCAGTTAGCCCCTGTCTTTTTCACATTTACTCTTGGAACAAAGACTCATTACTATGGAAGGACATTGCTCCATGGGGGTGCAGAGTACAGGGGAACGGGACGTGGATTTGTGGTGTTCCATGCCAAATTCTCTAGCAACTACATGTTTTACTCTCGTAGCCACTTTGTAAAGGGGTTTGAGCTGATGATTCTTCTCCTCGTGTACCAAATATTTAGCCATACTTACAGGAACGCAGTTGGCTATATCTTGATCACGATATCCATATGGTTTATGGTGGCCACATGGCTTTTTGCGCCTTTTCTTTTCAATCCTTCAGGGTTTGAGTGGCAGAAGATTGTTGATGATTGGACAGACTGGAATAAGTGGATTAGCAATCAAGGAGGTATTGGTGTACCTGCAGAAAAAAGTTGGGAATCCTGGTGGGAGAAGGAACAAGGTCATCTTCGTCATTCTGGGAAGTTTGCTACAGTGGCAGAGATACTTTTAGCTCTGCGATTCTTTATCTATCAGTATGGGCTTGTGTATCACATGAGTATCACGAAACATACACGGAGTATATTGGTAAGCACTTTGTAATGCTTTTTAACAAATGCACTATTCTATCCAAACTAATTTTTGCTTGTTGTGGCTTACAGGTGTATGGTGGCTCATGGATCGTCATTGCATTTGCGTTGGTGATCATGAAGGTAAGAATAATAACTGCAAGCACCTTGAAAATCCTTTCATTTCTTGCATAATTGATAGTATAATTCCTGTATCAGTTTGTTGTACCAATTTACTTTTTAGGGTAAAACTAGTTTGTGCGCACACCTTTTCATCGGGTATCTATTTCGTTTTGCAGGCTGTATCTATCGGAAGGCGCAGATTCAGTGCGAGTTTTCAGCTTGCTTTCCGGCTGATCAAAGGAATGATCTTCATTGCCTTTGTTGGTATATTGATCACGTTGCTGGCGCTCCCAATCGTGTCTGTCAAGGATATTATTGTCTGCATCCTGGCTTTTCTCCCTACTGGATGGGGGTTACTTCTGGTAAATCATTTTGTCCAATAATTGAATGTTTCTCTCCATCATCCATCATTCAAATGTCTAACTTCATTTCCATTTGCAGATCGCTCAGGCATGCAAGTCAGCTGTTAAACGAGCAGGGTTCTGGGGATCAGTCAAGACGCTTGCTTGCGGGTATGAAGTAATGATGGGACTACTTCTCTTCACCCCTGTGGCATTCCTTGCTTGGTTCCCCTTTGTCTCCGAGTTCCAAACTCGTATGTTGTTCAACCAAGCCTTCAGCAGAGGTCTTCAAATATCTCGTATTCTCGGCGGCCAGAGGAAAGACAGACCCAGCAACAAACAGTAACCGGACACTCTTTTCAGTGTAAATGTTGTAACACATTTGTAAACCAACCAACCCTTGTAGTGTAGTAGTACCATTTAGATAGTGAGTCTCTTAAAAATGTTTAGTTCACCACATTATTTAAATTAAAAGATAAATACTTTGATTAGTATACCTTGGATATTGTTACAGTAAGATACTTGCTGGCTGCTGATTGAGATCACCAGCAAGAATCGATCAACATGGAGACGTTAACATTCACAGAAGTTGGATGTTAACATTTTGCAGATTACATTCTTTGTTTGGGGATTTTCTTGGTATCTCAAAGCGATCTATGTGGATCAGGCCCAAATTGATTAAAGCCCATTGGGCCGAAGACGGGAGGTTGATTAATAGGAGAGGAGAAGAGACTGGGCAATTAGGGTTTTTTATTTTATTTTATTGTTCACTATCTTCTCCGGTTATCTTTTACACACCACCTGCAGCGCCTGAAAGCAGCAATGGCGCCGAGGAAAGTGGCGAGGACGAGCCGGAACCCGGAGCTGATTCGGGGGATCGGAAAGTATTCGAGATCTCAGATGTACCACAAGAGAGGACTTTGGGCTATCAAAGCTAAAAACGGCGGCGTATTCCCGCGCCACGACCCCAAGCCTAAGGCTCCTGAGGAAGCCGGAAAGGCGGTCAAGTATTATCCGGCTGAGGATGTCAAGAAGCCTCTCGTTAACAAGAGGAAACCCAAGCCTACCAAGCTCAGGTACTTTTGGCTGCATCCGAGTGAGTGTTCTGTTTACAGATGTCAATTGCTGGATATGATTTTGTGCAATTTGAATTTCATGTTGAAATTTGAATACATTGCCAGTTGGTTTACCGACCTAAGAACAGAATAATGATATTTCTGTGTCAAGTGGATCACACATTTGTTGCATGAAATCACTTTTTGTAATGCAGTGAATGAGCTTGGACGATTCTTTTTGTTTTTGCAGAGCCAGCATCACTCCTGGAACCGTGCTCATTGTTTTGGCTGGGAGGTTCAAGGGAAAGAGGGCTGTCTTTTTGAAGCAACTCACTTCTGGATTGCTTTTGGTCACCGGTAAATACTTCATCAATGCTCATTTGCTGTCGCAATCCCACTCTGTGTCCCATCAAATAGGCTTGTTCTTTTGTTTTTTATATTTTGTATCTGTTCTTATGCTTGATGATAAGTATTACGAAATGTACATGTATTGCCAATTAAGCCTCCCTGCAAAATTATCAGTGATTGCATAGTCTGTAGTTCTATGAAAATGGCATTTAAAACCAAGAGTCTCCTCCCATCCGAGGTACAAAGTTGATTTTTCCATTATTATACTACAAAACTGTGTTTTAACAACTGCAAGTGATGCCCATTCTCAACTGAATTGGTGTTATTAACCGTGTCCTAGCTAGCATTATTATGCTTCTCATTGTTTGATAGATAATTCATTGCCACAAAGTTCTGTCCTCATTTATGCAATGTGTAGGAGAGTGCACTATTTTTTACTTCTCATTGTTTGATGAACAAGTCTTTGCCACAATGCATGCATTCATTCATTCTGTCCGCAATACTTCTTTCAGGCCCATTTAAGATCAATGGTGTTCCACTGCGCCGTGTAAACCAGTCTTATGTGATAGCAACCTCCACAAAGGTTGACATATCTGGAGCTGATGTATCAAAGCTTGACGACAAATTTTTCGCCAAGGCAGTTGAAAAGAAGAAAAAGAAGGGAGAGGGAGAGTTCTTTGAAGCTGAAAAGGAGGTAAGATAACAACTTGCTCATCCTCCCTTTTTCATTAATAGTATGTGTCTGTGTCTTCTGCCAGACTGATACATGATCTGTTCGACTTTCCTTGCCAAATTCAGGAAAAGTCTTCCTTACCTCAAGAAAAGAAAGATGAGCAGAAAAATATCGACAGCCCACTAATAAAAGCCATCGAGTCCGTCCCTGACTTGAAGACATATCTATCTGCTAGGTTTTCGTTAAAGGCAGGAATGAAGCCTCATGAGCTTGTATTCTAGTGTCATTTTATTTACAAGATGTACCCTCTTTACATGCAGAAAGCATGTATTCTGTCATTTGTTTCTCTCGGACGCTGTTTTGAAACATTTTGAATTCTCAATCCATTCATATAAACACAATTGTATCTACTAATCCAGCGACTTCATTAATATTATCATCGCTATTTAATCAAAAATGACAAGCGGGATCAAATTTCCATTCAGGGAATCACTAGTCATATGAAATATTTAAATGCCATTAAATCAGTATATTCTCCAACCTTTGCTTTCAAAAATCAAATTAGAGTAATTTTCGACATTAAATGCTCCCTATCAATCTCATATATCCATCCCTGTGTCATCCCACAGCATCTTCAAAATTTAACTCTGCATTTCGTTCATAGTCCTTTCCAAATCATCTTCAGGTTGTTCCGAAGCAACACATACACATATCTTGCATATAGTTTCTTGTAATTTGTATGCATGCAAATCTCGCAATATTTTCAAACTTCTTATCTTTGTTGTATGTTTTTTTTAAAGGTTTACAGATGGCTAAGAAACACAACCGCAATCAGAGTCAGAGTCAGAGTCAGTACGATATTCAAAGTCATCAGAATCCTCGTCGTTCAGATTATGCCCTGAAGGAGACAAAACCCTTACTAGGCGGAGGTCGCATAGCTCCAGGCGACAGGCTTTCTACCACATTTGACTTAGTAGAGCAGATGCACCACATCTACGTCAGAATCGTCAGAGCCAGAAATGTTCAAGAAAAATCATCTCCAGAAAAACCAGTCAGTCCATACATTGAGGTCAAAATCGGTTCGATTGTTGGAGTCACCAAGCATGTAGAAAACAGCAGCAACCCAGAATGGAACCAAGTCTTTGCTTTCTCCAAAGAAAAAATCCAATGCCCAGTTGTTGAAGTCATTGTGAAAAACAAGGACGCCGGTGAAGACGGTGATAACTTTCTCGGTCAGATCGTGTTTGAGCTTTCTGAAGTTCCTAAGCGAGTCCCGCCCGATAGTCCTTTAGCATCCGAGTGGTACCGGCTGGAGGACAAGTCGCGCGATTCCAAGGTGAATGGTGAGGTCATGCTTGCAGTGTGGCTAGGTACTCAAGCTGATGAGGTTTTCGCCGATGCTTGGCATTCCTGCGCGGCCACTGTTGCTGATACAAATTTAGTCAACGTGCGGTCAAAGGTGTACTTGTCTCCAAGGCTTTGGTACTTGAGAGTGAATGTTATCGAGGCTCAGGACTTGTCACCTGTTGATAAAAACCGGATGCCGGAGGCTCATGTGAAAGTGATCGTCGGACATTCCATTGTGAGGACCAAAACAGCTCAGGCTCGGACCAGAAACCCAATGTGGAATGAGGATCTCATGTTTGTGGTGGCTGAGCCGTTTGATGAGCAGTTCATTGTCTATGTTGTGGACAAACTGAATCCAGGGAAAGAAGAGGCCATCGGTGAATGTATGATCTCCTTGCAGAGCGTCGAAAGGCGCCTCGGGCCTAGTGCGGTGGCGAACAAGTGGTACAGCTTGGAGAAGAGAGTGACTGTTAAAAAAGAGGATCAGGAGAAGAAGGAAGATAAATTTGCTGGTAAGGTTCATTTGAGGATATGTTTGGAAGGAGGTTACCATGTGTTGGATGAGTCTGCTTATTGCAGCAGTGATTTCAAGCCTACGGCAAAACAGCTTTGGAAGCCTAGCATTGGGATGCTGGAGCTGGGGATACTGAATGCCCAAGGCCTCGTTCCGACCAAGAAAAATAGACATGGACGTGAGGTTATCAATGCTTTCTGCATCGCCAAGTATGGTCAGAAATGGGTTCGAACGAGGACTATTGTGGACTGTTCTGCACCGGTTTGGAACGAGCAGTATACATGGGAGGTATTTGATCCTTGCACTGTCATAACCATAGGAGTTTTCGACAACGGCCACTTGGTTGACTCAGACAATGCGAAAGACACGAGCATTGGCAAGGTCAGGATCAGGCTGTCTTCGCTCCAGTCCGGTAAAATCTACACTCATTATTATCCGCTGCTCGTTTTGGAGAAAACTGGACTGAAAAAAATGGGTGAGATTCAGTTGGCAGTGAGATTTAACGCTTTGTCTGTCAGCAGCTTGATGGGGATGTATGCACAGCCTCTACTGCCTGTTATGCATTATGTCCTGCCTTTGTCGATTTTTCAGCAGGATAGTTTAAGGCACCAAGCGATCCAAACCGTTTCAGCGAGGCTGAGCCGCTCTGAGCCGCCGTTGAGCAAAGAAGTCATAGGCTACATGCTTGACTTAGGTTCACATTTGTGGAGCATGAGGAAAAGCAAAGCTAACTTCAACCGGATTGTAACGATGGCTGCTGGATTTTTTGCAGCTTATAATTGGTTTAAGGAAATCTGCAACTGGAAGACACCTTACATGACTGTCTTGGTGTTCCTGCTGTATGTGCTGCTGATCCTTCTGCCTCATATTCTCATGCCGGTTTTTTTCTTATTTTGCATGTTCACCGGGCTGTGGAAATACCGGTTAAGGCCTAGGAATCCACCTCA
Source organism: Rhodiola kirilowii (assembly GCA_033675215.1). Classification (NCBI taxonomy): domain Eukaryota; kingdom Viridiplantae; phylum Streptophyta; class Magnoliopsida; order Saxifragales; family Crassulaceae; genus Rhodiola; species Rhodiola kirilowii. The sequence goes on from CM066198.1 coordinate 38,476,583, forward strand.
TATGGACACAAAGGTCTCGTTTGCTGATAATGCTGCGGAAGATGAGTTGGATGAGGAGTTTGATTCGTACCCGACGACACGAAACCTGAATACTGTGAAGCTGAGGTATGACCGGCTGAGGAGCATTGCTGGGAGGTTGCAGGAGTTGCTTGGAGATTTGGCGTCACAGGGAGAGAGAGTTCATGCTTTGCTTAGCTGGAGAGACCCAAGAGCTACATTTTTGTTCCTGGTGTTTTGCTTGGTTGCTGCTGTTTTTCTGTTCATTGTTCCGCCTAAGGTTGTTGCTATTCTCATTGGAGGTTATGCTTTCAGACACCCCAAGCTCTGCAGCCAAGTCCCTTCTGCTCCATTGAACTTCTTCAGAAGATTGCCTTCAAAAACTGAAAGCATGCTGTAGTCATTTTTAACTTTGTTTTGATGCAAACTTCATTTTCTTTTTCTTTCCAATGTTTTAACTTTGAAGCTTGTAATAGATAACATTCTCTTCGCCAACATTAACATTTTCGAACAACAAGCTGGCAATGTACTGTCAGTCGAAGCAACGGATGATCTGAAGAACAAGCTGCAGCACACAGTGATTCAAAGTGTCAACTTTTCGAAGATCAAGAATGAAGCAAGGCATAAATAATAAATTTTTTAAGAACAACAAACAGAGTCACTTTGTTGATTACTGAATACAGACCAGAACAATGGCAAACTTGAAGCTTTTGTGATAAAAATTGCCAGTGTCTAGACATGAACAATTTCTTTTCAAGTAGATGAAAGCTGAAACATAAGATTTGTTGTTTTCTTGGACAGCAAACAATTTCGGTAGACCCAAATGGAGGAAAAGCATCAAGAATTCAGTATCAGTACTTATTATTTTAGAAAAGGGTAAAAAGGAAAATTAGTTCTTTTACCGTTTATACCTTTGTGCCGGCGATCTTCATTTTATTTAGAAATACAAGGTAAAACACTTATAGAATCAAATCCAAGGTTCCAAAATCCTTATGGAATCAGGAGTATATTTGTAGTGATGCCTTGACACTCCATTATAGTTTTGTCATACCATCTTCATTAGGAAAAACAGCTTCACAAAAAATGCATACCTGATCGACCAATTATGACCCCTTCCTCATCAATTTGGTGCTTCTCTTCTCCAACATTAACATTTTCACTAGAGCAAGCTGTCTGTCCTAGCAGGCAGTCTCTTGAAGAAGTTACTTGGAGCGGAAGGAAGCTTGCTGCGGAACCGGGGATGCCTCAAAGCGTAGAGCCCAGCGAGCAGCGCCACGACTCTAAAAGGGGTCATGTAGAGCACAACTGCAGCAAAAAGACTAAACAAAATGAACAAGCTTGTAGCTCTAGGGTCTCTCCAACTCAGCACAGACTCAAATCTCTCGCCTTGAGTTGCAATATCTCCTACCACGCTCTGAATCCTCCCACCCACACTTCTCAGCCTGTCATACCTCATTCGAACCAAATCGTTCGGTTTCGAACTTGGGAATGTGTCGAACTCCTCATCAACCTCGTCCGGGTGCACTGCTTCAGCCCATGAGAGTTTAGTGTCCATATGAGCCGGGTGTCGCGGGCGGAGCCTGTAGTTCCACAAGCCTATTAACACCATGTAAAGAAACATTGTCGGAAGGATCAGCTCCGGATACCAAATGAGTATCAAAAACAGGATGTGCACCAGGACGGATGTCATCGAGTTATTCCAATGACAAACATCTTCGAACCACCGGCTGACGGAGAAAAATCCGGAGAGGAGGGACATGATGCGGAAAAAGTTGGCCTTGCTTCTCCTCATGCTCCACATGTGTGACTCCACATCAAGCATATACTCAACCACTTCCTTTCTCAGAGGCGGCTCAGCTCTGCCTAGCCGGACCGCTACTATGTTCATTGCTTGGTACCTCAAGTTGTCGACTTGGCTCACCGTGAAGGGCTGCAGATAGTGCATTTTGGGCAGGAGAGGCTGGCCGTAGACGTGTAAGGTGTTGGCTACTGAGACGTTAGTGAAGCGGACAGAGAGTTGAAGCTCACCGGTCTTCTTTACTCCTGTCGGGTGCAAGACTAGTAGAGGGTATGAATGAGTGTAGATCCTATGACTTTCGAGAGTAGATAACCGAATCCTGACCTTCCCGATTCGGGCATCTCTTGTTGTGTTGCGGTCTGGTTGTTTTTCAGATGAGCCGCCGAGATGGGAGTTGTCAAAGACTCCCAAGGTTATGACAGTGCAAGGATCATAGACTTGCCATGTATACTGCTCGTTCCATTTGGGTGCTAGCGTGTCCAAAATGGTCCGAGTCCTGACCCATTTGGTTCCGTATTTGGCCACGCAGAAGGGGTCAGTGCTTCCTCTGCCATCCTTCACTTTCATAGGAAGCAGCCCTTGAGCTCCAAGCACCCCAACTTCTAAAACCCCAACAGGCTGCAACCAGAGCTCTCTTGCAGTCGGTCTCTGATCGCTTAGGTACACTGCAGATTCATCCAATACATGGTACCCGCCTTCGAGGCAAGCCCGTAAATGGATCCTGCTTGAGAACTTAGCATCTATTCTCCTATCAGGCTCCAGCGGACTGAACCCGAACCTGTCGACGTTGTACCAGCGAGAAGTCACTTGCCTGTGGTCAAGCCGCTTCTCGAAAGCGCTTAAGGGTAAGCTAATGCTCCCCAACAGATTGTCTCTAGAGGGATGCACTCGGTCTTGGATCGAAATGATCAGGTGTTCTTCAAACGGCTCTGCAGCTACAAAGACTAAGTCCTCATTCCAGCATGGGTTGCCTGTTGGAGCTGAGGAGATATTGGTCCTCAGGACCTGATTGCCAAGTTCCGCTTTGATGAAAACTCCAGGCAGGCGAGATAGATCACTGGGGATCAAGTCTTGGGCTTCAATGATATTAATTCTCAGGTACCATAGTTTCGGGGAAAGGTAGACTTTCGACTTGATATTGAGCAGTCCTTGGCCATTAACCGGTGCAGCATCCGAATGCCAAGCCTCAGAGAAGGCTTCATCAGCTTGTGTCCCCATCCAGACAGCGACCATGATTTCCCCTTGTCTGCCGTCTAACTTGTACCATTGTGGTGCCAACGGGCTATCTGGTGGTACCCTAGTTGGAACCTCGTTTAGATCGAAAACAAATTTCCCAATGCACTCATCTCGCCCAACAATCTCCCTATCCTTGACATAAACTTCCAGGATTGAGGCTTGCACACGTTCCTTAGCAAATGCAAAGACTTGGTTCCACTCAGGGTTCGTCTTTCTCTCAATGTGCTTTGTTCTGCCTTTGTAGTTCCCAAGCTTTACCTCGACGTAAGGGTCACAAGTCCCTGTGATGGAGCTTGGCTGGAGAGACTTGGCCTTTACAACTCTTACATATAGATAGTACATTTGCTCTACAAGGTCATATGTGCCCGTTAACTTCTCTCCGCCTCCTCCTGCTCTGTTCAGCCACTGCTCTCCCAGCACCGGGCTGGTGTCCTTGAACTCGTAGTCCTCTTGATCACTCCGATCAACATAGTGCTGTGGCCTAACTCGATGACGTATCATGTCTCGAAGCAAGAACTAGACACTGCAAAATTGAGTACTAACCGGATCACAGTTTTGTGGCTCTGATAAATCAAGGAGAAGTTTCTGACTTGAAATGGACCAAGTTGAGGTTCTCCGAAACTGATTTGGTCCTTCTGTATTTAATCAATGAAACTGAAGTGTTCTCATCACTCTTTTTCATTACATGTGGCAATGTACTGTCAGTTGAAGCAACGAATGATCTGAAGAACAAGCTGCAGCACACAGTGATTCAAAGTGTCAACTTTTCGAAGATCAAGAATGAGGCAAGGCATAAATCATATTTTTTTAAAGAACAACAAATACAGTCACCTTGTTAATTACCGATACTGCATTGTTCAGAGAATACAGACCAGAACAATATATCATGATGGCAAACTTGAAGATTTTTTGATAAAATTTGCCAGTGTCTTGACATGAACAAATTCTTTTCAAGTATCTGTAAAGTGAAAACTGATGATTCACTCATTTTGAGTTAAGGTTTGAAGAAAGGAATCAGCTGAAAGCTGAAACATAATATTTGTGGTTTCCTTGAACAGCAAACAAGTTAGGTACACCCAAATGGAGGAAAAGCATCAAGATCAATATTATTTTGGAAAAGAGTAAAAGAAAAGAAGTTCTTTTACCGTTTATACCTTTGTGCCAGCGATCTTCATTTTATTTTGAAATACAAGGTAAAACACTTCTAGAGCTAGCTGAGTTTAGCCCTAGCAGAAGAGTTTACATTTCAAAATCAAATCATATCCAAGGTTCCAAAATCCTTCTGGAATCAGGAGCACATTTGTAGCGATGCCTTGGACTCCATCATGGTGCTCACATTATAAGTTTTTCATACCGCCTCCATTAGGAAGAACAGCTTCAAAAGAATGCTTACCTGATTTTCTATGATACGCCAATCGTACAAAACCACTGGTAAGGGATTCTGGGCCTAGAAAATTTGTTACCATCAAGGCTTCTAGGAGCACGTTAGTTATCTACTTCCTTCTTGAAGCCTGCAAATCTCCTTTTTAGCCTCACCAAGGTTACTAGACTTTCTTTTCAGCTATTCTAACAGATTCTCCGAATAAGGTGATTGCTTGAAATCGCGTTGTACCCGTTTGATTAATTTATTTGACAATTGTTCTACCTCCTTGATTTTAATAGATTTCGCTTTCATATCCTTGTAACTCATTAATCTTCAGTTGAGATGCCTTCTAGCAATCAATAAGCTGCCTTATAGATCCCCTCTCTCTCTTTTTTCGCTGCATAAGCTCTTGTTTTCAGGTATGAGTTTCTTGTAATTTGGAGCACGAGATCATTCTCCTTCTCCTGCGGACTCTTTCATTCCGGCTGGTGTTAAGGAACACTTAAGGGTAGAAAATAAGCATATGCTGTGGCTGTCTTTGGTTTCGTGAATGATTGTGACCATTCCAGTATTCAATCCAGAAATACATCTCCTCCATGAGTGATACGCTTAGGATCCAACTGTCTCCGACTGCTTTTCTCCGTTTCCGGAATCAACAAAATGAAGCAGAGTGCTTGAGGTGCAAAATTATTTCCAGGATTAAAAATAAAGTTCCAGAAATATATCCTTTCAATACAAGTCATCAACTAACCTTGGCAGTCCACTTTGCAACCTACACTGAAGCCTGAACAAGTTTACCTATAACAATCAGTATATCGCCTAATATCAAAGTCACGAATCATAATTCATAATCAAGCCTCAACTAGAACTAAATCCATTTAACAAACAGCTTCAAGCCTTAAACCTATTCCTAAAAACCTTAACATCAGACTCTGCATAACATCGTTCAACAAATCATTCAAAATCGACAGCATGTTTAAATTCAATATCTCCTGATACCATCGGTTTCTGAAAATGAATCAGATCAACGTTAATTAGAAAACGAATACGATTGAACAATAGAGGCAAAACGGCCGTAACCTTTTGTCGACAAGACGTACTCATTTTATACAAAATGCGTGCCTGCAACATGCTCGAGCGTCACTCTTCGAATCAACCGCCTGCAAAAAGAATTATAGGTCTCTGCTCTGGCCGTTAGATCGCTCGTATCTTGTTCAGGACGGATAGAATTGGCGGAAAGCCAAACTTTGGAACGTCGGCGAGAGCTTTTCTACTTTTTCTTTTGGTGAATTCAACTTTCTCTATTTACGAAATTTGCCCTTGTAAATTCACAATAACAATTTGAACCCAAACTGAAGACAAAACCACGTAACTCTCAAAGCTTAACTACGGGTTGGAAAATGTGTTTAATTTAATTTAATAAAAAGCTTTAACTTACCGAAGGAGATGAGATACACTACGCTACGCTACGGCGCCGGGCACACGGTCTAGTCGCAGACAAATGAAGGCAAGAGGACGGCCCAATTGAGTTTGACGCAATACTTTGGTCACGACAGCTGGTATGACTTTCCAGCCTGTGTTGTCACATGCACGCGCCACTCCACTCATTCTTGTCCTCCCTAAATAATAATAATAATAATAATAATACAATATATATTTATTAATTACTCCATTAAATAATCAATTCTTTGTTGGAGATAAAATCGGAATATAAAAATCCGACATGCATTAGCCATTTGGGTTCTCAACAAGAGGCACCGCACAATCTCTCTCGTGGCCGAAAGTGGACAATTTCAACGTCAATATCTCCTTATCGCTATCAATTTCATGCATATTTTAATAAAATATAAATACAGCCATTCCCAACTTTATACACCTTCTATCTTATCAAAAAAAAAACTTTTACACCTTTTAAAGTTCTATCCCTCTTTCAACATCAACCCTATTTCTAGAAAATGCTTCATTCAAAAGTAACAATTAAACATCATTTTCAAAGAAGGGTTTGGATCAAATACAAACCAATATTATAAATAAAAACTACAAACCCATAAAAAATTCGACACGTGTCAAAATGAACCAATTAAAATTCAGCCGAGATTTCATCCAGTCGGGGTTATTTTTGTAAATAAAAAAATTACATGTGGACTTATTTAAAAATATATAAACGATATGAGGGGTATAAACGTCCAAAATTTGCTACAGTAATGTTCAGACTTCAAAAACAATGTTCAGACTTAAACCAGTAATGACAAATACTTAAAAAAACATTGTTCAGACTTAAAAAAACAGTGTTCAGACTTAAAAAAATAATAATGAGACTTAAACCATTAACAATCAGACTTAAATAACAATGTTCTGACTTAAACCAGTAATGACAATACTTGAAAAAACATTGTTCAGACTTGAAAAAACATTGTTCAGACTTAAAAAATAATAATGAGACTTAAACCATTAACGATCAGACTTAAATAACAATGTTCAGACTTAAAAAAACAATGTTCAGACTTAAACCAGTAATGACAATACTTGAAAAAACATTGTTCAGACTTAAAAAACATTGTTAACGATCAGACTTTTTAAGTCTGAACACTACCATTTAAGTCTGAACACTACCATTTAAGTCTGATTATTAAGTATTTTTAAGTCTTACTATCTTAAGTCTGAACACTACCATTTAAGTCTGAACACTACAATGTTCAGACTTAAATCAGTAATGACAAGACTTAAAATGGTTATAATCAGACTTAAAATTGATAATGATCAGACTTTAATATGGTAATGATCAGACTTACATGCAGAAATTGGAACATCTGAAGAATGCTATGCAAAATTTGATGTTTATGCGCCTGTGTCAGAATTTGATGAAAGCCTAGTATTTTTTGGGTGGAAACGGCATTCTGAGCAAGACTCACAACAACGTGGTGAGGTCGGTGTTTTTAGGGCAAATTCGATCATCTGAAGGGTCAAATTCATGTTTTAATCAAAAATAAAAATATAAAAAAAAATTTAGTCTGATCATAGAATTCTTAGGGCAAGACTCTTTAATTTTAAGTCTGATCATAGAATTCTTTTTAAGTATGATCATTACCATTTTAAGTCTGATCATTAAAAATTTTTAGTCTGATCATTGCTTTTTTTTAAGTCTGATCATTAAGCTTTTAAGTCTGAACACTACCATTTAAGTCTGAACACTACCATTTAATTAAGTCTGATTATTAAGTATTTTTAAGTATGAACACTACTTTTTTTTAAGTCTGAACACTACATTTTTAAGTCTGAACACTACCATTTAAGTCTGATTATTAAGTATTTTTAAGTCTGAACACTACCATTTAAGTCTGAACACTACCATTTAAGTCTGAACACTACCTTTTTTAAGTCTGAACACTACCATTTAAGTCTGATTATTAAGTATTTTTAAGTCTGAACACTACCATTTAAGTCTGAACACTACCATTTAAGTCTGATTATTAAGTATTTTTAAGTCTGAACACTACCATTTAAGTCTGAACACTACCATTTAAGCTGAACACTACCTTTTTTAAGTCTGAACACTACCAGTTAAGTCTGAACACCACCATTTAAGTCTGAACACTACCTTTTTTAAGTCTGAACACTACCATTTAATTAAGTCTGATTATTAAGTATTTTTAAGTATGAACACTACTTTTTTTAAGTCTGAACACTACCTTTTTAAGTCTGAACACTACCATTTAAGTCTGATTATTAAGTATTTTTTAGTATGAACACTACTTTTTTTAAGTATGAACACTACCTTTTTAAGTCTGAACACTACCATTTAAGTCTGATTATTAAGTATTTTTAAGTATGAACACTACTTTTTTTAAGTCTGAACACTACCTTTTTAAGTCTGAACACTACCATTTAAGTCTGATTATTAAGTATTTTTAAGTCTGAACACTACCATTTAAGTCTGAACACTACCATTTAAGTCTGAACACTACCTTTTTTAAGTCTGAACACTACCATTTAAGTCTGATTATTAAGTATTTTTAAGTCTGAACACTACCATTTAAGTCTGAACACTACCATTTAAGTCTGATTATTAAGTATTTTTAAGTCTGAACACTACCATTTAAGTCTGAACACTACCATTTAAGTCTGAACACTACCTTTTTTAAGTCTGAACACTACCAGTTAAGTCTGAACACTACCATTTAAGTCTGAACACTACCTTTTTTAAGTCTGAACACTACCATTTAAGTCTGATTATTAAGTATTTTTAAGTATGAACACTACTTTTTTTAAGTCTGAACACTACCTTTTTAAGTCTGAACACTACCATTTAAGTCTGATTATTAAGTATTTTTAAGTCTGAACACTACCATTTAAGTCTGAACACTACCATTTAAGTCTGATTATTAAGTATTTTTAAGTCTGAACACTACCATTTAAGTCTGAACACTACCATTTAAGTCTGAACACTACCTTTTTTAAGTCTGAACACTACCAGTTAAGTCTGAACACTACCATTTAAGTCTGAACACTACCTTTTTTAAGTCTGAACACTACCATTTAAGTCTGATTATTAAGTATTTTTAAGTATGAACACTACTTTTTTTAAGTCTGAACACTACCTTTTTAAGTCTGAACACTACCATTTAAGTCTGATTATTAAGTATTTTTAAGTCTGAACACTACCATTTAAGTCTGAATACTACCATTTAAGTCTGTTTATTAAGTATTTTTAAGTCTGAACATCAGTATTTTAAGTCTGAACACTAACAATTTTTGGACTAAATTAAAAATAACATTATTAGGTTTTATACCCATTAGTGTGGAATGACTATTATACCCCTCCGTGTTTTCTCCGGGATTTCGACTAAACTAGGACACGTGTCGGCTTTATAATCGGTTTGTAGTTTTTATTTATAATTTGGTTTGTACCTGAACCGCACCCCTCAAAGAAACCAAAACAATAATATATTTAAAAAAAGATGTAAGCAAAGCTGGTAAACAACTCTAAACTTTCAGATAATTTAAATTCAAAACCGACCACGACGTTGGAACAATGGAAACAAAGCACTTTCTTTACAAGAGCAAAGCCAAAAACCAAGGAAACATATCCTGAATTTTGCAGAAATCGATATGGTGAATTAAATAATAGTTATACTCATCTTCAATTTCAACAATAAAATAGAGCAAAACAAGTCACTAAAACTCATCATTAATTTTCAATAATGACAATAATAATTAAATAACAAGCGGAGAACCCAGAGACAATTTCAAGAGAAAATTGCCAACTACAGTATCTAATAATTTTTGTATTTTTAGATTTCAAACCCAATCTTCGTCACCTTCTTCGTTCCATAATTGATTCCACGCGCTGTCCCAAAGGGGAGCTGAAATAGCAGACGAGATGGAGTTCTTCGCTGATGATGACGTCAGCTTCTACGTCATCAAACTTTAACGATCTTGGCCGCCCTGACCAAAGGATTCTCCCTAGCGATCGCCTCCCTCCCAGCAGCCTTGTAATCGTAGCTACAATCGTGTCGGTCCGAGTACCGATGCTCGGAGCAGAAAAGCTCTCCACACCTGCACCGTAACCCGGTCAACCCGACCTTCCTCTTACATCCAGAACACCGATTCGCAACGCGCTTCACCAGATCCACCTTAACCACCGTCTCTTCCCGCTTCTCCGCGACGAAATCAACCTTCGGCGTCGGATCTGGTCTCACGCTGGTCTCACCAGGCGCGTCATCCCGATCTTCGACCGGGAGGATTGTAGATCTGAGAGATTTATCGGCGGTGAATTTATGAGGAGCGGCGAGGATGGACGAAGCGGTGGCGACAGCGTCGGAGGTGGTGGCAGCGTTAAAGCACTTCTGGCACATGTTGTTGGTGGATGGATTACCTGTAACGCCGCAGTTGTTGACGCAGAGATTTAACGTCTCTGGCACGGCCTTGAATTCCGTCTCCTCCTGTCCGGTTTTCTGAGCCATGAGGAAATCGAATTCGAATTCGAAATTCCGAGAAATTGGAGAGAAATCGTGTTACAGATTTCGAGATGAGAGAAAGAAAGAGAGGAGTTTTGGGGTTTGTTTGGAGATTGAGTTGGGAGGAAATGAACGAGTTTTATGGCTGGTTCAAAGGTCGGTAATTGGACGATGAGATAAGGGCCTCATTGAGACGCGTATCCAACACTTTTCTATCATTTCAACTTTACCAAAACTGCCCCTCGCGTTTTTTCTCTTGTTTTTCTGGTTTTATTTAAACATTTGTTTTGTTGGTTTTTCCTTTTAGCTGTGAAAGTGAAATGCTGACGTGGCAGTAGTGATGTTAAGGGGTTTTATTTTTTTTACATCGTGGTTACATCTTATATAAATTAAGTATATGCGAATGCATTTTGAATATATTATATGAGCATTTTGTTATTCGGATATAATCATTAGAAATTTTGGAGCACATACCACACAAGACATTAATTCGGATTGATATTTGAGTCGTCCACATTGAAGCACAGACATAAGACACTTCTATCTTGGGAACCCCACGATTGAATATGCATCGTGCAAGAAACACCTACAGAACGCAATACGTCCACACGGGACGGACAACATCTCCGCGAAGGAGGACAACACGTCCAAACACCTCCAAGTCGGAGGAACAACACGTCCACGAAAACACCCCTCTACAAATGTCACGGTGGAGTTCGAAAGTTTGACCTTGCTAATGTGAGGTAAATATTCTATCAACTCAATCACCACTTTAAACAATTGAAAATTAAACATTAAATAGTCTTTTGTTATATGTGTTGCTGGCGACAATTGGTGGTGTGTATTTTTGAATGGAATGGAAGATGTTGAATGTGTTGAAGATAATGGAAGAGCGGTAGTGTGGAGGAATCGAAAGTGGTTGGTAAGTATGGACCCTAAAAATGTGCCTGAAGCCAGGGAAGCAAAGCATCATATGAAATGCTGCACCAACTACATACTACAAAAATAAAGCGGAGGGATGGGTAATTAGGACATTTCAACGTATGATATTAAACGAATTACGTTAGTTTAACAACTGTGCTAACAATTTAGCCGCCCATTATGATCAGATCAGGCCAGCCACTTGTTTTTGACGCGCTCTGTTTCTACACCGTGAACGGCACGTGCGACGTTGGTGACATTATCGGCGCAACCCCATCTCTCTCGCAGATGAATATTTCAACTTGACTGCCTTTACTAAAAGCAAGTTAACAACTCATTGCTCAAATGGACTACTTGCCTATCGAAAAAAAAAAATGGACTACTTGCTTCTCTACTGATCAATTTGAATCACGATAAAATTTCCAATTTAACCAAAATTCAAATTTTGTTTTCCCAGTCAATTTCCGAATTCGCTTTCCAAAATAGCCAAAAACCAAGCAATAAACATAAATTACCAACGTTTCAGCTGAATAATAGAAAGCACACATTCTGCCAGCATAGTTCAATATCCCAGAATTCTTTCGGTCTCCTGAACAAATCTTTCAACACATTCACAAATAATGACAAATTGGCACACATCACCGTCCAAGTCCAAGCAATGCGGCTCAACTGATAGGAGGCATATGTTGCTCCCGGATTTTAGATTTTGTCGGAGAGCTTATCAGCCTTGATGACTGGATTGGCTTCTGCAATGGCTTCACGGCCAGCATTTTTGTAGTCAAATGGGCAATCATGCTTGTCTGAGTATCTGTGGATGGAACAGAAGGTGCTCCCACAACGGCAGTTGAACCCTGTCAAGCCAACACGCTTGCGGCAAGAGTGGCATCGAGTAGGGCCCTGCTTTGGCTTCTCGTTTCCATTGTCGTTTGGAGGTAGAGCCGAGGCTGCCCGTGTTGAAATTTCAGACTTGGTTGAATCGGCATCGACAATTGTGGTAGCCTCCTTGACGACCTCAGTCGGGTTGGAAGAGCTGCCAGAGACTAAGGATGACACAGCAATCTGAGCTTGTTGTTGATTCAACACCATATCCTTGAAGCACTTGGAACACATGTTATTGGTTGCTGCACTCCCGAAGAAGCCACAATTGTTTGCACATAGCTGCGGTGCATCAGGAGGAGCCTGGCATTCTGTCTTATCATGCTCCATCTTCTACAATTTACCTTCCAACCTGCATCATATTTTGTAACATCAAAAAAAGAAACAATCTAGCTGATAATTCAATTGCGTACATCCCCCCTATAACATGATAGGGTACACACATTGTTGATTCCGAAAGTAATTGGCTGGCCACTTTGCTAAAAGAGGTGTTGTCCAATATAGAACGAATACTGATGATAAACAATACTTTAAAAGCCAAGCAGCAGATAGGACTAAGAAAAGCCAATAGCGTAAGAAAACCGATTGCAAAAGTAACCGTTAGTCGCTATATCAATGACTAGCGGCAAAGAACTTCAAGCACAAACGTGTTCGTTATAAATTGTCAAAATGCACATGCTTAGAAAACGAACAACGGAACCACTAAAATAGCCAATTTGTCATACTAGGTCTACTTTGAAGACAGTTACCAGTGAGATAGCACACATGTTATGAAAACCCAATAGTAATAGAGACACAAAGACGAACACATGTGACCATCATAATCATTGTATAAACTAGAGTGAAGCACAAAGTTACCACTCAGCAGAAGTCAGAAAGTCAGCCTTTTATAATGTTTAATTGTAACCCTTCAGTTGAAAGAGAAATTTTTCCTAGTTTCATAAACAGTGGGTATCAGATGTAAATCATAGTCAAATACCATGTTCATGTAATTCAAACCAAACTGCCAAACAACATCAGGAAAGAAATGTCAAATTCAATTGGGAAAATGCTACAACAAACTTTTAAATTGAATGAAACCCCCAGCCAAGATATTCCTTTCAAAAGGCTAGTAGCTGAGATTTCTAACAGCAGCTGAAAGTACTGAGCGCTGCACAGCACAGATAGTCAAGCAGGTAGATATGAATATTGAGAATAGCCTAGTTATCCACCATCTCATGAAGCAACCAACACCAACACAGTGAATTCCTTAAGCAAACACACACGAACTACAACAGGAAAATGGAAAAAATTGTGAATGAGCAACTACGCTCCCAAGTCCTAAGACACAATATCAACCCATCATCCGAGATTCAAAACATGACAATCCAGGTCTTAAGCTTGTCATGCTTCTGACCAAAATTCAGTCGTGAACATTCCACCACTCAAATAATTAATAACTAGGAACAGAGACAACTGTCCTGAAATGAATTCAACAACACTGTAGCCAAACATATCATTCAGGTTTCAGGCAAACCTAACCGACTGCCAAAAACACCAAAACCACCACCAGCCCATCGAAATCAGCTCAAACAAGCAATGAATTCATTCACATCGAACAACACAGACCTAAAATCTCAGCCACAACCCTCTCCCTCCTCCTTCCTCAACCACATCCTACAATTAGCCCCAAACGAAACCTTAATCATCCGATACAACAATTCGAATCAAAAGCAGATACCGTAGATCAACGCAGTACCTCGAACAAACAGAGCCGATTGAGAAGAGTCGCAAAACCGATGGAGACGGAAAAGTGAAGTCGGCCATATGAAGACGAGTTTATATTGCAAGCCAGGAGTTGCCAGTTGGGTGGCCGAACTTTGATCAGGTGCTCTACAGTCTAAAACCCTTGTTCGACCCACCACCACGTTTCGTGCTCCAATTGGCTGGAGAATCTCCCCATAACAAGAAACGATACTAATTGAATAACTGTTTAAGGTGTATTGTAATTATCTACACCTGAGCATACTTGATTTTATTTCAATTACTTTTAATTTTCGTATCGATGTAACGGAAGATTTTTTTCTAAAAAGGTTATTTCCCCGAGATAATAATATTAGAAAATTGAATGAAGCGTACGTGTCAATCTGATTCCAGTCCGACGTGTCACGTGACTGATTTGACGGGGCACTCTACTTTTTAGGCACCACCTAAAAAGGCCCTTCTACGTCAGGCCCATTGAACAACCGTGGCGGTGGCACTGTATTTTTCAAATTTACAATTAAATCCCAAAATAAAAATAAAAAACACCAGCAGAGCAAAATAGCAAAGCAGGCCATCATTTATTTAAGAAGTCCCAAATTTGAATGTAAATATATGGCATTATCAAATAAGCATATAATACTGCACAAAACCAGCTCAACCACCACTCATTGCCCCGGAAAAAACTAAACAAAAAATAGAAAAAACCTTAAACACGTACTCGGCCACAATTTACACAGAGCCAACTATAAAACCAACCTCAACACACCACCACCAAAATCAGGCAAGCAGCGTCTACGTAATCTCTCTAGAAAGCAAAAGCGGGTTTACGTCAAAAAAACAAATAAAGCAGCTCGCAACCAGCTCTTGATCGATATCATGGACATGAAAAAGGTTGCATGCGCTGCCCTCGTCGCTGCCGCCTCCATCAGCGCCGTCCTGGCCGTTGAGGCACCTGCTGCCGCTCCTGGCCCTGCTAGTGACGCCTCTGCCACCATCCCCGTCATCGGATCATTGATCGGCGCTACCGTTGCTTCCTTCTTCGCTTTCTACAGGCACTAAGAATTGAAGCCAGGACTATGAAGGAGAGAAAAAAAATATCAAGTGAATGAATATGTACTGATTGTGGACTTGGAGGTTCAATTTGTAATAAATGAAAACAGTCAAAAGTTTTAGCTGATAGTTTTCTTTTTCTTCTTAAATTGCTACTCCGTATAATTATGGTACAGAGTTCCAACAATTACAATAAGGTCCTATATATATCGTGTGCTACACACAACCCCCTACAACTTTACAACATGACAAATGACACCCTCATATTAGGACGATCTCGGCCAAGGTTTCCAGTTTCCACCTCCGTCATCGATGGCAGAAGAAGCCTCGTTCACCGACTGCGGCCTCGCGGCGCTAATTTCTTTCCTGATTTCTGGAAAGGAAGTCGGCTAGCAGGTAAGATCGATGTGTTTTAGTAATATGCCTTTGCTGAGTCTTTCACACAGGAAAACCCTAATAGAGAGCCGAGTGGATCGGCGCCGGCGGTCCTCAGGTGCAGTAACCACTTCGATCACAAAAATCAAACGAAATTCAAAATTACTGAAAAGAATATATAGAAGCGAATTGCAATTGCCTTCTAAGCACTTATTGTTATAATCACATTATAGTTTTTTTATACAGATAAAAATTTGAGATACTGCAGACGCCATGATTTTTTAGCTGCAACAAGTAATAAAGGAAACACTAGACCAACTGCAAATCCTATTCCAATGCTCATATAAAGCCTACCATTTCCCTCAAGCATTGTGTGATCCTCACTGTTTGGTTCCGCCACTGGTTCATTGCCTGTCCAATTTTTATCCGCGCACTTTACACTAAGTGGATATCCACAAAGCCCGGGATTCCCCTCAAATGCAGATTCCGGAAATGTGCTCAACTGGCCTGACTCAGGTATCTTCCCAGACAAGTCATTATTCGACACGTTGAAAGCACCTAAAAATGTCATTGAGGACATGCTTGGAGGAATGTGACCTGAGAGCCTATTGTTCGAAAAGTCTAGAGATGTTAGAACTCGCATTCTCGAAATGTAGTCAGGTATGTAGCCTTTGATGTGGTTTCGTGACAAGTTGAGGACTAATAAGCCCGAGAGGTTTGTGATCCCGTCGGGAAAAGTACCGCTGAATCTGTTGTCAGATAAGTCTATGCTTGTTACTAAAGACAATGTCTTTGTGTACCTTTGTAAGCCGTTTTTGACGTTCACGGTCAGGCTTTCCTCGTAATAAAGTCCATTGTTGATCCCGTAGAATAAGTATTTATTGATCACCTGCTGCTGAGTCATGGCTGCTAGATTACCAAGGCTAGATGGGATGCTGCCCGTTAAACTGTTCTCCGACAGGTCGAGGACTTGAAGTGAACTCAGCTTTGAAATGTTATCAGGGATTTCACCACTGAAATTATTCGACCTCAGGTTAAGGATTCTAAGATCTGTGAAGCCTTGTCCGAGCCAGGACGGAATGGTGCCTGATAAGAAATTGTGCCAAAGGTCTAGAGTCTCCAAATTCAAAAGGCTTCGAAAGGTTCGAGGAATGTAACCTGAGAGATGATTGTTGTTCAGATGCAGGGACTGAAGGAGCTTTAGCTGACCAATGGTGGAGGGAATAGAGCCAGACAGATTGTTGTTGGAGAGATCAAGAACTTTGAGATTGGCCATGTTTGATATACGTGATGGTATAGTTCCTGATAAGCCATTTTCCGAGAGATCCAATACCTCTAGAAGTGTCATAAGGCCAATGCTGGATGGAATCCTTCCTGCCATTTGATTGTTAGACAGGGATAAAATGATCAAACTTGGCATCTTCTTGCCTATATTTGATGGTATGGTTCCGGTGAATTTGTTTTTTGAGAGGTGAAGTAACTCTGTCTCAACAGTTGGGAGAGGAATAGGTCCATGGAATATATTTGAACTCAGGTCAACATCCGCAAAGGCTGATATGGGTAAAGGGTTTGGTAGCTGGCCTTCTAAGTGATTAAAAGATATGTTGAGAAGGGAAAGATTGGCTGAAATGTCCCAGAACCAAGTCGGTATAGAGCCTGAAATGCTGCTGTTTGATATATTTAGAAACATCAGTTTCTTCTGCGATCCAAGCCATGTTGGAAATGTTGGGCCTAATCGGCACGAGGCCATGTCAAGATTGACAACTTGGAAAGGAGGAACCCATTTTGAACCAACACTTAAGGTCAGTGAGTTGGAAGAAAGTATCAAGATGCTTATGCTGGCCATCAGTCTGAAATGAGCTTCTGTGATCATCCCACTAAACTGATTGGAAGACAGATCGAGCACGGACAGCGATGATAAATTTCCAAGTGTCTCGGGCACTGTTCCATTTAGATTGTTCCTTGCAAGTTCCAGAATGTTTAGTTTTCTCAGTCCTCCCAATGATGAAGGAATTGGTCCTTGGAATGAGTTCTGGGTCAGACTCAGTTCAATGAGATTTCTAACCTGACCCAACCATGCTGGCAGGTTCCCATGTAGCCTGTTGTTACTCAATGCCAAGAATCTCAGATTAGGCAATGGGCTGCCCGACTCGCAATTTTCTTGACCTGATAAATGCTCTGGGAGGCATCCTGTGAGATTGTTTGATGATAAATCAAAGAGTCTCAAGTTACATAATTTTCCGATTGAGCTTGGAATCCCACCCTCAATGTTGTTCAGAAAGAGATCAAATTCAACCAGAGAGGTCATATTTCCTATGCCTGAAGGAAGTTTTCCAATCAACTTATTGGTAGATAAATATATACTTTTGATACTTGACCAGCTTCCTTTGAAGAGTTGATAAGAACTAGCTGACAGATTATTCACGGCAAGGTTCAGGTACTCTAGATTTGGTAACTCACCGACACCGAGTGGTATCCTTCCGTATAAATCCGCATTCGTCATATCAATATGCCTGATGCTACTGATGTTCAAAATCCAGTTGGGGAAACTCGAAAAGAAGCTGTTGAAACTGAAATCTATGAAGACAAGCGAAGTGAAATTGACCATGCTAAGAGATGATATCGAACCCGTTAAAAGGCAATCTGACATATGCAACTCATTCAGCCGCGAAAGCTTATTAAGATCTTCTAGCCAGTTTAATCCAACCCTTGACATATCTACTCCGTCCAGAGAAAGATGTTTCAGAGATTGAAAACCGATCAACCAATCGAGACTTTCAACAGCAAGTAAGCTCTCAAAATCATCACTTGATAAGTCAAGATACTCCAAGTTAGATAAGTTCCCAAACTGAGGAGGCACTGTGCCGTAAAACCCTGCTTTGGACAGATTCAGGTAAGTCAGGCTACCCAATGATCCAATAAATTCAGGCAATGGGATCTCCGGCCAACTGTTTAAACTCAAGTCCAAATATGTCGAGGACCCGAGTTTGGCCAAGGATGAACTTATATTTCCCCCAAGTCCATACCCACTGAGATCAAGTGCAGTTATTGCTCTACTAATGTTATCACACTTGATTCCTGGCCATTCACAGCAGCTGTTTCCTTCCCATGACATTAGCCTGTTGTAGGGATCCTGAATTCCAATTTTGAAAGTCATTAGAGCCTCTATATCCGACTTTTGGCAAGTGAACACTGCCTGCACATGGCTAGCAAAATCTTGACTACTCAAAAAAATGACGCTGCTCAGAAAAAGATATAGAACAACAAAGTGACCCATTTTCGATTTGTGCTCAGTTTTTCATGCTATTCAAGCTTACGAAAAATCTCTTTTTGGTAACTCACATCGGATCCTTGAAAGCCAATAAGGTATCTTATAGAAGTAGATTTTCCATGTCAGGATGGACGCTGACATTCTTGAATAAGAAAGAAATGAGATGATTACACAGATGTCATGGTTGATTTGTAAGGACTTAAGTGTGGGATTCGTTTTAGATATCTGAATAATGAAAAGGGATATGACGAAGAGGTGGTACGAATTACTATTTATTGACAAATGACAAATCACGGTTCGAACTATGAAAATTGACAATTAAGGGCAATTTCAAAATATTTTGATCGTCATATACGTATAAACACTTAATTAATGGAATATCACTTTGTCAATTAACAAAGTTAACTAAACGAATGAGTTGAAAAAACCTTCTTACCCTTCATTGTGAAATTAGAGGATTAAAATATTTTGAAATTACCCTTAATTGTCAATTTTCATAGTTCGGACCGTAATTTATCAATGGGTGATAGTTCATACCCTCTCTTTATCATTTTCCCTAATGAAAATACAACGAATTTCTAGCATCGTTGTCTTTTCAAGAACTTTTATGACCCACACTTATTAGTGGAGGACTTAGAAATTGGCCGACTGAACACATTTGATTTCACATGTAGAGGCGACTAACATCCACTAACTTAAAAAAACCCAATGCCACCTAAAAAATCCATTAACTTAAAAACAAATGTGTTCAGAACAAAAGTTGACAACTTATAAAGTAAGTGATGAACTCACATTATGTGATCAACATAAGGGAGAAAGTAGTAAAAAACTTGGTCTTTGTCTGGCATATTCAATCTTCCCACGAACGTCGCCAATCTCTCGGTTTTCTCTATGGCTGGGGTCATTAATAACGGAATAAAAAAACCAAACTTGATATCCGAACGAACCATCTGATCGTGTAAATGACTACAAAGTAAAAACTTGTGTTAGTTAGACTAATTGCAAAAAAATGATTAAAGATATAAATATTACCATATATATAACTCAGATGTTGCGTTCCCCAACGCTTTAAACTTTAATAGGTCCGTGACTTCCTCGTCACACAAGTAGATATCGTAGTCGTCACCAAACACCTCAGATTTGACTTGTTCTACAATCGTGTCTCTACTCAAAGTCTTCCACACATCATGTAGAAATCTACAGTCCACGGACATTTCATCTACAAAATCATCGCCAGTAAGTGGCAAAGTCTGGTATAAGTGTATGTCATGCATGTTAATTTTCCGTGAAGCTTAAATATCTTATTTTATTTGTAGTATAACACAATGAAGCAAATGAAGTTATAATCTTCGATGATCTCACCCTTTTATCGACAACGACCAAGTCTTTCGGCCAAACCACGTGATGCTTAACTGCTTGTCAAACATTCGAG